>QLTV01001377.1:311475-331733 GCA_003457575.1 Thermophis baileyi | reverse complement strand
ATTTTGTTATATAAAGAAAAAAATTTGAGAGAAAAAGAGAGAGAGAGAGAGAGAGAGAGAGAGAGAGAGAGAGAGAGAGAGAGAGAGAGAGATGTATTTGTCCATAAAAACTTGTTGAAAGTGTTGACAGTTGTCCTGCCCACTTGGAAATGGTCACCTTGTGACCAAAGCCTGGAAATATGTGCACGAATGTTTGACATGTGGAACCTGTGGGCACAGCATGATGGGA
The DNA here is from genome assembly GCA_003457575.1 of Thermophis baileyi. Taxonomy (NCBI): domain Eukaryota; kingdom Metazoa; phylum Chordata; class Lepidosauria; order Squamata; family Dipsadidae; genus Thermophis; species Thermophis baileyi. The sequence continues at coordinate 331,504 of QLTV01001377.1, read as the reverse complement.
AGAAGGGAGAGTCAAAAGTGGAACCTAATTTCTTCAAGAATCTAAGTATGTATGGAGAATAGGATCATCCACAGATATTAGCTGAAGGAGATGCAGCTTTAAAATATCTATTTAAAATAATTCTGAATTTAGTCATAGCAGAAAATGAGTTGTCTACTCTATCTGTTACTTCTGCCTTTCTGAGCAACTGTTCTTCTGTAACAACTGCTGGCTGATGTGTTGTGAAGTCATGGCTTCTTTGTGGCATTTAGTTCCTTCTGTGGGATGGGGTTGCCAGTAGAAGCAAGACACTGTCTTGAATTTGGCTATTCAGTTCAAGACACTATCTTGAATTGAATAATTCAATTCAATTGAATAATTGTAAAGAAGAATAATTATGCAATTGAATAATAATGGAATAATATCCAATTGTTCAATTGAATTCAATTATTCAATTCAATACATTATCTTGAATTGAATAAGGCACAGGTCTCCAACTTGGCAACTTTAAGACTTGTGGACTTCAACTCCCAGAATTCTGGGAGTTGAAGTCCAAAAGTCTTAAAGTTGCCAAGTTTGGGGACCCCTGGAATAAGGCAAGACAAGAAACAATGGGTGGAAACCAATCAAGGAGAGAAGCAACCTAGAACTAAGGAGAAATGTCCTGACAGTTAGAACAATTAATCAGTGGATTGCTGATTGCTGAATGCTCCAACACTGGAGGCTTTTAAGAAGAGACTGGATAGCCACTTGTCTGAACTTGTATAGGGTCTCCTGTTATTCTGATTCTGTGGTTCCTAGCTTCTGTGGGCAACTGTCCATTCTGGAACAACTCTGCTATGCATGAGACCAATGATAGATTTTCTGTGGTCCATCTGTATCTCATGAGCTTTTTAATCCTCTAAGATTAATTTCCATCCATTGCTTCTTGTCCTGCCTTCAAGTGCTTTGGAGAATAGGTTGGCCCCCTCATCTTTGTGGCAGCCTCTGAGATATCGGAAGACTGCTGTCATGTCACTCTTAGTACGAAAAAGTACAGATACTTTTAAAGGAAGAAATCTTTTAATAATTACTTGGCTGAAGTATTTAAAATACAAACCAAATGTGAATAAAGCCGTGCTTAGTTAAAAGATTCTTCAAGGCTCTTTGCTGCTGGGCTAAATTTTCTGTTTCTACATATTAAAATACATTTCTACATCCTCTTTCTACATTTTTAAATACCATTGATCCAGTGGTGGGATTCAATTTTTTTTTTACTACCGGTTCTGAGGGGGTGACTTGGTGGGCGTGCCGTGGCTTGGTGGGTGTGGCTTGGTGGGCGTGGCAGGGGAAGGTTATTGCAAAATCCCCATTCCCTCCCCACTCCAGGGGAAGGTTACTGCAAAATCCCCATTTCTTCCCGATCAGCTGGGACTCGGGAGGCAGAGAATAGATGGGGGCGGGGCCAGTCAGAGGTGGTATTTACCGGTTCTCCGAACTACTCAAAATTTCCGCTACCGGTTCTCCAGAACTGGTCAGAACCTGCTGAAACCCACCTCTGCATGGATCCAAATAAAGATGAACTTTAATATCCAGTATTTGGCCATAATAAACCTTAACAACAAATTAGGTGGGGGTTTTTTGCACCATTGTTTTACATCCTTAGAAAAATAGACAATAAAATCAAAGTAGCAGCAATTATTAAAGATGGTGTTTTTTTGTTTTTTTTAAATTCACTAAATGCATATTTTGGTCAAAATTAAGTAAATTGGCTATCCCATCAGAGATGGTACCATTCTGATGGAAAGTTAGAATGGGAGGGACCCTGCCTAGGTAGTATCAATTAGCATCATTTAAGCAAGGCTTTGATGAGATTTCTCAAAAAGAAAAGAAATGCAAGGTTTAAAATTCCAAGTTGCTTTTAAGAAAACTACAACTAGAACAACACCAGAGGTCTTTGAAAGTTTGCCCCCCAAAAAACTAGCTTAATTTATTTGGAGCTCCCAGTTCCAGAGCTGCACTTAGTTTTCCTATAAAATTCAACGCTCCTGCAGTTATCGTGTTCTGAAAAACCAATGGAACGTGTTGATTTGAAGGAATCTGTATGGCTTTTATTCCTACAGAAACCTGATGCCAAGGACCTTGGAAGGACAGATCACCATGGAGAAAACCCCAAGTTATTTTGTGACCAAGGAAGCCCCGCGGCGCATTTACAATATGTCCAGAGACACCAAGTTGATCGTGGTGGTTCGCAACCCTGTGACCAGGGCCATTTCGGACTACACTCAGACCCTTTCCAAGAACCCCACCATCCCCAGCTTCCAAAACCTGGCCTTCAAGAATCTGAGCATGGGTCTCATTGATACCACGTGGAGTGCGGTGAGGATTGGTCTTTATGTGAAGCATCTGGACCACTGGTTGCGTTACTTCCCTCTGTCCAAATTTCTCTTTGTCAGCGGAGAGAGATTGGTGAGTGACCCAGCTGGGGAAATGGGCCGCGTCCAAGACTTTCTGGGTCTCAAGCGCGTCGTGACGGACAAGCACTTCTACTTCAATGAAACCAAGGGTTTCCCTTGCTTGAAGAAACCGGAAGGGAGCAGCAGGCCCCGATGTTTGGGGAAGTCCAAAGGACGGCCACACCCCAAAATCGACCTGCAGGTTGTCCAACGCCTGCAGGAATTCTACAGACCCTTCAACTTAAAGTTCTATCAAATGACAGGGCAGGACTTTGGGTGGGACTGAGAGATCTCCTGGCACCAAAGAGGCAGATGGAGTGCCGTGGGAGCAAACGGGAGGCCTTCTCCAAGGTCTCATGAAGTACTTACCTCTCCCAAAAGCCTGTTGGGCAAAGGTGCATCTGAAATGCAACATCCGAGGAACGTTTTCTGACCCCTTACTAATTTATATAATTTCCTTCCAATAAGAGAGAATTGCTATGCTTACGGTGTACAGAGAAAGTCTTTAAGCCTGCCCCAGCTGAAGAGCAAAGGATGGAAAACACAGATTGATTGAAATATTCTGCTAAATAAATCTGGCCAAAATGGATAAGATTTCTGAATGCGTGTTGGGTGAGAGAAAATAAGTCAAAGAGGGCTTGCCTGGGTCATCCAGTCGGTTTTCCTCTTGTATATGTGATTGATTGTACAGGTAGTCCTTGACTTACGACCATAATTGAGCCCAAAATTTATGTTGCTAAGTGAGACATTTAAGTGAATTTGCCACGTTTTACGGCCTTTCTTGCCACAGTTGTTAAGTGAGTCACTGCAGTTATTAAATTAGTAACACGGTTGTTAAATGAATCTGGCTTCCCCATTGACATTGCGTGCCAGAAGGCCGCAAAAGGGGATCACGTGACCCTGGGACACTGCAACCGTCATAAATGTGAATCAGCGTCTAAATTTTGATCAGGTGACCATGGAGATGCCGCAACAATCATAAAGGTGAAAAACAGTCATAAGTCACTTTTTCAGTGCCGTTGTAACTTGGAACAGTCACTAAGCGAACTGTCGTAAGTCGAGGACTAGCTGTATTTCATGTGGATGGTGTAAAGAAGTCAGGTTACAGTTTCACTCCAAATCGAATAACCGGCCTTAATGGTGGGTGGTGATAGGGCAACATGAACGTAGAATTTACTGAAATGAGTCAATGCGCTTAAAGTCTACATGCATTTTGGGGGAAACTCTCGTTGTGCTAACCATTTTGTGAGAACTTCTTGGTGTGTCCCAAAACTTTCTGGTTTATAAAGAACCAAGATTAGTATGTTAATGCACAACATTTCAATTGCACGACACACATTGCATTACCCAGCCTATGTTTGTGTGCAGTGTGAGAAAGCACAACTACCTATTCAGAATCTGCACACTGAAGTGGAATAAGATGCTGCCACTTTCCCAAGATCTAGGTTGCATATAAAGTATTAATAATCTCCATATAGCTAACGTAACCACTGGTCGAAGGAAAACCAAGAGTGTATTTTGTACAGAAAAAACACAGGCTGCGGTACAGTATTTCATTGGCGCTTTCAGCTCCTGAGAATTCCAGCTTTTTTTAAAATTTAAAATTCAAATTTCCAGCCATTATGACCGAGAAGATGTGCTTAAATGTACAACTGTTAGTTGCACGCTACCTGAAAATCAAGGGGTCATTTTTTTTCCTGAGATTTATGGGAAGATACCATATTTTTTGGAGTATAAGACATACCTTTTTCCCCCCTAAAAGAGGGTGGAAATGTTATACACCGAACGTATACACCGAATACAGCCATTTTTGGCCTCCCAAAGCCCCGCTCCCGCGTCCCATTTTTGCCAAAAACGGTGTATGCAGAGGGTTTGGGAGGCCTGCAGAGTGCTTCTGGGGGCTGGGGGAAGGCAAAAATGCCCCCATTTTTGCAAAGAACGGGCAAAGAACGGGCCGTCTTTTGCAAAAACGGGGGCGTTTTTGCCTTCCCCCAGCCCCCAGAGGCACTCTGCAGGCCTCCCAAACCCTCTGCGCGCCCGTTTTTCGAAAAAAATGGGCCCATTTTTCACCTGTTTTTGCAAAAAATGGGGCATGCAGAGGGTTTGGGAGGCCTGCAGAGTGCTCCTGGGGGCCGGGGAGGACAAAAACTTTTTTTCTTACTTACCTCTTCGAAATCTTGGTGCGTCTTATACACCGGTGTGTCTTATAGTCCGAAAAATACGGTATATTAGAGGTCTGTGGAGATTCTCATTCATCCAGGTCATGGTGCTTTTGCAAAAGGCAACTGGACTGTTTTTCCTTTGAGGAAGAAGAAGAAAACATTTCTTTTCTCATCCAAGAAACTTCCTCACCACTAATGAAGTGGATGAGGAAACAAAACGTTTTGTTGTCTCAAAGGTGCTTTTTCAAAAGGCAACTGGACTGGACTTTGGAGACAAACTATGACCTGGATGACTGAGAATCTCCACAGACGTTGAAATGTTCTGTTCTTCCTCAAGGAAGAAACAGTCCAGTTGCCTTTTGAAAAAAGCACCTTTGAGATATGCTACGAGGACTTTCAAAAAAAAATCTTATCCATCACTGCTGACAGAACCAGCATAAGTTATACAAAATGTGATAATTGTGCAGGGCCAGAATTCTAAAACTACTTTATACATGTCAGTGGGCGTTCCTCTCTCAGATGTTGCACGGTCTTGCAGTCAACATAAATTGCGTGCAAGATGTGCCATTTGTGCATGGGACAATCCAGATCTTGTCCACCCACAGTGTGTGACCGTTGGGCACAAACAAAGGACCAAGCATTAATGCCTCCATCTGACTCAATAGACAGCACAGCCAACGTGGCAAACATTTTGGAGAAGAGGCAGAGATTCTATTGTTTGTTTGTTTTTTTGGATCGTTCTGGTAAAGGCCAACCCAAAGGATGGGTGGAACTTCAACAAGGGTTCCTGTAGGAACTCTTGACCGTAGCTAATAAAAAAAGAAAATAACAAAAGCGTCTCTGTTCCACTCTCCAAATGTTTTTGACTGGTTTTTCTTGTTCATACATTCACAGGGGTGTGTGCCGCACAGATTTGCAAAGCAAAAAACAATAGCAGTGCTCTCTTTTATACATGCTGATAACACAGAGATGAGCAAGATTTAAAAAAATAAATTAAAAAAAAAAGGATGCAGCAAAATTTAGAGATTTACCAGATTTTGCTTCCTTAACTTCTTCATGGGCCTGCAATTTTTGTACAAGTGATGATTTGGAGATCATAAAACGTGCCACAAAGGATGGACGCGTACACCTCCTCGCTTAAGAGGGCTTGTTAATCTGTTGGCTGACTGACATGAAGCAAACAGATGTGTGATGCTAACCTGCTTGCAGTCTCGCCAGTGTTGCAGGACACAATCACTTTCACACACCCACAAAAAGCATTGATTTTCAAGCTAAGCAGTACAAGACGTATTTGCCAGCTACTGGCAAAAGGAAGGACTGTAGTATGCAGGTACTCCTCGACATACGACCACAATTGAGCCCAAAAGGTTCGTTGCTGAGTGAAACATTGGTTAAGTGAATTTTACCCCATTTTACAACCTTTCGTGCCGTAGTTGTTCAATGAATCCCTGCGGTTGTTAAGTTAGTATCACGGTCGTTAAGTGAATCGGGCTTCTCCATTGACTTTGCTTATAAGAAGGTTGCAAAAGAGGATCACGTAACCCCGGGACACTGCGACTGTCATAAATATGAGTCCGTTGCTGAGCGTCTGAATTTTGATCACATGACCATAGGGATACCGCAATGGTCGGTAAGTGTGAAAAACGGTCAAAAGTCCATTTTTTTCAGTGCCGTTGTAACTGAACGGTCACTAAATGACCGTTCTTGCAGTGACCATGCACCTCACCATATGGTGCTTACTTTTACACCCATGTCTTAAACTGTGCAGTGTATGGCAGCCGCCAAAAAGGCTAATACAATCCTGGGTTGTATAAACAGAGGCATAGAATCAAGATCGCATGAAGTATTACTACAGCTTTATAGAACCCTAGTAAAACCACACCTGGAATACTGCAGCCAATTTTGGTCACCACATTACAAAAAAGATGTTGAGACTTTGGAAAAAGTTCAGAGAAGAGCAACTAAGATGATCAAAGGCCTGGAGACTAAAATATGTGAAGAACGGCTGCAGATTTTGGGTCTGGTTAGTCTAAAGAAAGGAAGAATTAGGGGTGACAGGATAGCAGTATTCTGGTATTTGAGAGGCTGCCACAAAGAAGAGAGGGTCAAATTATTCAGAAGTTGTTTGAGTTTCATCACTGGAAGCTTTCAAGAAGAGACTGGACTGCCATCTGTCAGAAATGGTGTAGGGTCTGCTTGGGCAGGGGTTTAGACTAGATGACCTACAACAGTGATGGCGAAGCTATGGCACGCGTGCCACAGGTGGCACGCGGAGCCATATCTGCCAGCACACGAGCCGTTGCCCTAGCTCAGCACCAGCACGCATGTGTGCGCCGGCCAGCTGATTTTCGGCTTGCGCGGAGACCCCCCCCCCCCCGGGGGTGGGGAACCGGGGGGGGGGGGGGGGGGCGCCACGGGGGGGGGGCCGGGGCAGCACAGGGGGATCACGCATGCATGCGCAGGGGGCATTGAATTATGGGTGTGGGCACTTGTGCGCGTGCGATAGCGTGCGCGCACACGCTTTCGGCACCCAAGGAAAAAAAGGTTCGCCATCACTGACCTACAAGGTCCCTTCCAACTCTGTTAATCTGTATCTGTATCTATTCTCTAAAGCACCAGAGGGCAAGACAAGAATCAATGGTTGGAAACTAATCAAAGAGAGAAGCAACCTGGAATTAAGGAGAAACTTCCTAACAGTGAGGACAATGAACCAGTGGAACAGCTTGCCTTCGGAAATCATGGGCGCTCCATCAATGGAGGCTTTTAAGAAGAGACTGGACAATAATTTGTCTGAAATGGTATCGGTTCTCCTGCTTGAGCAGAGGGCTGGACTAGAAGACCTCCAAGGTCCCTTCCAGCTCATTCATTCTATTCAATGAATGGCAATTACCGTAGTAATAAAAAAGGAGACTTCCTTGATATTCTAGGAATATCCTAGGATGCTGGTTCTACAAGGACACTGTTTTGTGGGGTATTACTGGAGGTTTTTAAGAAGAGACTAGACAATCACTTATCTGAAATGGTATAGGTTCTCCTGCTTTAGCAGGGGGCTGGACTAGAAGACCTCCAAGGCCCCTTCCAGCTCATTCATTCTATTCTGTGCTGGGAAACCAAACTGCAATCTGAGCTTCTCTTTTAACCTGTGAATCAACCTGGTCCTTGTAACTTCGTTGTTTAGTGTGCTCTCCCTCTCTCTTTCACATGCACACAAACACACACATACACACACAGACTTGCCATTGTGCCAGTGGAAGTGACATCCCAGATGGCCCCCCAGGGGGGCTTGGGTATCAGAGGTCTTGGGGAACGGGGAGCCTCCATTGTCGCTTTTACTGGCAGCCTCCCATGATAGACTGTCCCCGGCTTGTTTAGGTTTTGTTTCCAGCCTGACATTCGACCAAATTATTCTCCACCCAGGTCTTTCAAGATTCCTAAAAGCCTGGGGTGGGGTGGGGGGGAGCTGTGATTGTGATCCCTTTTTTTTCCCCCATCTGAATGCCTGCATTGAGGCTGAGGGGCCATTGAGATGCAAAGAGACCCATGGAAAGCTGGTTTCTGTCTCGGCCTTATGAAAACTGGGGGCGGGGGGCTCTCCTTCTCCCTCCCCGCTTTGACAAAAGCAAGCTTGAATCTCCAAAGCCGCACAATGACGGATGGAGAGGGGCTTTCAGAGGCGCTGACACCACCCCAAAGGTCTGGAAGGGAGCCGTGGCTGGCAGGCTTACACTCTGTGGTCCAGGCGGAGACTGGGAAAGGTGGGGGAGGGGGAGGCAAGCTGACCGCCCAGATTAAGACTTTTGAAGTACTACATGAACCCCCTGTTTAAACTAATTGCTGCCCCACAGCTCAAGGGGTCAAGTATTTGCATTCATGGCATTGAGCGGCCACCACTTGTGGGGTTGACCAGGTGAAGCATCTACTTCATTCGATGAAGACAATAAAAACAGCCCTTTGTATGCGCAGGAGAGGAGCAAAAGAGGAGAAGAGAGACAGCTCCATCCAGAGCAAAACCTCCTGCATTCAAATAAATTTTTTTGGGTACCGCTGGGGGCTTTGAGGAATAAGCCATTTCACAGAGGCCAGAAAGAGCCAACTTGCTGTCAGTTTTGTGGGCAATCGGGGGAACCCTTTGGCCATTGCTTGCTAGATCTCCCTTTGAAAGGGAATAAGTTATAATGGGATGTCTGTAGAGATTCTCAGTCATCCAGGTCATGGTTGTCCCAAAGGTGCTTTTTCAGGAGGCAACTGGACTTTCTTGTTTTTTTCTTTTGAAGATGTTTCGTTTCTCATCCAAGAAGCTTCTACAGCTCTGACAGGGTAGTGGGCAATGGAAGGATTTATATTCCTTGCAGACAGCTGGTCATTTGCATCCTTTTAGAGGGTGGTTGAAGAACTTGGAGGTTTATCTGTGTCCTCAGGGTCACAGGGAGCACTACTCAGGTGACCCTGAGGACACAGATAAACCTTCAAGTGCTTCAAGGACCCTCTAAAAGGATGCAAATGACCAGCTGTCTGCAAGGAGTATAAATCCTTCCATTCCCCACTATCCTGTTAGAGCTGAAGAAGCTTCTTGGATGAGAAGCGAAACGTCTTCAAAAGAAAAAAACAAGAAAGTCCAGTTGCCTCCTGAAAAAGCAACTTTGGGATTATAATGGGATGGCATCTTAGTCCCTATTCTCATTCCTGTTTCCCCAAAGCTGGAGAGTAGGGTTGCATGCAGAGTGCAGGCACAATACACATTACAGATAGTCCTCGACTTACAACAGTTCATTTAGTGACTGCTCGAAGTTACAACGGCACTGTGGATCCTATCAGCCCGATTATTCCACAGGCAGGGTCCAGGGGGGTGGGCCTTCTCTGCCGTTGCACCTGCCTTATGGAACACCTTGCCCCCACTGGTGTAAGGTCAGTCCTGACCCACCTGACTTTCCAGACAAGCTTAGAGACATCACTCTGCCACTCAGCTTGGAGCATCAACAATAGAGGTGGTTGATGGATTACTAACGGATCCCACCTCCCCCCGTTTTTTAATTGGGCCATAAAGTTCTGGATTTTATATTAACTTATTTATGTTTTTATTTTACATAGTTTTATTTTTATGGCTGTAAGACACCCAGAGTTATCTTGAGGTAAGTCAGGCGGCCTCTAAACTTTATAAATAAATAAATGTCCAGAGAAATCAAGCATACAATATTAAGATTAACTCTAGAAAGAGTGCAAAGAAGAGCAACCAGGATGATTAGGGGACTGGAGACTAAAACATACGATGAACGGTTGCGGGAACTGGGCATGGCTAGTCTGGATGAAACCACACTCAATAGCAGTGACTGCGAGAGGGATCTTGGAGTCTTAGTAGAGAACCAGCTAAACATGAGCCAGCAGTGTGCAGCGGCAGCCAAAAAAGCCAATACAATCCTAAACTGAATTAACAGAGGGATACAATCTAGGACTAGGGAGGTACTAATACCACTCTATAAAGCCTTAGTTAGACCACACCTAGAGTACTGCATCCAGTTTTGGTCACCACACTACAAAAAAGACGTTGAGACTCTAGAGAAAGTGCAGAGGAGAGCAACCAGGATGATTAGGGGACTGGAAACTATAACATATGAAGAGCGGTTGCAAGAACTGGGCATGGCTAGTCTAGCGAAGAGAAGGACCAGGGGAGACATGATAGCAGTGTTCCAATACTTGAGGGGCTACCACAGAGAGGAGGGGGTCAGGCTGTTTTCAAAGGCACCAGAAGGCCAGACAAGGAATAATGGATGGAAACTGACCAAGGAGAGATTCAACCTGGAGATAAGGAGAAACTTTCTGACAGTGAGAGCGATCAACCAGTGGAACAGCTTGCCTTCGGAGATTGTGAGAGCTCCAACACTTGAGACTTTCAAGAGGAGATTGGACTGCCATTTGTCTGAAATGGTGTAGGGACTCCTGCTTGAGCGGGGAGTTGGACTAGATGACCTACAAGGTCCCTTCCAACTCTATTAATTAATCTGTAATTAATCTGTAAGTCTAGTGAAGAGAAGGACCAGGGGAGACATGATAGCAGTCTTCCAATATTTGAGGGGCTGCCACAGAGAGGAGGAGGTCAAGCTACTTTCCAAAGCACCTGAAGGCCAGACAAGGAACAAGGGATGGAAACTGATCAAGGAGAGATTCAACCTAGAAATAAGGAGAAATTTTATGACAGTGAGAGCAATCAACCAATGGAACAGAAGTTGCCTTCGGAAGTTGTGGGAGCTTCATCACTGGAAGCTTTCAAGAAGAGACTGGACTGCCATCTGTCGGAAATGGTGTACGCTCTCCTGCTTGGGCAGGGGGTTGAACTAGATAACCTACAAGGTCCCTTCCAACTCTGTTAATCTGTTAAACAGTTTACTGTGATACATGAACCCAGTATGTTTCCCAATATTGGTTGTTCACACAAAACCAAAATATAGGACAAGAATAATGCGTGAGAAAAATCCAGAATAAAAGAAGGAAAAGAAAGGAAGGTCCACTTGCATGTGGGCATTTGATAGAAGCCATGGCGATGCCAATGACATCATCACACAAATGACATTTGTAAGATGTCATGATGCATGTGATGTAAAGCTCTCATTTTGCTATAAATGCAGTATCTGCTTTGATCTTGTCCAAAAAGTAACACTGGGTCACCCACATGCCGTTATGATTGGATTTAAATAGAGATTAATTTATGCTGAGCGCAGTCATGGGCTAATGAGTTGATGGCGTATTATGGTCTTTGATAATGCAAGAATTAATAGGAAAACAAGAATAGAATAGCAATAGCACTTAGACTTATATACCACTCCACAATGATTTACAGCCCTCTCTAAGCGGTTTACAGAGTCAGCCTATTGCCCCCAACAATCTGGGTCCTCATTTTACCCACCTCGGAAGGACGGAAGGCTGAGTCAACCTTGAGCCTGGTGAGATTAGAACTGCCAAATTGCAGGCAGCCAGCAGGCAGCAGAAGTAGCCTGCAATACTGCACTCTAACCACTGCGCCACCGAGGCTCTTAATGTGATTTAATATGAAATTAATGTGAATTTAATATGAAATTTAATGTGATTTAATATGAAAACTTTCAGCCTGATCGCTGAGAGTATTGCAAATCTCTCCTCCGTGAATATTCCTTTGGTCAAGAAATACACAATGCTACAGGGGTTCATTAGCATCCATGCCAACATCCCTGTTCTCTCTCCCTGATGCTCCTGCAGTTTTCTGCTGGGATTCTCACCATTTCAACATTGGGGAACTGAAGTGTCAGTTACAGTCACCCTTTCTGGAAGGGTCAGCGAGTGATCATGTGACCTTGTCACTCACCCGCCTCCGATTCCGTCTCCCTGGCTTCCTTGTCATGTGACCCTGTCAAGCATTTGGACAGGGGGGCAGGATTTGCTGTCAGCTGAGATTAACTTGCCTGGGAGAGAGTTGGCCACACTGATAAGAATGTTCGGCATCTGCGAGACTCAGTAAATTCACCGCACCAAAGTCATTAAGTAAGAAGTGAAAAGATTTTATTTTGTTTGATCGATGGGTCACCCGACACCCCAAAATGAAGAGCTGGTCTTGAATAACATAGAATAACAGAGTTGGAAGGGACCTTGGAGGTCTTCTAGCCCAGCCCCCTGCTCAAGCAGGAGATCTTATACCATTCCAGACAGTCTCTTAAAAGCCTCCCGTGCTGGAGCACCCACAACTTCTGAAGGCAAGCTGTTGTTCCACTGGTTTATTGTTCTTACTGTTAGGAAATTTCTCCTTATTTCTAGGTTGTTTCTCTCCTTGGTTAGTTTCTATCCATTGTTTCTTCTCTTGCCTTCTGGTGCTTTGAAAAATAGGTTGACTCTCTCTTCTTTGTGGCAGCCCCTCAAATATTGAAACAGTGCCATCATGTCTCCCCTAGTCCTTCTTTTCACTAGACTAGACATACCCAATTCCTGCAACCGTTCTTCATATATTCTTCATATGATTAGGATTAGTCCCCTAATCATTTTTGTTGATCTTCTATGCACTCTTTCCAGAATCTCAACATCTTTTTTTATATTGTGGTGACCAAAACTGGATGCAGTATTCCAAGTGTGGTCTTACTAAGGCTAATAATATCATAAAGAAATTTATACTTTCTCAGAGATAGAAAAGAAACAAGGGTCATTTCTGGAACCGGATCTTCCTCCACTCATCTGAAGAATTTGACTCAGGTTTTGAGATGGGAGAAAGAGCATTTTTTAAAAAAACCATCCAATTCAACAGTAAGTCTGCTGGTTTGAATTGATGTGTAATCCTCTGACACAGAATAAACTCGTGCCATATTGCCCACCCCCAAAAAGAAAATGAAATAACAAATGCCCATGCCTTGGGGGAAACAAGGTAATGATAGCCACATGTTTGCAAATTCTTTCCAAACCTTGTCAAATTGAAATATGTGAAGTTACTCCACTTAACCGTTATCACATGGTACCATCTTAAACGAGCATATAAGGAAAAGTACTGAACTGGAAAAGAAAACCAAGCTGCTTCCTTCGGATGCACCGTTAAATCCATTACGAGATTCCTCGTGATTCCCTATGATTCCCTTCACTGAACAAAGGTGTCACGTTGGTTTAGAAGAAGTTATTTAATTCAGGCTGGAACTTCAATTTAATCTCATCTTGACTTACAACAGTTCATTTAGTGACCGTACAAAGTTACAACGGCACTGAAAAATGTGACTTACGACCAGTGGTGAAATTCAAATTTTTTTACTACCGGTTCTGTGGGCGTGGCTTGGTGGGCATGGTGTGGCTTGGTGGGCNTCCAATTTTTTTTACTACTTATTCTGTGGGCGTGGCTTGGTGGGCGTGGCTTGGTGGGTGTGGCAGGGGAAGGATATTGCAAAACCTCCATTCCCACTCCACTCTGTGGCCAGCCAGAGGTAGTATTTGCCGGTTCTCCGAACTACTCAAAATTTCCGCTACCGGTTCTCCAGAACCTGTCAGAGCCTGCTGGATTTCACCCCTGCTTACGACCGTTTTTCACAGTTACGACCTTTGCAGCCTTCCCATGATCATTTGATCAAAATTCAGAGGTTTGGCAACCGATTCATATTTATGACCGTTGTTGTGACCCAAGGTCATATGATCCCCTTCTGACAAACAACATCAATGGAGAAGCCAGATTCACTTAACAACCAGGTTACTGACTTATCAACTGCAGTGATTCACTTAAGAGCTACAGCAAGAAAGGTCATAAAATGGGGCAATTTCCCAATCTCTTCTTGAAAGCCTCCAGTGATGGACCACCAACAACTTCTGGAGGCAAGCTGTGGGCAGCCCTCCCGAGCTCCATTTTTGCTGGCAGAGGGTTGCAGGAAGCCATCGCAGCCGAAAACAGAGTTCAAGAGCCCGTTTTTGCTGGCAAAGTGCTCGGGCCACCACAGGCGTTAGCCACGCCCACCCTGGTCTCCCAAGGTCAAACACAATCCTGATGCAGCCCTCAATGAAATCGAGTTTGACTCCCCTGGGTTACAGCGTAGCAAAGCCAGATCTGAGGATTTCCCGTGTAATTCCGGTAATTTTCCCTTCTCCCAGGCCCTCCCCCCTTGATCATCTTGGTGCTGCCCAATAAGGTTCAAATTACCGGTAGGTGTTTTGGTAACAGTTCCACATTTTGGTGCCTCTCTGGTGGGCATTTGCATTCCATTCCCAGGCTTGTGTCCTTGGATCATTCAACCATTGTCTCTGGATGGAACCTCTGGTTCCTGTCATTCCCCCCCTCCCATCCTCCCATTCCCCCCTCTCTGCACTTTATGGGAGGATGCCATCAAAGCGAAGCGAAGCGGTTTGATGGCAGATCTGATGTTAGGTGTATTTCAGTTCAAAAATTCCCTAGCCAGCATGCAAGTTTTCTTACACCAAAACCTCTCCCTTCAAAAATCCTGGGCCTTATCCTATAAAATCAATCAACCTGGTTTGAACTGGTTTACACTATTCTCTCTGGCTCCATTTGTTTTTGTTTTTATTTATTTCCCCCCTGTAGGGATGTTTTCCTGAATATTTTAATTTTATGCTTACCTGATCAATCGAGCATTTATCTTGCTCCTATTGCAGAAAGAAAAATCTTTTTACAACTAATTACTGTCAAAGGCAACCTGATAATGCTTCATTAAAAACCTAAGTTAATTGCCTCCCATCTGTTCTGTAGAGCTGGCTATTCCCTTAGCTTCAGAGCTCCTTCTTGAACAAGAGTGAGATTCATAAGTGAGTCCAGCTCTCCGGCGAAGTTCTAGGGCATGCAACCACGGCAAAAATTTACATGTGGTTTCCATTGCGTTGTCTTATATAAATAAGTTGCCTAAAGTGGTGGAAGTAAAGAAACTTCTAGCAAAGCTGCTGCAGATGGAATGACTATTGTTTAATTCTGCTTGTGTCCATTAATTGCTCATTCCCAATTAAAATGGTACCAGATCTCACTTGGACTCATATCTGAATCAACCCACATAGGAATGCATGATACAAATAGCCATTCTTCCATAAACGCTACCAACGAGAGACAGGGAAAACATAGTTATTGATATGGTAAGATTGTTGTTTCCTTCACTCCAAGGTGGCTAAAATTATACCTGTTTTGCAAGTAAAAGCTGTACCTATCGTGTGAGCTTATGTTCAAATAAGAATACAGAAAGAAAAATGTGCAATTGATGCCTGAATAAGAGGAGTAATTGTGAGACACCAATATCTTGATTATTTAAAAAAAAAAAATACATTGGGGGGGGGGAGTTTGGCCAGGGATGGGAAGTGCTGGATGATCTCTCTACCTCGGCCACATCAAAATGCTATGTAATCCTTAAAAACCCTCTCTGGAACTTGGCTGGAAAAGATTCTGTAAGTCTAGGGTTATCTTAAAATACATGCAAAAAGAAATAAGTATCTAGCTGTCTTCTTTGGCTTCTTGTACAAACGCTGCCTTTTTTGGGCGTCAGATGGAGCCCATGCCTGGAGGAATGGAAAGCTTATGACTATTGAATGTCACCAGTGGTTCTTTCATATCAAAAAAAACCTCTCCTATTTTGTCAAAAAACTGGTTCTATCTTATTAAAATAAAATAAAAAAACCTCACTTGTTCATTAGGAAAGATATGTTTATTTGCATCATGCCATCCTCATGATAAAAACCTAGACGGTGGACATCGCAATACCTGGGGACAGCCGAATAGAAGAGAAAGAAGTAGAGAAAATCACAAAATATAAAGACCACCAAAAAAGAAGTACTCAACTTACAACCACAACAGAGGTGGGTTCCTACCGGTTCTAACAGGTTCTTTAGAACCGTTAGTAACTCGGCGATGACATCACGGAGCCGGTTCTGTCAGTCTCCGTGGGCGCCATCTTGGATTTTTTTTTTGCTTTTTTTTTTGCTAATTTTTGCTAAGCAAGAGCGTTGTTAAGTGAGTGTCACCACATTTTACAAGTTGGCCACGCCCACCTGGTCACCTGATCACCAAGCCACGCCCACCTGAAGCCACACCCACCTGACCTCCAAGCCACCCCATAGAACCGGTAGTAAAAAAAATTAGAACCCACCCCTGAACCACAGCTGAGTCCAACACTTATGTTGCTAAGTGAGAAATTTGTTAAGTGTGTTTTGCCCTGTTTTACAACTTTTCTTGCCACATTTGTTAAGTGAATCACTGCTTTTGTTAAATAAGTAACACGGTTGTTAAGTGAATCCATTGACTTTGCTTGTCAGAAGGTCGCAAAAGGGGATCACATGACACTGCAACCATCGTAAATGTGAGTCAGTTGTCAAGCATGTAAATGATGTGACCATGAGAATGCTGCCATGGTCAGAAGTGTGAAAAATGATCATAAGTCATTTTTTTCAGTGCTGTTATAACTTCGAGCGGTCACTAAATGAACTGTTGTAAGTCAAGGACTACCTGTACAGATAGTCCTCAATTTACTCCTGGTATGTTCCTGTTAATTATTTTATTATTTTGGGGCCTTCAGGTCAGTCATGACTCCTGGCAACTGGACATCCCTGCAATTTTCTTGGCAAGATTCCAGAAGTGGTTTTCTCTCGTGTCCTATTTCCTGAGCTGAGAGGGAGTGACTGGCCAAGTTCACCCAGCTGGCTTCAAAAGATTCCCCAAAGGGTCACTATAAGAACTGTTGTAAGTTGAGGACTACCTGTAGTTACTACAGTATATCTGAGCTGCAAATGTTTTTAACCCCTGAGGATGGCAGCATATTTGCTTCATGTTTTTCTTCGTTGCCACCTAGTGGACTTACTACTCTTTGCAGCCCAGATCTGCTGAACCTAAAATTGGAGGAGTACAGTAGGGTTCCTAGGCCTTAGTATAAGCTCGCCAAGCACACTGTGAGAACATAGCTAGCATGTAAAGTTGCTGTATTACACAGGCTGAGTTGCCAAATTAACAATCAATGCTTGGAATTCCATCACTGATTGAATACAGAGATGTATGGTTGAACAGAGCATGCCAATGGAGCTTAAGTTTTGAAAAGCAAGCCTGCCTCTTTCTTAGGCAGAGTAGGGTGAAGGAGGCATGCAAGCAAATTTCAGACTTTTTTCCCCTCATAAAGTGTTTCGTGTTTGTTGCCCTTTTGGTCTGGCATTCATAGAAGAAAAGAGGAAGCTGAATAAAGCTACGCTCAATGTCTCGGTGCCTTTTTCCAAAATATTTTCTACGTCGTTTAAAAATAGCTTTGATGATCTTGAAATGGGATGAAAGCAGTGGTGGGTTGCTACCGGTTCGCCCTGGTTTGGGCGAACCGGTAGCGGCGGGGGCGGGAGGCTCCACCCACCCACCCGGACGTCATCACAGACGATCTACGCATGGTTCTGTGCATGCGCAGAAGCTCCGCGCACGCAAAGCACACGCACGCACATTCACAGTTCCGAACCGGTAGCGAAGGTAAGTGAAACCCACTACTGGGTGAAAGTCCCTGTTGTAAGAAAAATCCATCAGGTTCAGTTCCAAGCCAGGAAAAAGGCGCTGGAAACAAAATGGAGGCTGGAGGCTGATTGAAAGGAAGGTCCATTTATTGGTGAGCAGAACCGCCAGGGTTTGTGGTTCTGGTACAGCTGAACAAATGGTTGAAGGAGTGGATGGATCTTTATAGGTTTCTGTGACTTTGAAGTTGGAGCTGTTCTGGGGCTGGTGCAATGAAGGGGCTTGTGTTCTGAAAGGGTGTTGGGCAATTCCTATTGCGGCTAATGGCTTTTGTCCTGTGTTGGATCTTGGGTGACGGGCTGCTTTCTAATCCTACCATTCTGCCTTTGTTAGCTGTCAAACTTTGCTGCAAGGAGTTTCGAAATATCCTGTCTTGAATGGATTTCTGCCTGCAGTATTTGCTTTGCTTGTGGATAGAACTATCTAGATACTTGTTTTCCTCTTTCAATAAGCTTTTTAATCTCTTAAGTGCTGGCATCTGCTGTGGGCTATTAAGAAAGACTTGGGGGCTGCTTTCTGTCTTTAAGAGCATGTTTCTCCATTTCTCCTTTAGGGAAATAAAATATTCTGCCTTTTTAATATTTCCCAAAATAGTTCATTCTTCTAGGACGGGGGGGGGGGGGGCTTCCTATAGCTCAAAGGACTTGGGGACAGGAGTGGAGGCAGAAAAGCATTTAAGAGAGGAAATGGGATGGCAGAAGTATGAGACTCAGAGTAACTCTGCCTTAAATACACTTGTAGGTAAAATTGTGCAAGAGAATTAATGAGGAGGCTTTCAAGATTATGTTGCATTACCCTACTATCATAAGGATTTTTCCAGAAATCTAAGTGCTTCTTGTTTCCTGAGTCTGCCAAACTCACAGGGCTTCACACTCAGTAAAATTTTCAGAACATGTTTATTTACCTTTCTCTCTTTTTGATTTGTTTCCTTGGCCTTAACTCAATCTGAGTGGATAATAGACTGTTGCAGGGGTGGGTTCTAACCTACCTCGCTACCGGTTCACTTTCTCCCGCACCGCGTGGCCGCTCCGCGTGGCCACGTGCGTGCTTCACGCATGCACGCATGCGCAGTGCCGGGAAAAAAAAAACCAAACCACCCCCCCCCTGAAAACAAGATGGTGACACATGCGCAGTGCCGGAAACTTGGCTTCTACACATGCGCAGAAGAAAAAAAACCCGGAAAATTTCCCCCCCCCCAAAAAAAATTCCCCAAAAAAGATGGCGGCGCCCACGGACCGGCACCGACAGAACCGGTTCCATGACATCGCCGTGATGTCACCAGCAGGTCGCTACCGGTTCGGGCGAACCGGTGTGAACCGGGAGGAACCCACCTCTGGAATGTTGTGATGTGTGATTGGCACTTATGGTAGTGGTATGGGGAGGGGCTGGAAATGTCAAAATAGTGGTCACAATCATGAGATTAAAGTTCACCTCCCCGCAATTTCAGAGAAGAAAGAAATGAGAACCAGGGAAGGAAGATTTTATTTATTTAGAAAATTTATGTAGCTGCCTACTCGCTCACAGTGACTCTAGGCCAGTGGTCCCCAACCTTTGCGGCTCAGTTGTGGGAGAGGAGAGGGGAACTGGGCCACGTGAGTGGTGGGCTGGCACACAAGCGTGCACACACAGCCCTTGTGCAAGTGGTGGGCCGGTGCGCGCACACTGTGAGAGGGAACTAGGTGTCGTGATGGATCATCACTTCACTAGGAATCAGCAGGATGCTGCAGCTGCCCCCCCCCCACCAAAAAGGCCAATGCATCAACAGAGGGATCAGAGGGATAGCATCAAGATCACTAGAAGTGACAGTACCGATTTATTCTGCACTGGTGAGACCACACTTGGAATACTGTGTCCAGTTCTGGTCACCACGATATTAAAAAGATACTGAGGCCCTAGAAAGAGTGCAGAGAAGTGCAACAAAGAAGAGGGGGTCAAATTATTCTCCAAAGCACCAGAGGGCAGGACAAGAAACGATGGTTGGAAACTGATCAAAGAGAGAAGCAACCTGGAATTAAAAGAGAAACTTCCTAACAGTGAGGACAATTGACCAGTGGAACAGCTTGCCTCCAGAAATCATGGGCGCTCCATCACTGGAGGTTTTTAAGAGGAGACTGGACAGTCACTTGTCTGAGACGGTATAGGTGCTCCTGCTTGAGCAGGGGGCTGGACTAGAAGACCTCAAAGGTCCCTTCCAGCTCTATTCTGATTCTGAATAAGGTTCTCTGTGACACTTGCGTGAAGTATCAAAGAAAAAAAAACATGGACGAAGTATAATATTTTGTCCGTAAATATGGTCATTAGAAGATAGTTTAATAAAAGAGATAAAGGAATGGCTGAGCAACCAAGATATCAAAGAATTCACTTTAAAAAAAAGTAAAAAGGGAAAATGTTGCAAATACAAGGATCGGAGGAAATGAAAATGGAATTAGGCAGGATTTGAGTTTCAGAATAATTTATTATTCAGAATAAGTAATCAAGGGATCCACTTACAAAAC
>QLTV01001377.1:299905-310968 GCA_003457575.1 Thermophis baileyi | reverse complement strand
ATGTATTTTAATCTCCTTCTATTTCTTTATTCGAAGATAGAAAGATCACTTGTGTATGTTAAAATAATGTAAAGATTATTACAATATTATATTATATTATTATATTATTATATTAATATTATTATCATATCATATATCATATGATATAGAGCCGAGGTGGCGCAGTGGTTAGAGTGCAGCACTGCAGGCCACTTCAGCTGACTGCTAGCTGTAGTTCGGCGGTTCAAATCTCACCGGCTCAAGGTTGACTCAGCCTTCCATCCTTCCGAGGTGGGTAAAATGAGGACCCGGATTGTTGGGGGCAATATGCTGACTCTGTGAACCGCTTAGAGAGGGCTGTAAAGCACTGTAAAGTGGTATATAAGTCTAAGTGCTATTGCTATTGCTATATCATATCATATCATATCATATCATAGATGATAAGAGGTCTGGAGACTAAATCATACAATGAACTGCTACAGGAACTAGGTATGTTTAACCTAATGAAGAGAAGACTCAGTGGAGGCGTGATAGCAGTATTCCAATATTTAAAGGGCTGTCACAGAGAAGAGGGTGTTGAATTATTCTCCATAGCACCTCTCATTGCCCACCCCATATCATCAATTAGGTTCAGGCAAGATGTTTTCATAACGGTCAGTCCAAGCACAGTTTGGTATGCGGCTCCCTCCTTCTGTCTCAAGGAGATACAGCACTCACTTTCGTTTCCCCAAGCATTCCCCTCTTCATTCCTCCTCCCCACAATTCATGGCAGTCTATATCACCACACAGCAGCGAAGCACAAGCCAAGCATAAAGTGGCAGCCAACACAAGCCATTCAGTTGACAGATCTTCAGAGGTGGCTGTTGTGGAATCAAGACTGTCCAGATGTGAAGCGCAAAAACTTAGGTGTTGCCCTTCCTGCTATCCCGCATCCTCAAGTCATCTAAAAAATGGGGGCTAGCCAAAGAAATTCCACTACAGATCCAGAAAGGAAATGAAGCATGGAAAATTCTCCGGCACTGCAAAACTTCACTATTTCTCTAATTTCTGACTCTCAGCAGATTGGGGATCCAATGCTGGAAAGAAAAAGAATGAAGTGGAGGAATTTTGCAGCTGATGCTCTGGTTAAAAGGCTGGGAAGAAACAAAGCATAATCACGGGTGGGATGGCTGAAGGCCTATAGAAGAGTCAGCTTTTAATTAGAAGCCTTGGAATCCCTCTTCAGCTGGTTCATGTCGTTGTCCCATACTGGAATGGTTTAAGAACAATGCTTTTCCAAAAGGATTCTTTTTTCTTCTTCTTTCATCGTAAGTTCTCCCTCCCTCTCTCTCACACACTCATGTGCCATTTGTTCCATATGTACATCTTTATAGTTTGAAAGTAGGCAAGCATGCCTGAACCTTCACGACATCAAGCCTATATCCTAGTTTGCAATCTGAAATGTTCTTCTTTGAAATTGGAAACAAAAATGCAGGACCAGAAAGATACTACGTTAGAAGGGAGAATCAGAAGAGCAAAACTGTTGGATAACCTTGCCAAGGAATCCTATGTAAAATTACCATTGAGTTCAAGGAGTCAAAGCCTCTATCTCCTATTTCCCCAATATTAGTCTTCTCTGGCCTGCCTTACTTGAGATTAAAATCCTGCAGGCAAGCGCCAGGGAAATCAGGAGATCCAGGCAGTTCAAATGTGTATAAAGATTCATTGCAAGCTTAAACTCTCTACAAGAATCCGAACTACTAACAGCCAAAGCAATTTAGCGGTAGATAAAGAATTCATGGTGGGATGGACTTAGAACTCTTGTTGGTGTGAAGAGACTCATGACTGATGATGCATTGGTATCCAGTGGTGGGATTCAATTTTTTTTACTACCAGTTCTGTGGGCGTGGCTTGGTGGGCGTGGTGTGGCTTGGTGGGTGTGGCATGGTGGGCGTGGCAGGGGAAGGATACTGCAAAATCTCCATTCCCTCCCCACTCCAAGGGAAGGTTACTACAAAATCCCCATTTCCTCCCGATCAGCTGGGACTCGGGATGCAGAGAATAGATGGGGGCGGGGCCAGTCAGAGGTGGTATTTACCGGTTCTCCGAGCTACTCAAAATTTCCACTACCGGTTCTCCAGGACTGGTCAGAACCTGCTGAAACCCATCTCTATTGGTATCTGAAAGCAGCAAGGAGGTGTAGAATTGCTCTGTCCATTCTAGGTATTTGTACAATACTGGTGAGATGAGGCTACTGCCCAATACCTTGAAGGAAACATTTATTGTGAAAGCTGCAAGCCCTTTTTTATTCCTACGACCATCTATGTGTTAACCAGCCTATCCCCATCAGTCACAAGTTCGGTGTGTGTATGTGTTACATGCAGTGGCATGCGAGTGAATGTAAAAAGGTACAGAAGCAGCAGGACTTAAAAAAAAAATCGATGCTCTGATTTACTGATCTGTGTTTTAATTTTGTTTCGCTCCTTTCTGCTTCTCCCCCTGGCCTTTGCCTGACATTGACGGGGTGACATCTGGCGTGAAAGCCAACCACCTAACGTGAACATGACTTAGCCATGTCAAACAAGGCAGAAGGTAGAAATCAATGGCCATCTCTAAGCACCGCTAATCAAATATTGATGGGCTGGCGCATTCCAAGGGCAGCAGGCAGCAGGGCAGGAAAATTGAGCCCCCTTGTTCATTCATTCTGCGGTATTTTTAAAAATAGCAAAAGACAATACGGTGCACCTTTAAGTGCTTGTAACTGCATGAAACATATTTCAGCCTAGACCACACTGGGATGCATTTAACAAATAAATATTAAACTATGGGCAGCTTTTGTTATATTTTATATCATTACATGTGCAGAAAAACTCAATGCAATTGGTGATAGTCTAGCTCAGGGGTCTGCAACCTTAAACCCTCAAAGAGCCACTTGGGCCCGTTTCCCACAGAAAGCAAAACAACGGGAGCCACAAAACCTGGGTGGGCATGGCCAACTCGACGTCACTCACTCCCACCCAGTCACATGACCCCCCCAGCCACACCTACCTAGGTTTTGTGGCTCCCCGTGTTTTGTTTTCTATGGGAAATAAGTATCTCCCTCTCTCATCTCTCTCTCTCTCTGCGCTGTTGTGCTTGGTGCTCGGCGGGGGAGGGGAGCACTTCCCCACACTGCCCCCTTCTTTCTCTTGGCCCTGCCGACAAGGGAGGAGGAAGGCCAGGCTTGGGGTATGGCCCACACCCCACAAGATCTGCCCCTGCCGTTCTCTCCCAGCCCTCTTTGCTGGCGGCAACAGCAAATGTACCACAATGAAGGTGGAATGCTGTTGCCGTGCAAAAGCAAGTAGAGGGGCGCCTCGCTCCCGCACTAAGGCTCTGGCCATGCCACTGCCATTACAGGATGATGGCTCTTTCATCCCTCTGCCGCGACAGGGTGACAGGGAGCCGCAGCAGAGGGCCCAAAGAGCCGCATGCGGCTCCGGAGCCGCAGGTTGCAGACCCCTGGTCTAGCTTCTAAACATAGAAAGCTATCTCACATTCAACAATAATTTTGGAAATAATTTTTCCAGAAATGAGTGTATAATGAAAGACACCACTTCAAAATGTAATTTTCCATTTGTTTTCTTGAATCTTCTCTAGTACGCCAATAATGCATTAATTTCATCGTAACAGCTACATATCTGATTTTAAGGCATTTTAGGAAGATGAAAAGCAGTTTCTTCCTTGAGTTTGCCAAGCAGCAGTGGAAAGGGGGGGTGCATTCTTCTCTCCCTCTCTTGCATGTGTCATTGTCATATGTAAAGAAGGCAACAGGTAACAAAGATACCAGGTGGGCAGCTTTCTGGGAAACTTGTGTGCACTACATGGAAAGTTTTCCCTCCAGTTCTCACTGCCTCCCTCACCCCTCCCCAACCTGTATGTTTTCTTTCTTTTTTTATTAGCTTATAATATAAAACACAAAAGTACAAAATAAAATAGTGGAACAAATAGGGGAGGGAAAAGTGTAGGGAAAGGGGGAAATAAGAAAGAAAAGGTGTTGATCTGTATATTTTCAAGGAAATAACATGAATTAATACTTTGTTACTGGATCTTCGCTTATTCAAAACATGGCTTCCCAGTGAAGCCTTTTGAATTATTCTTACAGATTTCTCCATCACTCTGCTGAACACCTAATTCCCACAGTGCTGTCTTAGCCCTAAAGATATTTACCCATGTAGTAGGCTCTATTGCTATTATCCTTCTCATCTTTCTCATTTCTCATCTTTCTGTATCTTATGATTTATCACTTGTTGATTGTATCATGACTGATTGTAACTATGATGTATGATCTATGACCTATCACTTTGTTGTCTGCATGTACACTGAAAACGTATATACCGGACACAAATTCCTTGTGTGTCCAATCACACGTGGCCAACAAAGAATTCTATTCTATTCTATTCTATTCTATTCTATTCTATTCTATTCTATTCTATTCTATTCTATTCTATTCTATTCTACTCTCTCTTCTCTTCTCTTCTCTTCTCTTCTCTTCTCTTCTCTTCTCTTCTCTTCTCTCTTCTCTTCTCTTCTCTTCTCTTTTTCTCCTCCCCTCCCCTCCCCTCCCCTCCAGAAGTGGGTTTCAGCAGGTTCTGACCAGTTCTGGAGAACCGGTAGTGGAAATTTTGAGTAGTTCGGAGAACCGGTAAATACCACTTCTGACTGGCCCCGTCCCCATCTATTCTCTGCCTCCCGAGTCCCAGCTGATCGGGAGGAAATGGGGATTTTGCAGTATCCTTCCCTTGCCATGCCCACCAAGCCACACCCACCAAGCCACACCACACTCACCAAGCCACGCCCACAGAACCGGTAGTAAAAAAAATTGAATCCCACAACTGCTCCCCTCCCCTCTCCTCTCTTTGTCTTTGAAGATGCAAATTCAAAATCTTGCCATCATAATTTGCTTTGTAAGCCTTCCTCAAAATGTGTTGCTTCTTTGGGAAGGGATGGTTACATTTATTTAGAGGGGGGGGAGAGAGGGGAAGGAAGCCTGCTAAAAAAAAAATTCTGAATCCTTTTCTATTATTATTACATATGTATTTGTTTCCCTGCTTTTCTTTTCTCTTCTCTTCCATTCTGGATTCCCTGATACCTCCTTGAGACATCTGCTTTCTCCGCAGAGGGGCCCTTGAATCTCTCCCTCCTGCACTATTCTTGCCCAGCAAAAGAGCAAGGAAGCTCTCTCTGATCTTTTTTTTTTTTAATTTCCCAGCAAATTTTACATATGGCAATGACACATGCAAGAAAGGGAGGGAAGAATGCCTCCCCCCTTTCCACTGCTGCTTGCCAAACTCAAGGAAGAAAGTGCTTTTCATCTTCTTAAAATGAAGAATGGTACTTGTTCAGTGTTCATGAGATGTGTTCCATAGTTGTGTATAATTCTATCTCCATGAATTTTGGTGCCTTAAACTAAGCATCAAAAGCTAACAATGTTCAACCCAGGTTGGTGGAAATCCTTTTAGCAGTTTTCATTTTGTTTCTATTACATTTGCCCTTCATTCATTTACTTGTAAGTCCTCCTCCTTCAGTGGACCCAGACTATTGGAATGTAGCTCACCAATGTTAAATTGCCTAAAATTAATTTCAATTAATTTAATGTAAATGTTTTAAAAAGCAAAAAGGAGTTAACAAAATAATAAAGTATGTAGGTCTCCCTCCTACCTCAGGCACAGGATCAGCTAAGATTGGAGAAAAATTTATACTCCATTGTCAAGTAACATTGATTGTACGTCAACAGTCTTGACCTATAATCACAATTGGGACAAGAATTTCAATTGCTAAGCAAGGAAGTTGTTAAGTTGTCTAGTGAAAAGAAGACTTAGGGGTGATATGATAGCAGAATTCCAATATTTGCCACAAAGAAGAGGGGGTCAACCTATTCTCCAAAGCACCAGAAGGCAAGACAAGAAGCAATGGATGGACACTAACCAAGGAGTGAAGCAACCTAGAACAAAGGAGAAATTTCCTGCCGGTGAGAACAATTAATCGGTGGGACGGCTTGCCTCCAGAAGTTGTGGGTGCTCCATCACTGAAGACTTTCAAGAAGAGACTGGATAGCCATTTGAAATGGTATAGGGTCTACTGCTTGAGCAGGGGGTTGGGCTAGAAGACCTCCAAGGTCCCTTCCAACTCTGACAATGTTCTATGTTCTAAGTAAGTCACATCTGATTTTTTTTTGCCATGTTAAGCAAATCACTACAATTATTAAGTGAATTATGCAATTGAAGGGACATAGTAATTAGATTTAGTCTAACTCCTGCTATTTTGCTTCTGTTTGCTGCGCTGACGCCAGGAACATCATGCTCAATAGATAAGAAGGGCAGAACAAAGAGCTACCCAGGGTTGAGTCAAAATAGATAAGAAGGGCACGAACACACAAAGAATAAGCAATGCTCAATAGATAAGATGAATAGATAAGACACACACAAAGAAGAAGGAACTACCCTGGGTTGGGTCAAAGGCTATTATCTCTGATTGGTTACATGAATGTATAAGATGTTTGCCACATTTTCTTAGTTGTGGCTCTTCCTTGCATGCTTGCTGTCTGTATGCTAGGGAACTGTACACCCAGCTATTTTGCTTGGCCAAATAAAAGCTGTTTCTTTTTCCAAGCCTCTGTTTAAGTCTCTTTTTGGCGTTTTTGATGACTTGAGTACAATAGGACTTTACACAATCATTAACCAATCCAGTTGGGAATGTCACCAATGGCAGTCACGTGACTCCGGTATGCCCACAACCATCATAAATACATGCCAGTTGCCAAGTGCCCATGTTAGGACTCTGTCCAAACGGTTGGGTTGGTTAATATAAACAAGCCACGAATCACTGTTTAATTGTATATATGTTATATTGCTTTAAATGCATTGTTGCATTCTGACTGGCAGTAACGGCCATAAGAGGGAGCTAGAGAACATGGTTAGTTCTCTCTCTTTTGCTGATTCATTGCTGAAGTGACTTCGTGTCTGAGAGTAAGCTCTGTGTGTAGCTAGCTATCTGTGATAGTTGAATTCTTTGTTTGCTGATTAAGACAAAGAAAGGCTGGTAAGAAGACTACTGTACTTCTGAATACTGTGACTAAACGTGTATGATTCGGACTGTTATTTGGACTGTGCTATTTCTTTAAGTAAACAACTTTTATACACTTTAACGTATCTGTCTATTGACTGAATCATTACTGATATCTACTGCAACATTACGGTGAACTGTGCAAACCTTCAGGGCCCAGAGGTTACTCTGCACAATTCCTTAACAGCCCGAATTTTGATCATGTGAATTTTGATCATGTGACAGTCGTAAGTGAGAGGACTGATCATCACTTTTTTCAGTGCCGTTGTAATTTTGAACAGTCACTAAACGAAAGGTTGTAACTCAAGGACTACCTGTCTAACAACCAACCAGAATTCATCAGAGGGCAATAGTGTTAATCTAAGGTTTATAAACAAAATTGGCCTTCCCCACAAATAAGGAACGAAACAGAAATCTTTCGCTGGCATATTTAGAATAGAATAGAATAGAATAGAATAGAATAGAATAGAATAGAATTTTTTTTATTGGCCAAGTGTGATTGGACACACAAGGAATTTGTCTTGGTGCATATGCTCTCAGTGTACATAAAAGAAAAGATAAGTTCGTCAAGAATCATAAGGTACAACACTTAATGATAGTCCGGGTACAAATAAGCAATCAAATCATAGTAGGAACCAGTCAATATAAATTGTAAGGATACTAGCTAAATACATATAGGATACTAGCTAAATACCCGCGCTTCGCTACGAAACTATGTGATGGGGCTTGATAAATCGACACTTAAAGTTTGAAAATGAATGAGTAGTTAAAAAAGGGACTGTGTTATTTCGTTAGAGATGGTAAGCTAAGTTTCTGTTACAGATGAAGACATTATTGTAAGTGTCACAACAATGAAATAGATGGGCTTAAGCCCTTTCATCCCAGCAGCAACCGTGGATGTTTTGTTTATGTAGCCAGGCTAATAAGTTGCATAGCATAGTCATTCAATTTGTCCCTCAGATGAATTGCTCAGCACATAGAACTGGCCATGGGTGAAACAGGCAGCTTCCCTTACTTGTGTTTTCCTAATCGCATCTGTAAATCTTTTCCTCCATTTTTTGCCTCTTTTCCCTTTAACTGGTGTTACAGTAGAAGGAACAGATTCGTCTGAACTGAGGTGGAAAATAAGGGGGGGTGGAAATCTGTCTCTGCCTACCAGCATCCATCGGTATTCATCTGGCTAGCGTGGCTTAGCTCAACTGTTCTGTAGTAAAGCTGCTTGCTGCTGTGAAAGTAAAAGCGAAACTGAAACTCCTCTGCTTGTGTTTTGCATTTGGATCAGATTTCTTTTCAGGTGGGGAGGGGGGAGTAGAACTCCTTAGCATCAGAGCTTGTTAATGTTAATGTTAATATAAGAAATACTCATGCTGCGATGGTCATTTTGAAAAATCCTTTCTTAGTGAGCACCCTAGAAGCCAAGAGGAACATACATGGCAAATTTCAAGTTTGTAGGCTTTACGGTTCTGGAGATTTTGTGATTAATGCGTGAGTGGTTTTCGCTTTTATATATATAGATAGGAAAGCCATATTTTAGGAAAGTTTACTTCCATTCACTCTCCTAAAAAATATTAAGTGAGATCTTCAGCCAACAAACAACTGTCCATCTCCAATCTTACGATATATACTTGTATCTAAACTCTCCACGTTTTCAATGAAATTAGTGATGTGTCAAAATCTACCATAAAAGTTTTCAGTTTTCCTATGCTGCAAAAGGAGTGTTTTCCTACTGTACCTAATTATGGGGGTGCTTGAGAATTTCTTTCCTATTCCCACACCCCCAAGAGTGTTTCTGAGCTTACTTCCTTGTTGGAAATAACAGGAATGGAATCTGCAAAGATATCCCTGAATCTCTGGCCCGTCTCGTCACTAAGAGCACACTCCAGCCATGACAAATTCAGCAACATTAAGTTTACTATTTTAAAGCAATCTTAAAGCCAATTTCCTTTGCACAAAATGAATAATACCTGATCAAAAAAAAATTGCAGGATTTTTGTTTGTTTGATACAGCCTAAACTGAAATTTATTTGCTCTATTGCCTCCAGCAATGCAGCAATTTGCTTTCAAATTTCACTTTGACAAATACACTGGGGGCAAAAACAGGGGCCAGCCAGGTAAAAAATGTTACTTCCTCTTTCCCTAGGTGAACGTTCACCTTTCACATGAAATCAGTTAGGGCTACTGAATCCATTTTCCCCAGGGCACCTTTGATCAAGAGCAAATCCTTTACAAGATATAAGCAAAGCCCCTAGATTGACGCATTGTTTTTTCCCCTCTGCCTGAGAGATCTATGAAGTCAGAAAGTATGTTGTGCATCAGTCACACAGATCTGTAACCGAACGCTGTAAGTAGCACAAAGAGCTTGATGTAAGAAGTTACAGAGGAACCTGTTTAAATATCTTCTTGCCCTGAAAGCGGTGAATGGGTCTCGTGCAGCAATAACTCCTAAAGGAAAATAAATCTGGATTAATTACACGGCCCAGTCATTCCAAGAAGGCCTAGCTAGGCAAGGAAAACCGTTACATGGCATTTGGGAGCAAAGCCACATCTAATTGCCCCTGGCAAAAGGGTCCTTTTGTGGCTTGGACCCTCCGTGGGTCTTCCACTTGACTCTTGTTCTGTTCTTTCCACTGACGACAAGCAAGACTGAGGCTTGGCTTGGCTCTAACTAAACAGCCAAACTGCCTGCCCTTCAGGGCAGAACAGGTTAAGAAATAGATATCACAGGGATTACAGAATCATTGTTATATATAATACAGGTAGTCCTCGACTTACAATAGTTTGTTTAGTGACCGTTCAAAGTTATTACAGCACTGAAAAAATGACTTATGACTATTTTTCACACTTGAAGACCTCCAAGGTCCCTTCCAGCTTATTCTATTCTATTCTATTCTATTCTATTCTATTCTATTCTATTCTATTCTATTCTATTCTATTCTATTCTATTCTATTCTATTCTATTCTATTATTTTATTTTCTTTCTATTCTATTCTATTTCTATTTCTATTCTATTCTTAGTTCTGTTTTATTCTATTCCTAGTTCTGTTGTATTCTATTCTATATTTTCTCTTCTCTTCTCTTCTCTTCTCTTCTCTTCTCTTCTCTTCTCTTCTCTTCTCATTCTATTCTATTCTATTCTATTTCTATTCTTAGTTCTGTTTTATTCTATTCCTAGTTCTGTTGTATTCGATTCTCTATTCTCTTCTCTTCTCTCTTCTTTTATCTTCTTTTCTCTTCTTTTCTCTTCCCATTCCCATTCCATTCCATTCCATTCCATTCTATTCTAGTTCAGTGCTTCCAAGATCATGTCTGCCAGCTCCTTCAGAACTCTGGAATGTCATCCATCAGGTCCAGGTGATTTGAACTCGTCTAGAGTAGAAAGATGCTTCTTATCATTTTCTTGCTTATTTTGATTTGTATCTCTAATCTGTGTTTTAGCGTACTGCTTTTGATAGGTTGGATTGTTGTTGTTGTTTTCCTTTTGGGTAAAGAGAGATGCAAAGAATGAATTACCGTAAGTAGTTTGCTTTTTTCCTGCTGCAATGCATTTCTTTAGCTGCATTGTTTGCAAACCTTCAGTAATTTTCCAAAGTCAATTTTCAGACAGTCCAAAAGAATTACTATTAAAGCAAATGGTGCAGGGTGTATGCTTCCAGGTGGCAGGAACAAGCTACCTTCCTTTAAGACCTGCTGAAAAGCTTTTTCACATTAAAACGTAAGCATTCCCTTGATCCCAACATTTTCTCCTTCCTCTGTTTTGCTTTCTTTTTATAACTGGA
The DNA here is from genome assembly GCA_003457575.1 of Thermophis baileyi. Classification (NCBI taxonomy): domain Eukaryota; kingdom Metazoa; phylum Chordata; class Lepidosauria; order Squamata; family Dipsadidae; genus Thermophis; species Thermophis baileyi. Next base: position 300,130 of record QLTV01001377.1, on the reverse strand, counting down.
AGGCAGATAGAAATCTAAAGGAATCCATCCAAGAAAAGAAATTTCCCACCTGACTCTGCATGCACTGAAATAGGGTCAGGAAATGGTGTGGCTCCCTTTGCTTGGTCTGACAGATGGGACGGATGGTTGCTGCCAATGATTAAATTCTCAATTTAATGCAGGCTGAAACTGTGTCTTCTCTTCCCCATCCATCCCAGCCCCGTGCCCCCAAACGGTCCCCTGATC
>QLTV01001377.1:257908-283984 GCA_003457575.1 Thermophis baileyi | reverse complement strand
GACCGACGGCAGCGCAAGGCCCCGCCCACTCGCCCAGACATCGCCATTTTCTTGTTTTTTACCCTCTGCGCATGCGCAAAACATTCTGCGCATGCACAGAGGGTAGAAGAACCCAAATGGCAGCGTCCGGGCTACCAGCTGTCCGGCAACCCGCAGGCACGGCCGAACCGGGACCTTTTCACCCCTGCAGTGACGGTGGCACCAAGATGGCGGGCTAACGCGTGCGGCGACCCCTGTGAAATGGTCGTTCGACCCCCAAAGGGGTCGCGACCCACAGGTTGAGAACCGCTGTCTTATATTATACTGATGAGGCCACACTTGGAATACTGCGTCCAATTCTGGTCACCAAGATACAAAACAAGATGCTGAGGTCCTAGAAAGAATTCAGAGAAGAGCAACAAAGATGATAAGGAGTCTAGAGGCTAAGCTGTACGATGAAATGTGAAAGGCGTTAGATAGGTGTAGCCTAACAAAGAAGGATTAGGGATAACATGATAGCTGTCTTCTGGTACATGAGGGACTGCTACAGAAAGGTGGGGTCAACTTATTCTGGGTTATTATTCTGGGTTATCAACTTATTCTCCTTATTAAGGAGCCGAGGTGGCGCAGTGGTTAGAGTGCAGCACTGCAGGCTACTTCAGCTGACTGCTAGCTGCAGTTCGGCAGTTCAAATCTCATCCAGGCTCAAGGTTGACTCAGCCTTCCATCCTTCTGAGGTGGATAAAATGAGGACCCAGATTGTTGGGGGCAATATGCTGACTCTGTGAACCGCTTAGAGAGGGCTGTAAAGCACTATGAAGCGGTATATAAGTCTAAGTGCTATTGCTAGTGCTATTGCTATTCTCCGAAGCACCTGAAGGTAGGACAAGAATCAATGGGTGGAAACCTGTCAGAAGGAGATCCAACCCAGAAATAATGAGACATTTCCTGACAGTGAGAATCAGTGGAACCGCTGCCTATAAGAGTTGTGAGTGCTCCATTGCTGGAGGTTCTCAAGAAAAGATTGGACAATTTGTCTGCGATGGAATAATGTCTTGGGCAAGGGGTTGGACTAGAAGATCTCCAAGGTCCCTTCCAACCCTATGGATTCTACTGTATTCAACTGGTGATAAGAAGTTAAGGGGAGCAAGTTTCCCCCATATCTATCATTTTTGTTGATGTGCCTCTCAGTACTCTTAAGGATACGTACCTGTTCCTTAGTAATAATAATAGGGAAAGGCATTGGGCCTTTCCCTATTTTTGAAGCAATGAACATAAGCAAAACATTTTATTCATTATAAGATTCAATACTAAAGTTCACACTAGTTTCTTTTCCTAAACTTTTTCTTCTCATTCCAGAGAAAGTTGAAAAATTGTGGTGACCTCTAGTGGTATGAATGAGATTGCTCTGCAATATTTGCATTGTAATTCCTCATCCATCAACATTTATAGTACAGGTAGTCCTCGACTTGTAACAGTTTGCTTAGTGACCGTTCAAAGTTACAACGGTACTGAAAAAAGTGACTTATGACCATTTTTCACACTGATGACCATTGCAGCATCCCCATGATCATGTGATGTACATTCAAACGTCTGGCGATTGACTCATATTTATGACGGTTGCAGTGTCCCGGGGTCATGTGATTCCCTTTTGCAACCTTCTGACAAGCAAATTCAATAGGAAAACCAGATTCACTTAACCGTGTGTGTTCCTAATTTAACAGTGGCAGTGATTCACTTAACCAATGTGGCAAGAAAAGTCGTAAAATGGAGCAAAACTCACTGAACAAATTTCTCATTTGGCAACATAAATTTTGGGCTCAATTGTGGTCGTATGTTGAGGACTACCTGTGTAGCATTTCTTCTTTGCTGCTGCTGCTTGTATCTTAATATCCCTGTTTCCCGATGTACTTATGTGTTTATATATAACGGAATGGGCCTCTGAAACCGAAGTGCTGACAGTTCACACAAACAACCGGTGTCTGCTACAGATGTCAGGCCCCAGAACTCAGTTTGATTCAAAACCATTATTCATAGCATGGTTTAAGTTTTGTAATAGCAGACAAAATATCATCTATATATTATATTATGTGTCTCACACCAAATTCAAATTGTAAATAGCGTTCTTAAATATACCCCTCTCTGCAGATATTGGATCAGAACGATATACTTTTTGTTTTACCATTCGTGATTCCCCATCATGGTTCATAAATGTGAATTCCTGGGGAAGAGAGGACTATATTAAAACACTTTCAGAAAGCTTTAGACTTGGTGATTGTGGTAAGGTGGAATTTATTCTGAACATATTTCAATATGTTTTTCTCTTCCTTAAATCAGTATAATGTGGCTGTGATCTTAGGGTGTTTTTCTTCAAGGAATTACAGACCTGTTTAACTGGAATCAATTTTTTCAGTTAGACTAATTGAAAGAAGTTATATTCACCTATTTTGATTAGTGAAGCTGTCATGAAGACATATAAATTTAGAACATAATTTCCCATATTCCTTCTTAGATCGTTGTACTATGTTTTTACTCTTCTAAAATGTTTCATAAGTATAAAAGTAATTGGAGTCATCCCCTACTGTGAATGTGGGAATAGTCTAGTAATTCCCATTGACACAATGGGAATTATTTTTGAATAAAATATATACATGGTATATGTTGCACAGCCTTTCTTTCTTTCATTTAATTATTTTCACTAGAATAAATGAATCTTTAAAACATCCCCAGTGCTTCTCAATAAAATGTTATCATGCAAGCCTGGAGACTTAAAATATAATTTAATGTTATTATTATTTATTATTTCTGGTGATTATTTTATGTGTTTATTAAGATCACTGCCAGCTCTTCCTAATTTTCTATACGGTCGAATAAAAGCTATTCCACACCTACTTTACCTTCTCTGGTCACAAAAACCTAAGCCAGGCTAGATCTAGTTAATACTTGAATTCTACAACAGAATCCCAGAGCTGTAGGCTAGACTGAAATAAAAAAATTTTTTTAGAAAATGACAGATGGCAAATCACATCCTTGTTGTGGCTAAGAAAACTGCATGGATGTGGTTCCTGCAGTCCCCAGGAGTTAAGCCTGGTTCCAGAGCATCGTTATTATTTTTCTCTCTCTTTCATTTGAACAATTAAACCAGGAGAGATAAACTTAATCCAGAAAAAAAAGCCATTTTCTCAAGTGTAGGCAGATATTTGAGGATGGGATTGTTCGAAGATCTCTCTCCTTACCAAATTGTATTTGTGTTGGAATTACTAGAAGGGGAAATTAAAAATTATTACCCCAACCCAGTGGTGAAATTCAAAATTTTTCCCTACCAGTTCTGTGGGCGTGGCTTGTTGGGGGGAGGTCATGTGACTGGATGGGCGTGGCCAACTCGACATCACTCATGTCGAGGGGCTCCTCACCGGGCCCCTCCCCTCCCAGCCACTCCTTGTCGCGAATGGCAGGAAAATGGGGAGGGGAATTTTCCTGCCTACCATCCTTCCCTCAGTCTGTGCTGAGCTTGAGGAATGGATGACAGGCAGGAAAATCCCCTTCCCCATTTTCCTGCCTTTCATGAAAATGGCTCCATTCCAGCTGCTTCCTCTGGCCCCCTCCCTCCTGGGGACTACTTTAAAGGGACAGGCTGCAGCAGCTCCGTTCTGAATGGAGGGAGAAAAGTTAGCATTCTCTCTGCTGCATTTAACGTTGAATTCTGTGGAATATCGAGCAGCCAGAAGAGGTGAGCGGTGACCGGCTGGGCGTGGGTGGGACCAACGAGAGGTGATTACTACCGGTTCGGCGAACCGATGCCAATAATCCCTAGCAGTTCGCCCAAACTGGTCCGAACCGGTCGGATTTCACCCCTGCCCCAACCTGAATCATTTTAGCTGTTCAAGGATCAGCCAGAGATAACCTCTATTAATATTGCTGTCCTAATACTGATAATAAAAATATTTTTTCAATACTGTTGGTAGCTGATATGAGCCTAAGAAAAGCATGGGCAGGGCTGCCCCATATTGCAGGGGCTCAATATTGGGTGAAGAGTAGATAAAAGCCATAGATCACCCATTCCTGATTTAAATGGTATAATCTGTGCAAGGTTACTGGTGGACAGAAATTAGTAAAGTAAATCTAAATTTTAAGTATTTCTAAAAAGCATGTACAATTAAAAAGCCTATACTTTAATCATGCTGCTTTTTACCTTGTACATTATTTTGTATTCCAAGGTAAAAAGATACTATGCAGCATGTATCTGCATATAGCATGTATCTGCATATCATCAAAGGTACAGCATCTTTCCAGGATAGGCCAGCTGCCTTCTGCATGTGCAGTGTAATCTTGGAAAAAGATACGTTTGATTTAAGGTGTTGGGGTGTTGCAGGCAGGAGATACGTATGCCAGATGTTATGAAGTGGTGCACAGCCTACGTCTTTTATTTTCTTTTACTAACCATTTTGTTTGGATTGAAAATAATTCAAATCATTCACTCTATAGATTCTGCTTATATAGGAAACCCTAGGACTGGTTTGTAGGTATATTGGTCCACTCGTAAACTGTTGTTTGAATTTTTTGAATCACAGTCATAATTGAAAATCCTCTAGTACAGACAAAAGAGGTGGAAAAAGAAGAAAAGTTCAACCCTACTACAACAAGGTAAATGAAAAAATAGAATTCATGTGGTTGGAGTAGATAGATTATTGTGATCAGAAGATGCAGAGGATTATGACTGCACATTTATACATGTAGTCCTCGACTTACAACAGTTCGTTTAGTGACTGTTCAAAGTTACAACGGCACTGGAAAAAGTGACTTATGACTGTTTTTCACACTTACGTCCGTTGCAGCATTTCCCATGGTCACATGATCAAAATTCAGAAGATTGGCAACTGGTTCATATTTATGACAGTTGCAGTGTCCCGGGGTCATATGTTCAGCTTTTGCAACTTTCTGACAAGCAAAGCCAATGGGGAAGCCAAATTTGCTTAACAACTGTGTGACTAACTTAAATGCAATGCTTTACTTAACAAATGTGGCAAGAAAAGTCGCAAAATAGGGCAAAACTCACTTAACAAATATTTCACTTAGCAACATAAATTTTGGGCTCAATTGTGGTCGTTACTCAAGGACTACCTGTATACAAGCTAGGGAGAATATTCTACATGAATATTGCACATATCAAAACAGACACAATGTACAGTATAATTATTTTGGCTTCTGGTTTATTGGAATAATGTAATTAAAACCCAAATCAATGTACAGAGATTGTTTTCTTTATTGTGGTAACAAAATGTTGAAGCATTTTTCCTGCAAAACACTGTGAGCAAAACTTGCCATACAGTAAGACAAAATCTTGAATAGTGCACTTACCTATATTCATCTTTTATCCCTATCCAAAAATAGTATAGTAACAGTAATTTTATTTTTCATATCCAGAAAATAGACATAAAATATAGCCAAAGCAGAAGGAGGTCAACCTATTCTCCAAAGCACTTGAGGGGAGGACACACAATAATGGGTGGAAGACCATTAAAGAGATATCCAACCTAGAATTAAGGAGAAATTTTCTGACAGTGAGAACAATTAATCACTGGAATGGCTTGCCTTCAGAAGTTGTGGGTGCTCCATCACTGGAGGTTTTCAAGATGAGATAGGGCAATCATTTGTCCAAAATGATGTAGGGTCCCTACTTGAGTGTTGGACTAGAAGACCTTGCTCCTCCCTTCCAACTGTTATTCTTTGTTTTATGTCCTTTACATGTTGTGAATTCAGGCCATATTTATGCAGTACCTCAGTAAATTACCTTGATGCTAATAAATGTTAAAAAAATATCCTGATTATCATCTACAATAGGATTGGAAGCATTGTTTTGTTTTGTTTTGCTTTGTTCTAAGGTAATCAGTAGCTTATGTTACCTTCTTCACAGTGAATGGCCTGGGGGCAATTCAGGAAGTTGAATACAGTAGTTCAGTGGCTCTCAACCTGTGGTCTTTGGACCCCGGAGGGGGGCACGATGTCATCACAGGGGGTCCACAAAGGCTTAAAGAAATGTTGTGATTTAAACCTTGAGTTAAGTTTTGGGAGTCTGTGGCCAGGGCAGTAGTTCATTTCACTGGGTTTGCATCCAGGGTACAGAACTGCAGCCTAAAGAATCATCAGTTGGTAACTACAACGGATAGCTGTACTTCTAAAAGATGCATTCCTAACATATATGGGCTGTAAAAATTCTGATGAGATTTTTGTTCCTCATCATACGATAGGCTTACCTTGTTACAAAGCTTAACTACAGTGTAAAGGACAATCTGCTTCCAATAATTTTTTTTAAAATTTTGAATATGTCAAAATAAATTTAGATGTCAGAAAAGTAATTGACAATTGCTATTTGTAATGGTTTAATCCGTCACTCATACAGTATTCAAATATAAAAAGTTTGATGCAACCAGTAGAGTACATATGTATTTAAAAGTTGTAAAATATTATGTGCCCACTTGTCAGCAGTTACAAACTATTGCTTAGTGAGAATCATTCTGTGGTCAGAATCTATGAAGCAGACACCGGACTGCTGTCTCTGTTACATCTACCTGTAAAGAACCCTCAAGATTTTTACTCATTGGGGGATATTGTGGCCAATGGACAAAGCCTGGATGGAAAAATAATTAATGTTCTTGCTGCTGTTAAATCAGTAAGTCATGCCAACTGTAACAAATCAAAGAGAGCTCACATTATAGCCTGAAAATGTAATGGATTTCTGTATAGATAAGAATTTACTGGGTTATAGAAGAGCTGGGAGGAGGACCTTATGTGTTGCTCAGCAGTCCCTTGTCTTGATTTAGCACTAAGAAAGGTTAATGAATAACATCAATCAAATATTTTATAAACAATATTCTATAAAACCGTCATGGATTTAAGATGCAGCCTCAGTAAGGTACTAAAGGTTTATTTAAAATTTCTGCATAGGTTAATTAGTAATCATGAGGTTAAGTATTAATGGTAAATGCATTAAGCTGAATCTCACCCTTGTACCTTTATCTTCCCTTTCCTGCATAATCCATGTAAACTCTTCTGCACAAACCATACTGAAAAATACATAGGCTCCTATGAAATGCTAACATTGGAGGGAAGAGGGAGAAATGGTGGGTGAGAGTTTCTAAACCATTCCTGCCTTCACTTATTGAGTGTAAACTTTCCTTCAGCTGGACTTTGGTGGATGGAAAAAAGTAAAGAACCCTTATATATGTGTGCCTATTGAAAGGGAGAAGACAAAGAGAGTAGACGGGGCATTAACTATATGAGAAAACCTTGTTTTACTTAAAATATGCAGTTCTTTCATTTCAAAGCTTTAACTGGTTGCTAACCATTTAAATAATGGTTTTAACCATTTAATATCGTAGTTTTAACCGTTCAGTCATGTCTTGGTGACTTTCTAGGCAAGTGCTCTCTATGCTATCCTGTCAAGCACAGCTTCTATCAGTTGCTGGATGTTCATCTATGATAGTATCAAACCAGCGAGTTAACCATTAATAGTTCTTAGTAATAAGAATTACTATTTAGTAATAAGAATTACTAACAAATTCTATAGGAATTCTAATTGTTTTATAAGCGACAAAGTGAAACGAGAGCACTTCATTTCCTAGAGCAATATTCCACAATTGGATAATATCCCACAATTTGATAAGTTGTTCTCAGAAGGTTGTTACTTTCTGAGAAGAATAAACTCTATGTTTATCCACCCACACACTGTAATTATAACCAGTGCTTCTATAGCTTAATTCCTGCTGAAATGGGTTTAAGTTTGAATAGCGGTAACATGAATATGAGAACAATTTCTATTTAACAAAACAGATATAGATGGAATATTATGATCAAGATCAGGTTTTCTTTTTCTTTTTTTCCCTTTACAAAGGTTGGTGAACCAAAATATTTTGCTACTTCAGACAGGCGTAAAGGCCACAGGTGTGAAGTAAGGCTGTACGATGATAGCGAGTCTTCCTTTACAATGATATGGTAAGCACTGGTTGAAGCCATAATTCAGCTATATACGAATGAATACAAAAATATGAAGCAACAATGGGTATAAATGCATACAATGATCACTAACCGAACCCTGTTAGTTGTGTGACCTTTGTGAAATAGAGGATTCATTAAGGCATAAGTTTCTTAAGAGCTTTGAATATAGAACCACCTTTCATTTGTGTTAACCCATCAGGAAAAGTTCTGCATCCAGAACTCTCTAAAGAGTGTTGTAAGAAATGTCCTTTCTGGGTTCGGTTCCAAGTGGGGAAAAAGACACTGGAAGCATGGAGGCTGTTTGGAAAGATGGTTTAATGGTGGACAGCAGGACCACATGGTTTGAGGTCCTGGGGAAAAGGGGATCACATGCTTCGAAGATGTTGAAGAAGAAGAGAAGGGCTGAGATGCTGAGAGTGCCTGAGTTTTATACCCTCTGTTGGGCCCCACCTGAAGAGTTTCCTGTTCCTGTACAAGAAAAACGGATCCCATTGGCTGTCAGACTCCCAAGGGGCGGGGGTCTTAGCTAGTTAGAGTTCTGTAGGCTTTTGTCTGTGTCCCACCAGGCTTGGCTGATGTAATCTTCTCAGGTGCCATGTGGTGAGATGGCTTTGGGATTCCTATTATGGTTCTTCTTTGTTATGTAGAATAGACTGCCCATTGACAAAGGTGGGGGGGATGAGTGAGCTGGGCTCAGGCCTTGATGGTCCATTGACAAAGGTGGGGGCTACTAAGAGTGAGTCTGTTTCCTGCCTAAAAACATGTTCCTCTACTTCTCAGCCAGGGAAATATAATATTCTGCCTTTTTTAATATTTCCTAAAGTATTTCATTCCTCTAGGAGGGGGGTAGGTGCTAACTTCCTACAAGAGAAAGGGAGGTTGCTGCATCTGTTGGCTTTTAAATGTTAAAAAAGGTTTTTAATTCTATTGTTCGCATACAAGTATAAAAAGTAAGGAAACTTACCTCGATGGAAATATGCAAGAAACGTTAGCAAGATAAAGGGGGTTGTAGTCCTGAAAAAAAGAGACAACATTCAGAAGTAGCTCAGGTAGATGCCTCCCTGATTCACTGGAGAATAAGAAGAGGTGGGGGAGACCCAGCATAGACTTGCAAGATTCTGTTATAGGCCATCTCAATAAAAGTAGCTCTAGTCTGCAATTAGTCAGTGGAACAGCTTGACTCCTGGAGTTGTGGGTGCTCCATTGCTGGAGATTTTAAAGAAGGACTGGACAACCATTTGTCCAGGATGGAATAAGGATTCGTGCTTTGTGCAGAGGGTTGAACCAGTAGACCTCCAAGTTCCCTTCCAGCCTTATGACTCTATTCCTCTTTCCCCTGTAGAGTTGATTTCCTGGTTTGTTCTATCTACAGTACGAGGGCTTACAAGAAGATAGATAATTGAGATTAACATTTTAGGAAAATGTGAGCAAAAGATGCAGCCTGGAGAGACAAAGAACATGTGCATTTTATGCTATTTGCTGTTAGTATGACCAATTACTTCAGTCTTCAAATGCATTTAGCTGACAGTTCACTAGCCTTATGCTTTCTGGGTTTTTTGACGTCTGTGGAGAACTTTAGATTTTTTTAATTTATTTATTTTGTCAAGTGTATATATGATTACAGAAAAAGTATAAACATGATTGTGAATACATAAAATGTATAAACATGGTTATGAGTACATGAGATGGTTACGAATACATTAGGACAGGGACGGTAGGCACATTGGTGCCCTTATGCACGCCCCTTACAGACCTCTTAGGAATGGGGTGAGGTCAACGGTAGATAGTCTAAGGGTAAAGTTTTGGGGATTTGGGGAGGAAACTACAGAGTCCGGTAATGTATTCTAGGCATTGACCACTCTGTTACTGAAGTCGTATTTTTTGCAATTAGGTTTGGTTCGGGGAAGAAACCACAGAGTCAGGTAGTGAATTCCAGGCATTGATCACTCTGTTGCTGAAGTCGTATTTTCTGCAGTCGAGTTTGGAGCGGTTTACATTGAGTTTGTATCTATTGTGTGCTCGTGTATTGTTGCGGTTGAAGCTGAAGTAGTCATTGACAGGTAGGACATTGTAGCAGATAATTTTATGTGCCACACTTAGGTCAGACCGAAGGCAGCATATGTTGTGGCCCGGCAGCAACCCGTGCAGCTGGTTGCGGACTCCGACAGCGAAGAGGCTGTTGTGGTGATGCGCCAGCGGCCTGTGCAGCTGGTACCTGAGTCGGACAGTGAGGAGGTTGGTGGGGACTCAGTGACAGAGTTGGAGAGTCAGCCAGGGCCTTCAGTACCACCAGAAGCTCCCATCAGTGACAAGGAAGAGGAGGAGGAGCCTATTCTTAATGCACGGGCATGCAGAGCTGCCAAGAGGCAGGAGTGGCTACTCAGGAGGAGGTCTCCTCGGGAGTAGGGCTTGGGGCTAATTGGCCACGCCCTTAGCTTATTTAAGTAATGACCACGCTCAATCACGTTGCAGGAAACAACTCTGTTCAATCCACGTATTGTCTTGGTCTTTGAAACTCTTGTTCAGCTCTTGATTCCAAATGGCATTACTTCTCCTGCTAATGACTTCTGGGCTTTCTGCCAACCTCCGTAAGTTCGAGTGACTGATATCAGATAGCCTAATTCGTTGGATTTCTTGCTTCTTTGTGCTTGGACTCTGGCCAACTGTTAAGACGTTAATTAACAACTGGTGCACTGAAAGGACTTATTTATGATTTCATGGACTTTAACAGACACGACTGCTAAGAGAGTATTAGTAGTTTAATTAGTATTAAACAAGGTTTGTTTGTATGTTGCTTGTGTTGTTTTTCTCGGTTCGGCAGCTGGGACAGAACAGTTTGTTTCCTGCCACAAACAAACAAACCTTGATCATGATGGAGCAGCTGTGTGCTGAGAACGCGCAGCTCCAGCAGCAGATAGCTTTAATGGCCGACCAGCTGGCTCAGCTTCAAGCCCAGATGGCCCCACTTGCTCCTCCTCCTCCTCCTCCTCCTCCTCCTCCTCCTCGGAGACATTGCCCGGTAGCTGTGCCAGACATGTTTGCTGGTAATTTGGAAATGTTTCCGGCTTTCCTTGGACAATGCCAGTTATTTATGTGTTTGCGAGCTGAGGACTTTCCAAATGACCGGGACAAAGTAGGCTTCATTATCAGCTTGCTTTCTGGCTCTGCAGCTCGTTGGGCCACGCCCCTGTTGGTCCACAATAGTGATTTGCTGAATGACTTTCGGGGGTTCTGTGAGCACTTACAGCAAATGTATGAGGACCCTATTAAAGCACAAACCTCCACCAGACGTTTAAAGCCTTAAAGCAAGGACGGCAACCCCTCCAGGAATATATCAACGAGTTCCGGTTGCTAAGCCAGGACTCAGCCTGGAATGAGGCAGCACTTCTGGATGCCTTCCAGGATGGTTTATCGGAGACATTGCAAAATGAGTTGGCTCATGTGGACATTCCTCCAACTCTTAATGAGATGGTTCGTCTGTGCCTACGCATTGATGCGAGGTTACAGAGGCGGACTTCTCGTTGTGCTGTTCAGGAACCTCGTGCGACCCCAGTTGTACGTGAGACCCCGGCTCCAAGGGAGGAGCCCATGGAACGCGGTGCAGCCAGACCCCGCCTGTCCATTGCTGAGAAGGACAGACGACGGGCAGGGGGGTTGTGCTTATACTGTGGGGAGCCTGGACATTTTGCAGTCTCTTGCCCCAAGAAGCGACGAGGGGTGTCGGTTCCTGGCCTTGCACCACAGTCGCAGCCTACCCTGTCGGGAAACAGCCGGCGCCCGATCTAGGGGAGACTCTGGGTTGGGCACGTACCAACACCGGCTCCCGCCCTGCGGATGTGGATCCCGGACAGCCTCGTTACTTGATTTTGGACACCAAAGTTTTCGTGGCCAACAACCCTCAAGGGATTCCTGCCCATGCCTTGGTGGACTCCGGAGCAACCACTAATTTCATGGATGAGGCATTTGCTACCCATTTTGCCGTCCCTCTGTGTCCAGTGGATCCTCCCATGCTGGTCGGGTGCTTCTGTCCGGCCCGATTAAGGGCGCCACGCAACCCGTGCACCTGACCATCGGTAAGCATGAGGAGGCCATCCAATTTTATGTCACGTCCGGATTACATTTCCCGATGGTTTTGGGGCTGGCTTGGCTGCGGACTCATGATCCACACATCCTGTGGTCCCAGAATTTCATGTCGTTCCCGAGCCTGCAATGCATGGATCATACGCGTCAAGTCTGCACAGGCCAGGTGCAGGGTCCACCTGAGGTGTCTTTACCGGCCGACCTTTCGGACTTCGCGGACGTTTTTAGCGAGAAATAGGCAGACCAGTTGCCCCCGCACCAGCCGTACGATTGCCCCATTGACTTACTCCCGGACGCACCGCTCCCTGCAGGGCGGTTGTATTCTATGTCGGACCCTGAATTGGCCGCGTTACGGGACTTTGTGGACAAAAACCTGGCTCGGGGTTTTATCCGGCCCTCGTCATCGCCCTTGTCCACTCCGGTCCTCTTTGTGAAGAAAAAAACCGGAGACTTGCGCCTGTGCTGCGATTACCATAAATGTAACGCCATTACGGTGCGTAACCGGTATCCTTTGCCCTTGATCCTTGAACTCTTGGAGAGACTTCGGGCGGCTACCGTGTTTACCAAGTTGGACCTGCGCGGCACTTACAATCTGGTTCGGGTCCGAGAAGGGGATGAGTGGAAGACAGCGTTCAGCACCCGGTATGGCCATTTTGAGTATACGGTCATGCCGTTTGGATTAACCAACGCTCCTGCTGTCTTCCAGAATTTTATGAACGATATTTTCCAGGATCTTTTAGACCAATTTGTCGTGGTCTATCTCGATGATATCTTGATCTATTCGACATCCCGGAAAAGTCATCTCCAACATCTCCGCCTGGTCTTGCAATGGCTTCGCAAACACCAATTCTATGCCAAGCTGGAGAAATGTCAATTTTACCAGACAACTATTGACTTCTTGGGCCATTGCATTTCTCCAGAGGGCATAGCGATGGATCGGGGCAAGGTTGAGGCGTTGAGAAGTTGGCAACCTCCTTGTTGGGTGAAAGACGTCCAGCGACTCCTGGGGTTCACCAATTATTACAGGACGTTCATCCCTGGTTTTGCCACTTTGACCGCGCCCCTCACTTGGCTCCTGCAAAAGAAAGTCCCGTTCTGGTGGGGCACCCCCAAGCAGCAGACGTTCCTGGCCTTAAAGGAGGCCTTCATGAAGGAGCCGATTTTGAAGCATCTAGACCCTCACTGTCCGTTTGTGGTGGAAGCGGACGCATCGGATATCGTGGTCGGAGCCGTGCTACTCCAGGCTCGCGCAGATGGAGATACTCTTTTCCCTTGTGCATATTATTCCCGGAAATTGAATCCTTCCGAGCGCAATTACACCATCTGGGAAAAAGAGCTACTGGCCATTAAGACCATGTTCGAGACCTGGAGACATCACCTCGAGGGGGCCCGACATCAAGTGGAAGTTCGGACGGACCACAAGAATCTGGAGTTTCTGCAGACCGCGCGGAAACTCAATCAATGACAGATCCGGTAGTCCTTCTTTTTTGCCCGCTTCAACTTCAAGGTCACGTACATCCCGAGTGGGCGCAACCAACGAGTGGATGCGCTCTCGAGGAAGCCTGAGTATGCCCACGTCGAGGACCTGCTTCCGCCTTGGACTATTCTGCCCATTGAGTCATTCGCTGCTATCCACGAACCTATCGACTTACGGGCACGGATCCGGGAGGCACAGCGGCAGGACGCGTACTTCAACCTCCGGAAGAGAGAGATAGGGCCCAATTCCCCCTGGATGTTTTCCGACGACCTCTTGAGACACCGGGAGAAACTGTACATCCCATCGGGGCTGCTCTGGGGTCTTATCTTGTCCCAGTGCCACGACAACCCTGCGGCGGGACATTTCGGTCTTTTTAAGACCCTCAATCTAGTGTCGCGGACTTTCTGGTGGCCTCGACTCCGCCACGATGTCCAGCCATATGTGACCTCTTGCGTCCGTTGTCGACAGGCCAAGTCGGCTACGGGAGCACTCCCTGGTCTGCTTCAGCCCTTGCCGACACCAGAGAGACCTTGGGGTGCCATCTCGATGGACTTTCTCATGGACTTGCCCCCGTCTGCTGGCTTCACGACCGTGTTTGTGCTGGTGGACATGCTGATGAAGATGGTGCATTTCATCCCCTGTTGAGGATTGCCGACAGCTCGTGCCACCACCCGCATGTTCATCCAGCATGTCTTTCGGCTACACGGCCTACTGGATAGGGTCATGTCGGACAGAGGGGCCCAATTCACCGCCCAGTTTTGGAAGGGGCTGATGACGGCCTTAGACATCCAGATTTGCCTGTCGTCGGCTCATCACCCCGAAACCGACGGAGGCACTGAAAAGGTCATAGGCATTCTAGAGCAATATCTGCGCTGCTTTGTTAATCAGCAGCAGGACAATTGGGCAGAGTACTTAGCAGTGGCGGAGTTTGCTATTAATAATTCCCAACACCCCTCCACCCAGACCACCCCTTTCCTAGCCAACTTGGGCTATCATCCCCGGTTCTTCCCGCTCACGCTCCTTGACTCCCCAGTTCCGGCAGCGGATGATTCTTGTCAGAGCTGCAGGCCGTTCACCAGTTGGTGAAGCGCTACTTAAACAAGGCCAAGGACGATTACAAAAGGGTTGTGGACCACTCTCGGTGGGCAACACCACCGTTGGCTGTGGGGGATCAAGTGTGGCTGTCAACCAAGCATCTCCCCTCCGACCGGCCGGTCCGAAAACTGGACCATTAGTACCTGGGCCCTTTCCCGGTGGAAGCGGTCATAAATCCAGTAGCCTACCGCCTGACCTTGCCTCGGTCGCTAAGGGTCCATCCTGTGTTTCATCGGTCCCTCCTTGTTCCCGAACGGTCCACCTGTCCGCTCCACCAACTTGATCGTCCCCAGCCGGTGCCCCGTGACAGAGATGAACCGCCCGAGTACGAGGTCGCCAGCATTCGAGACTCCTGGTGGATGAAGGGCCAGTTCCAGTACCTCGAGTGGAAGGGGTATGGGCCGGAAGACTTCACCTGGGAGGATGCGACCTCCATCCATGCTCCAGATCTTGTTTGCGCCTTTCACGAGCAGTTCCTGTCCCGACCGCATCCGGACCGACAGACCCAGGGGAAGGGCCCTGCGGTGAGGGATAGTGTTGTGGCCCGCCAGAAACCCGTGCAGCTGGTTGCGGACTCCGACAGCGAAGAGGCTGTTGTGGTGATGTGCCAGCGGCCTGTGCAGCTGGTACCTGAGTCGGACAGTGAGGAGGTTGGTGGGGACTCGGTGACAGAGTCGGAGATTCAGCCAGGGCCTTCTGTACCTCCAGAAGCTCCCATCAGTGACAAGGAAGAAGAGGAGGAGCCTATTCTTAATGCACGGGCACGCAGAGCTGCCAAGAGGCAGGAGTGGCTACTCAGGAGGAGGTCTCCTCGGGAGTAGGGCTTGGGGCTAATTGGCCACGCCCTTAGCCTATTTAAGTAATGACCACGCTCAATCACGTTGCAGGAAACAACTCCAATCCATGTATTGTCTTGGTCTTTGAAACTCTTGTTCAGCACTTGATTCCAAATGGCATTACTTCTCCTGCTAATGACTTCTGGGCTTTCTGCCAACCTCTGTAAGTTCAAGTGACTGATATCAGATAGCCTAATTTGTTGGACTTCTTGCTTCTTTGTGCTTGGACTCTGGCCAACTGTTAAGACGTTAATTAACAGCTGATGCACCGAAAGGACTTATTTATGTTTCATGGACTTTAACACGACTAAGAGAGTATTAATAGTTTAATTAGTATTAAACAAGGTTTGTTTGTACGTTGCTTGTGTTGTTTTTCTCGGTTCGGCAACTGGGACAGAACAGCATAGTTCTAAATTGTCTAGAACTACGCCGCCTTCGATCTGATTCAATTCCAAAAAGGGGCTTCAGAGGAAATGGAGACATAAACGTATCACCTGCCTATCACTGTTTTAAACATATCCAGATATGTACTGTATTCATGTCTTCCATATGTTCAGAAACATCTTTTTAAAAGCATACCCAAAGTGCTGTACAGCCCTAATATTTTGAACCTCTTAAATCTAACCTGTCTGGCTGTGTCTTCCCATATGAAAACTTCTACCTGTTGAGTAATAAGGGCATCTTCCCATACCAGATGCATATGTGAAGATAAAAGAAAGGATCCTTCCATTTGCTCTGGAATTCATTTAATAGGATAGCTCCTGATTGTGCAATTTTTAGGAAGGGAGGTAGCAGAGAAACATCTGATCAAGTATTTGCTTTGTTTTTCTTTTTCATTTACTAGTTTTAAGTATGTATATGCTTACATGCTTTTAATATTTGAATACTTCTCTAATACTATACAATCATAAACATTTTAAATAAATAAGCATTTATTTATATTAACCTAATGCTATTGTTTTTTCCAGCTGGGACAATGAATCTATCCAGTTTGCACAGAGCTGGGTACCCCAAGAAACAGGTATCATTTTTTTTTTCATTTTTCACAAACATTACCAGATTTTGTTAAAGTATCTAAAGTTTGCCTGGGATAACAAAACACATTGTATTTTCTTTTCTCAGTAATATTTGCATCTGATATAAGAATAAATTTTGACAAATTTAGAAACTGTATGATTGCAACTGTAATCTCAAAGACCATCATTACTATTAACCCTGGTAAGTCATTGTTCTTAAGTTCTGTTTAAAGTATCATAAATGCCTTATTCTAGTCCTTTTAATGAACAGAAGGTTGGGAATTTAAAGTCAGTGGTTTGGATCTGAAATAAAACTCTCTATAAGTATAAATAATGCATCATAAACAATTGTAGCTATGCATATATATACTATACAAGGATTTGACCTCCAACTTTTTTTTTTAAAGAAAGCAAATTTAATAGAAATCCCCTGCTCAGTCTTATTTTTTTCTTTATATGGCCATTTTATAAGTTTGAAGTTATAATGACTCTGTTCCCCAATCTTCGGTATAGCCCCATTTATAAATCTTTCATCTAAAATCCTTACGATATGTTGTGGCATTGCACTTATTTACTTGTATTAATATTATATTGAAAAATATGTTTTTCAAGATACAGCGGAAGCCAATATTTTATTCAACTTTATAAGACAAAGTCCAGAAATGTTAGACTTGAATGATGAAATGATAGATCAGTGGAGATCAGACTCCATAAATTGTGAGTGTTCTTTTAAATACCGGTAGTCTGTTTTTTACACGATGATTGAGATCTTAGTTGTCAATTCTGTCTTTTAAAGAGTAGCCATGCCTTATAACTGATTGAAACTTTGCTTAAACAACTATTTTATCTATTTATGGAAAAAAATCATAAATCATGTTTTGCGAGGATAAGGCACACAAACTGGAGAAATAATAGTTTTAAAATGAAGAATAATACAGAGATATATTCAGCCCCTATAGTATCAGCTAATGAATACAAGGTTAGGCCAGTCTGGGAAACCAGATTCATATAAAAATAACAATTCTGGTTATATCCACAAACGAGGAAACGATTGTAATATCCACTGAAATGTGTGGAAGTTTCCTAAATCACACAACATGCCAGGGGTGAAATGCTCCCGGTTCGCTCTTACCTGTCGGTCGCTGTAGAGCCGATCGCCAAGGTAGCGCAAGGCGCCGCCCACCCACCCAGATGCCGCCCGGATGCCGCCATTTGGGTTCTTTTACCCTCTGCGCATGCGCAAAGCGTTCTGTGCATTCGCAGAGGGTAAAAGAACTCAATTGGCGGCGTCTGGGCGGGTGAGTGGCGCCTCGCGCTACCTTGGCAACCGACAGGTAAGAGCGAACCGGGAGCATTTCACCACAATATAATTATGGCTTAGTACAGGTAGTCCTCAACTTACCACAGTTCATTTAGTGACCGTTCAAAGTTACAAAGGCACTAAAAAAAGCAACTTATGACCATATTTCACAGTTACAACCTTTGCAGCATCCCCATGATCATGTGATCAAAATTAAGATGCTTGGCAACTGGTTCATACTTATGACCGTGGCTGTATCCCAAGGTCATGTGATCCCCTTTTGTGACTTTCCGACAAGCAAATCAATGGGGAAGCCAGATTCACTTAACAACCGAGTTACTAACTTTGTCAACTACAGTGATTCATTTAACAACTGAGGCAAGAAACGTCGTAAAATGGGACAAAACTCACTTAACAAATGTCTCAACAACAGAAATTTTGGGCTCAATTGTGGTCATAAGTTGAGGACTACCTGTATGATGTATGAAGCTAGCCACTGTGGTTTATAAATCATGGTTAGTACGTTATTTGTTTATTTTAGGAATTTGGGGGTCATTTAGAGAACCAGTTTGGTGTAGTGGTTAAAGTGGTGATTTAGAAACCAGGAGACTGAGTTCTACATGAAAGCCAGGTGATTTGGGGCCAGTCTCTCTCTCTCTCAGCCCAGCCCAGCCCAGCCCAACCCACCTCACAGGGTGGTTGTTGTGGGGAAGATAGGAGGAGGAAAGTGTATTATGTATGTTCCCTGCCTTAAGTTACTTATAAGGTAATAAAGGCAGGATAAAAATCTAATAAATAAATAAATAAATAAATAAATAAATAAATAAATAAATAAATAAATAAATAAATAAAATTAACTAACTAACTAACTAACTAACTAACTAACTAACTAACTAACTAAGAGTCCTTCGGGAGTTGGGCGGCATATAAATTTTATAAAATAAAAATAAATAAATAAATAAACTAACTAACTAACTAACTAACATACATCATGCTGCCCTTAGAGCCACCTGGCTTTACAGAATGAACTATTCATATTTGAGTCTTAGACTTTAGTCTACGTTCTGTTGTTTTCAGATGTGCTTTTCGCCCCATTTTTTTTATCTATAGTGCAGACAATAGTTGACGTTTATACAGTGGAACAATTAAAGATGAAAACTTTGCAAAATGAAGGAAAACCAGAACCATTTTATGGCATTATTTTTGCCTATATTTCTACATTGAATATTGATAATGAAGCAAGTAAAGTAATACGAAACAGATGGTAAGCACCTCGTTAAGGGAAACTGGGTAGCATTGTGGACATTTATTCTCTTCTCAGTTTCAAATTAGCCTGGAAAACCATTGAATTTGTACATTGAAATAAACTCTTTAGGCCCTGCAATCTAACCCCCTGCTCAGTGCAGTAAGCCTAATTAAAGCATGCCTGCCAGATGGTTACCCAGCTTCTGCTTTAATCTATTCAGTGAAGTCTACTATCTCCTTTGATTATGGATTCAACTGTCAAACCACTTTCCATTCATCAGTCTGCTTAATTTGAAAAAAAAAAGAGCTGTAACACAGAAAAATCCATTTGAAAATCAGTTAACGGTATACCTATTAATATTTCCTTTTTTTTCTTCCTTTGTAGTGTTAAATGCCACTATGTTATCAATGAAAAGACAAATACATGTTCTTTTTGTAGCAGCACTAACTCCTTAGATGCTGACACTGTGCCAATGTTTGCCAGCTTTGATTTACTAGTTGACCTAACTGACCATACAGGAACTCTTCACTTTTGCAGTCTCTCAGATACAATAGCAGAAGAAACTTTAGGTCACACGGTAAGAACATAGGAAATAGTTTTCTACTTCCTGAATTTATTCTTTTAGGTTTGTTATGCCAGTAAAAATCCTGGAATTTCTCATCAATGTTTGAGGCCAATTCAAATGATGGGAATTTGTGGATACCAAAAGGCTTGTAAGTCTGCTGCATTTAATGAAGTGGGCACCATTCAATTAAAAGCTATTCCAGCTTAAATTTACTAAACTCTCATGATATCAAAAGGCACCACTATTAGTTATCACAAGTTAGATATCAAAAGACTTCATTAGAGTCAGTTTAGCCTAGTGGTTAAGGCTCCAGGCTAGAAAGCCCAGTCTGGCCTTAGCCATGAAAACCAGCTGGGTAACTTTGGGCTAGTCACTCTGTCTCAGCCCAACCTACCTCACAGGGTTGTTGTTGTGGGGGAAATAGGAGACAAAGGTGTGTTGGATATGTTCCCAAATTATTTCTTAAAATAATAAAGGCAGGATACAAAGAAAGAGTTTTGCTTCACATATATTATGACCATTCTATAGCGATCAATTGGATATAAATAATTTATTCCTGAGGTAGCGTTTATATTGAAGTGATAATTACAGATGTTTAATAATTTCGATTCATTTTAATGTATTTTCTTTCCAGACAAATTATGAAAATTGCATTTACTGCGTTACTTGCCCTGCAAAAAATTTAGCTTTCTGATTATTATACCACATTCTGGAGATGAACATTTTATTGTTGAATTATGTTTGATAGCAGACCTACGTGTAGTTTTAAATCTGTGATCACTCCACTAGGTCCAAGAATTTCAAGCTCTGACAGAGACACAAAAGACAACATTAAAATGGCAACTCCTTCTAGAAAGAAGCAAAATTTACTTTAAGGTAGGTCTAATAATAATAAAGCATGATAAAATATAGAAGAGCCAGTTAGGTGTAGTGATTAAGATGTTGATCTAGAAACTAGAAGAAGACTGAATTCTAGGCCTTCTTTAGCTGTGAAAGCCAGCTGGGTGGGCCATTCACTCTCTCTCAGCCCAATCCCACTTCATGCAGGTTATTATGGGGAAATATGAGGCAGGAATATTAAATATGTTTGCTGCTTTGACTTTATATATATCTAATAACAGAGTAATCATCATCATCATCATCATCAAATCATCAAAGTGCGGATTGTGCAAAGCAGAGGAAACAGTAGATCATATACTCAGTTTGTGCAAGAAGATTGCACAGATTATAAAAAAAAATACATCAGTCACCAAAATGATTCATTGGAACATCTGTAAAAATTATCATGTTCCAGCACAGGTAGTCCTCGTCTTACGACCACAACTGAGCCCAAAATTTCTGTTGCTAAGCAAGACAGTTAACTGAGTTTTGCCCATTTTACGACCTTTCTTGCCATAATTGTTAAGTGAATCGCTACAATTATTAAGTTAATAACATGGTTATCTGGCTTCCTCGTTGACTTTGCTTGTCAGAAGGTCGTAAAAGGAGATCACGTGACCCCGGGACACTGCAACCGTCATAAATATGAACCAGTTGCCAAGCATCCTAATTTTGATCACTTGACCATGGGGATACTGCAACGGTCGTGTGAAAAATGGTCATAAGTCACTTTTTTCAGTGGTGTTGTAACTTTGAACGGTCACTAAACAAATATTTGTAAGTGGAAGACTCTCTGTATGACATCCTAAGTTCTTGGGAAGAGATTTGATGCATAGGAGAGCCAACATCAGCTGTGATTCCACATTGTTATGAATATAATTACACACTAATACAGTCCTAAAGATACTACTATTTCTCACAACTTGACCAGTCTACTAACATCTCAAAATCTATGATCAGTTTCTCCCACTGAATGAAAAACTTTGATCTGCAAGAAAAAGTCATGTCTACAATATTTTGGAACACAGTATCCAGAAACTTTTAAAAAAACCAAAGGTTTTTCTAAACAACACAGTAGTACAGAATGTTTACAAATTACTAAATTTCATGTGTGTCACTGCTCAAATATTTTGTCAAGATTCTCTAGCAGTATAAAATCTTAGGAGATACAAATGGAACAGAGGGTGCTTCCAATGCTTTTCTAATAAATACTATTTATGAAACAGTCTACCTAACGTAAAATGTTCAGCCTGTCAACCTAGTAAAAAGAGGAGAAAATCTTTAAAAATTGTTTGTAAAAGTGGTACAATTTGTACATTTACTCCCATAGGTTATTTTTTCTACCACAGCACGAACTGGGCTAAGAGTGAAACTGCTTTCTTGCAAGCTAGCAGATCCAGTGGAGGCTTGTCAAAACTTGCCTGAAAAAGGAAAATAACTACATTATGCATCTTTAGAACAATTGGAAGGAATTCTTATTTTATCATAGCACGGCAAAATCACATCTGTAGAGGAGAATGCAGACTCCATGCAAAGGCTTGTAAAATATACTTTATTAAGGTGGCAAGATTTTATCTGGCTTTGAAGTGTTTGTTTCACTTTCTAATTTAGTTTTCTATTATAATGTGGAAGGAATGTATGTTTTCAATATTCTTCACAAGCATGTTTAATTTCAGATGACCTCAAAAAGGAAGAATATTTAGGACTTTTTGTAGTGAGAGATGGTTCAGTAGCTTAGAGTTTCAGCTGGGAAAGAAGCACCATCTTCATTTGTTGCACAAGCCATGAACTTACTAAGTGTCATGAAGGAGTGTCCTATCTCAGCCTTTCCCCATTTCCCCACTTTAAGTGTTCAACAGGGAAAATATATCTATGACCTGTGTTGCAAAAATGCTAACTATATTTTGTTTCATAGATAACCGGCAAGTAATATTATGAACGGACTGGCATTTATTCAGTGAAACAAAAAGACAAGTTTTGGCTTCATTTCAAAGTGCTTTTAAAATCTCACAATATAAAATACAATTTTTAAACAATATAATTTGCAGCAAAATTCCTTCGTTACTTGGTTACGGTTTTAAGGAAGGTAGATTATAACTATAGGATACAAAGTATTTTGCAGCCTTAAAAATATATAGGCTTTTTATTTATAGTTACAGGCTGGCCTTTTCCAGACAAGCCAGAAATAGGAAATGGACAACCAATATACTGTAGCTTCTAAACTTGAGCTTGCCAAAGGGATACAGCCAGGATATCTTATCTGCAAATCATAGCAAAAGGCTTCCAGTATTAAGGTCTACTTAAGCTGTTCAAACTAGGCAACTGGTGTATGTTTGTCAGGATATTGCTATATTCTGGTTTATCTTATGTGGAAATAAAGTCACTGAATCTGGTAAACAATAGGTTGGGATCTCTGTGGGTGGCACTCTGCGAGAGAGAAGGACATATCATTGAAGGCTCTTCTGAAAGCCTACTATTTTCCATCTTGGAGTGGAGGGTGGGGAAGAAATCCGGCCTTTTGTATGAGCTATGAACCCTCTTTTTTCTTCCAGAGTCTCAAAGGTGCTTTTTCCTCTTCGAAGTGAAACATTTTCAAGTAAAACCCAAGAAAGTCCAGTTGCCTTTTGAAAAAGCACCTTTGGGACAACCGTGACCTGGATGACTGAGAATCTCCTTAGATGCTTCCAGAGAAAAGGAACTTCCACACGTCGTCAGGGCTGGCTTTTCTGCCGCGCTACCTGAAAGCGTATGCTCAGCAGCCCCTCAATCCCGGCTTCTATTTCATCCTTCTCTTGCACAGCAGAAACCCCTTCGGGGGATCCCGTTAAGATGATATCTCCTTCTTCCAAGGTGACAATCCCGCTGATGTAGCTGACGATGTATGGAATGGTGAAAATCATGCTGGACGTCTTCCCTTCTTGCCGCAACTCTCCATTCACTTTTAGCCAGATCTTCAACCGATGTGGATCTGGGACTTTCTCCTTGGGCACAAAGTCGCTCACTGGACAGGAGGTATTGAATCCTTTGGCCAGAGTCCAAGGAAGCCCTTTCTTCTTGCATTCCTCCTGAGTATCCCTGGCTGTCATGTCCAGGCAGAGAGCGTAGCCTGCCACGTGGCCCATGGCTGCTTCCTGAGGGACGGCCTGGGCTCTCTTCCCAATCACCACGCCCAGTTCCACCTCGTGGTGCAGCTTGTGACAATAGTAGGGCTGGATGATGGGATGGCCTTCCCTGACGTAGGCCGAGGAGGGCTTGAGGAAGAAGAGCGGCTCAGTGGGCAGGGCATTCTTCAACTCCTTGGCATGGGCTGCGTAATTCCTCCCCACACAGAAGATGTTCTTGCCCCATTCCCAGAACTTGCCTATAGGCTTAGAAGAAGCCATGCTGCAGTTACCAGCTCTTCAAAACAGTCAACTCTGGAGGCAGCAGCTGTTGTGTAGCTTTGCTCGAAGAGCAACAATTTCTCCACACAGCTATCTGGATCCTGATTGCCAGTCTGGGGGGGAGAGGGGGAAAAAATCAATTAATATATAAGGTTTGGGCATTTTCCCCATACAGCTTCATTTTTCATTTTTATTTTTGGCTTAAAAATTCCACACCCAGGTCATATACAGGTAGTCCTCGACTTTCAACATTTCGTTTGGTGCCCGTTCAAAGGGACACTGAGAATTGTGACTTATGCCCGTTTTTCAAAGTTACGACCCTTGCAGTTTCCCTGTGGTCATGTGATCAAAATTCAGAGGCTTGGCAACTGGTTCATATTCATGACGGTCGCAGTGTCCCGGGGTCGCGTGATCCCCTTTGGCGACCTTCTGACAAGCAAAGTCAACGGGGAAGCCATATTCACTTAACAACCGGGTTACTAACTTATCAACTGCAGTGATTCACTTAACAACTGTGGCAAGAAAGGTCGTAAAATGAACAAATATCTCACTTAACAACAGAAGTTTTGGGCTCAATTGTGGTTGTAAGTGGAGGACTACCTGTATTTCTTCACTAGATTACATAGTGGCCTACATTAAAAATGAAACAAAAGCAATCAGAATGCCAAAGGTACAAAATTAAACGATGCTCTGGGGAGATTAATCACGAGAGGCATGCTGTGGGTCCCATGGGTGAAAGAGTGCGTGGTTTTGGATCCAGAAAGTGTGCTGTTTCTGTGCCAGCATCTGCTCTTTGGAACATCAATCCCTCCCCCCAAGATTAAATTTGCCTTGACCCTGATGATTCTTCGGGAGCTTTAACAGATTAACAGAATTGGAAGGGGCCTTGTAGGTCATCTAGTCCAACCCCCCGCCCAAGCAGGAGACCCTACTTGAAGACTTGGATGTCTTCCTGGCCAGGAGGAGGGGTCAAATTCTTAGCTGGAGCCTGTGAGGTTGTTTTAAAGGCCAACACGGATGGGGCCAAACAAGAGATAGGAGGTCCTAGGGTTTTCAAATCTTTTCAGGCTGGGGAACCTGTCTGGAACCCCTGATCAAGAGACAAAGGTCTAATGACAGAAAATGTGCTATATTCAAGGGTTGGGGGTTTTTTTGGGTGGTGGTGGTGTTGATTGTTGCTGTTTTGCCCTTAGCCCCTAATGAAACCCTCCTTGCAAAAGAACTTAGTGGGACACAGTTTAAAAACCCCTCTATATGTAAACCAGAACAAGTCCATGCCTTGTCTTTTTGAAACTTAAAGTAATGGCTAAGTCATCCGGAAAAGCAGGAATACGGATGAAATCCAGGTTTCTACTGCTTCATGGTACATCTTATTCAGCAACTGCCTTCTCACATCTGGATTTGCAGAACCACCATCCTAATTGCTGCTTCTAGCAGAAATGAACACTGCTAAAAGGGGGGGGGATAACAGTAATACAATAATATTAATAATTATCTTTTCTCTCTTTTCTTATTTTTCATTTTCTGAAAAATATTATTTTGAAGCAAGAGAAAAGCCTCCGTATGCTGGGATTGAACTCTGCTCCTCAAGAGAGCCTTCCTGCATTTGGTCACTGACTAATTATTCTTATTAGGTCAGTTTGGACTCAGATTCTCTGGAAAACCTCCCTATTGAAAACCTCAGCCTGATGTAAAATTGCAGAGGAAACCCTAACGGAATTTTGCAGAGCTTATTACTAAATAAAGGAGGAAGCGGGGACTGAGTCCCTGCCCAGGCAAGAGAGCACCGGTGTGGGGCTCAACCCCGGCAAGCCTGGCTCCCACACTCACCTTCTGCTCAGCCAGAGGCTTCATTTCCAGAATAGAATAGAACAGAACAGAACATAGAATAGAATAGAATTAAATATAGAATAGAATGGAGAATGGAATAGAATAGAATAGGACAGGACAGGACAGGACAGGACAGGATAGAACAGAATAGAACAGAATAGAATAGAACAGAATAGAATTCTTCCGGCAAGCCTGGCTCCCACACTCACCTTCTGCTCAGCCAGAGGCTTCATTTCCAGAATAGAATAGAACAGAACAGAACATAGAATAGAATAGAATTAAATATAGAATAGAATGGAGAATGGAATAGAATAGAATAGGACAGGACAGGACAGGACAGGACAGAATAGAATAGAATAGAATAGAATAGAATAGAATGGGAAATAGAATAGATT
>QLTV01001377.1:241705-254646 GCA_003457575.1 Thermophis baileyi | reverse complement strand
ACCATGGTCTGCGCGGGCGGCGGCAGGATCGGCCCCGCTCTGCTGCTGCTGGCTGGCCCGCTTCGGAGGGGTACGTGCCGGAGGGCCCCGGGGCCGGGAAGGAGGCTCGCCGGGGCCGGCTCCTCTCGGGGAGGCCCCGCTGCCCTCCAAGCGCCGTCCCGCGGAGGCTTCGGGAGGAAGAAGGGAGGGAAGGAGCGAGCGAGCGGGCCGGGCGAGGGGCGGCTGGACGGGGAAGACGTTGCAGCGGCGGCGGCGCTGGGTCGAAGGTCCTGCGCTCCCCTCCCCGCCTATCCAGCAGCCCTGGAAGCCCGTAACCGCCGCTGACACCTGGGTGGAAGAGTTTTCCTGCCTTTTCCAGGTCAAAAATGGCCGTTAAATTAGGAAAATCCCCATTGGGAATTTTCTCCCGGTCCCGCTGTCAGGTTGATTATCTGTTCCTCCCTCCGAAAGCGTCTCCGCGTATAGCAAAGGAAGCAGTGACACCTATTGGGTAAAGCTTTGCTAGCCCTCCCCCCACCATGCCCCGCTGGGCAGCACCCGATTAGGAAAAATTGAGGGGTGGGTGTCACACCAAGGTGGCATCCTTTTTCATTGATCAACTAACAGAATAACAGAGTTGGAAGGGACCTTGGAGGTCTTCTAGTCCAACCCCCCTGCTCAGGCAGGAAACCCAATGCCATGAAATGTGTTTGAATATTACTCGCTCTGGTTGGTAGTAAGGCTGTTGGTTTGAGCTCCGAGCTTGGCAGTTTGGTTGCAAACATTTCGTCACCATTCGAGGAGACATCGTCAGTGCGCTTTGAGTTGTGCTCGTCTGTCAGAGCACAGGCCTTTAAATCCCTTTTTATGAAATGCAAATTAGTCTGAATGTTGTTTGTTCGGATATCCCTATGCCATGCCAGGCAAATGACTGTCCAGTCTCTTCTTCAAAGCCTCCAGTGATGGAGCACCCACAACTTCTGAAGGCAAACTGGTTGATTGCTCTCCCTGTTAGGAAGTTTCTCCTTAGTTCATTCAACTCATGGCCTGGTTTGTGATTTCTTTCAAAAACACGTTGCTGCTGATTTTTTAAACCTTTTTAGCTTAAGTTGCAATGAATACCTGATGATACAATATTAAAAACCAAATAGGTATTCCATATTTTTCAATCAAGAATATAATTTGATTCGGTCCAACTTTCATTTTAGTCTACAATCTTTAAATGTGTTGGTTGCTCCTAATGCAAAATAAAAAAAAAATCCCATTTGGGTTGATTGTGCAATAAAGAAGACAAATTTCAGTTTCGGATTATAAAACTAAGTTCTCAGTCGCAGCTCAGTTTTCAGTCGCTTGCTATGTGATTTGCTGAGGAGCATTTGCAAAAACATGCCACTTACCCTTTTGACGAGGTGTTGGTACAGAAACATGCACACCAAGTTCAAAACCTTGAACCATTGGCAGGTTTTCACAAAATGCGTTGGATACACTTCACAGATTCCCAGCCTGCATGTTAGTGATCCAAGATTTAAAGAGCATGATTTCAACTAAAGTTTGCCTATTTCTCCTAATTATTCCTCGCTGTTGGGTGCAACATCTTTGTTTAGATCAGCGATTCTCAACCTGTGGGTCGCGACCCCTTTGGGGGTCGAACGACCCTTTCACAGGGGTCGCCTAAGACCATCGGAAAACACATATTTCCGATGGTCTTAGGAACCGAGACACCGCATTATCGCGCCAAAGGGTTGCGGCATTAGGAAGGTTGAGAACCACTGGTTTAGATGCTGAAACCCAAAAGATGCTATTTGTGAGGGAAAAGCGGTTGCTTTGAAGGTGATCAGGCTGCATGTTGATTACGTTTAGGTTCCAGTTCCATCCGATCACTTTTCCAGGCTATAGTCCAAATTTACATTGGCCTGCCTTCATCTGGTGTCCTCCAGATGTGCTGGGAATATTAATCGCAGAATTCTCAGGCACAGTTCTGAGAGTTACGGTGCTAAAGACATCAGGAAAGCACCCAGTTGAGTTCAGCTCCTGATGGCATAGAATAATAGAACATAGAAAAAACAGGGTTGGAAGGGAGCTTGAAGGGCTTCTAGTCCAACCCCCCTGCTCAAGCAGGAAGCCCTACACTCTATAGCAGGGGTGGGTTCCACTTACCTTCCCTACCCGTTCGCATCGCGACGGAAGTGCGCCTACGTCACGTCGGGTAAATGACCCTCTGCGCATGCGCAGAAGCCTCCGCGCATGCACAGAGGGTTTTTTGCCAGCCGCGGCGACCGGAGAACCGGTTCGGGGACGTGGACAACAGGCCATCGCTGCCGGTTCGGTGAGCGGATGCAAATTTCCGCCACTGGTACGGGAGAACTGGTCTGAACCGGCAGCAACCCACCACTGCTCTATAGCCATTTCATAAAATCATAGACTCATAGGGCTGGAAGGGACCTTGGAGGTCTTCTAGTCCAACCCCCTGCTCAAGTAGGAAACCCTACACCCTATAGCCATTTCATAACATCATAGGGCTGGAAGGGACCTTGGAGGTCTTCTAGTCCAACCCCCTGCTAAAGTAGGAAACCCTACACCCTATAGCCATTTCATAAAATCATAGGGCTGGAAGGGACCTTGGAGGTCTTCTAGTCCAACCCCCTGCCTAAGGCAGGTGTCCTTATTCTATCCTGGTCAAATGGCTGTCTAGTCTCCTCACTGTTCTCACTGTCTCCTTAGTTCTAGGTTGGATCTTAAATGATCTTCCACCTGTTACTTCTTGTCCTGCCCTCTTCTCTGTGACAGCCCCTCAAGTACAGGAAGTACCATCCTATCACCCCCTAGTCCTTCTCTTTGTTAGAGTAGACATACCTAGTTCCCTCCATTGTTCATCGTATGGTTTAGCCTCCAGTCCCCTAGTCATCTTTGTTGCTCTTCTCTGCACTTTGTACAGTCTCTCAACATCTTTTCCGTCTCATGGCGACCAAAACTGGAGGCAGTATTCCAAGTGTGGTCTCACCGGTGCAATATAAAGCCGTACTATCACTTCATGTGATCTTGAGACCGTCCCTCGGTTGATGCAAGCGAGGACTGCATTAGCTTTTTTGGCAGCTGCAGCACACGGCTGGCTCCTACTTAAGTGGTGATCTGTTAGGACGCCTCTCACAGTTGCATCGTCTATGCTATACCTGTGCATTTGGTTTTTCTGGCCCAAGTGTAAAAAAAACAAAAAACCCCTTATATTTCTCACCCCTGAATTGCATTTTGTTGGATAGGGCCCAGTGTTCACGTCTTGTCAAGATCCTTCTGCATCTTGATCGTTCTGAATCTGACCATAATGCTAAATCCATAAAAGGATAAAGAGAAACCCTCTTGAGCTGATCTCTTGATGACTACAGAAAAATGTGGTTGGGAGAAATATCCAGGTACAGCTCCAGTCCGGGAGAAAGGCACTGGAGACAAAATGGAGGCTGGGGGCTGATTGGAAAGAGGGTTTAATGATGAACAAAATCACCAAGCACATGTGATTCTGGGCAGCTGACCACATGGAGTTGAGAGTGAGGGGTTTTTATACCTTCTCTTGGACTTTGAACTTGAGCTTCCTGTTCCTGTGCAAGAGCATGTATTCTATTGGCTGTTGTCAGACTCCCATGGGGCCATGTACAAATCCTAGGAATTTGTCTGAGCTAAGCTTGGTTGAAGTTTGGGCTGATGCAATGAAGGGGCTTGTTGGGCAATTCCTATTGTGGCTGAGGGCTCATCCTACCTTTGTTCAGACCTCGCTGCAGGGAATTTGCTTATGAATAGAGCTAGCTATCTCTTTATCTCTTAAGTGCTGACATCTGCTGTGGGCTATTAAGGAAGGCGGGGGGTGGGGGCTGCTTTCCAAGAGCATGTTTTCCTCAATTTCTCATCCAGGGAAATATAATATTCTGCCTTTTTTTAAATATTCCTGAAAATATTTCATTCATCTAGGAGAGGGGTGGGTGCTAACTTTCTACAATGTCTACATGGTTTCTTTGGTAGCAGTATGGAAGTCATTTCCCCTTTTCCAATTTTTATTTTAAAACTTTCCAATCTAGCATATAAAGCTGAAATTTTCTGACCGATGATCTCCCATGGGAGTAGTAAGCATTCCTAACCTTGCTTAGTATTTTGAGATCAGCCAAAAAACAGGTGGAGTGGTGCTGTATCTATCATGAGTGATATGCAGAGTTTCTTCTGCCCCTAGCTAATCCATTTGATTACTGGATTCCCAGTATTAAATCTGCTGCCATCAGCCGTACGATCAACCTAACCAACAGGCTGGTGAGAACAAGGACCGGTTTCCAAGGATTACAGATTCTGCAGCTAAGGGCAGTAGAATAAACAGAATATTCTATTATTATTCTGTCCTTAGCTACAGAATCTATAGTCCTTGGAAACCGGTCCTTTTTCTCACCAGCCTGTTGTTTAGGTTGATCGTACGGCTGATGGCAGCAGATTTAACGCTGGGAATCCAGTAACCAAATGGATTAGCTGGTTTGCAGGAGAGGTGCCCAAAGTAGGTATGGGGTATGGGTGTGTCTGTGTAGAACCAAATCAATAGTTTCCTATCTGCTAATGGCATCTTTTCTAATTCACTCACACCCTCTTTTTTTCTGAAAAGGAGGTGGGTTTGACATCTGCAAGAGAGTATGGTGTGGGCATACGACAGAGCAATACAGATAGTCCTCTCTTAACGACAATTATTGGCACTCCCTCACTAAAAGTCTGTGGAGATTCTCCGTCATCCAGGTCATGGTTGTCCCAAAGGTGCTTTTTCAGGAGGCAACTGGACTTTCTTGTTTTTTCTTTTGAAGACGTTTTGCTTCTCATCCAAGAAGCTTCTTCAGCTCTGACAGAATCGGGGGGAATGGAAAGATTTATATTCCTTACAGACAGCTATAAACTGCAGACTACATGAACCAGGAGCATGAAGCCCATGGAGGTTTATCTGTGTCCTCAGGGTCACCTGAGTAGTGCTCCTGGTTCCTGTAGTCTGCAATTATTCTCTGGAAATCCATTCCTACTCCCACACCATTCAAAGATTGTTCATCCCAAATTGTATAGCTAAAAGTCTGCAGAGATTCTCAGTCATCCAGGTCATGGTTGTCCCAAAGGTGCTTTTTCAGGAGGCAAGTGGACTTTCTTGTTTTTTCTTTTGAAGACATTTCACTTCTCATCCAAGAAGCTTCTTCAGCTCTGACAGGATAGTGTCAGGATAATCCTTCCATTCCCCACTATCCTGTCAGAACTGAAGAAGCTTCTTGGATCAGAAGTGAAACGTCTTCAAAAGAAAAAAACAAGAAAGTCCATTTGCCTCCTGAAAAAGCACCTTTGGGGCACTCCATCACTAAGCGATGCAGATGAGAAGCAATGTCACGTGACCATGCTGACTTACAGTGGCAGTTCCAGCAATCCCAGTGTTGTTGTTGTTGATGATGTTATTAGGAGAATCCCATGCAATTGTAGCATCCTGGTGTCACGTGATCACCATTTTCAACCTCCCGCCGGCTTCCCCATTGTCAGAAGCTGGCTGTGAAGGTTGCAGACGGGTGATCGTGTGACTGCGGGCACCGAGGGCTACCTGTATAACAGAGCCATGGTGGCACAGTGGTTAGAAGGCAATATGGCAGGTTAACTCACTGCCCACTGCCAGGAGTTTGATCCTGATCGGCTCAAGGTTGACTCAGCCTTCCATCCTTCCGGGGCTGGTAAAATGAGGAGCCAGATTGTTGGGGGCAAGATGCTGACTCTTTAAACCACTTAGAGAGGGCTGAAAAGCACTGTGAAGCGGTATACAAGTCTAAGTGCTATTGCTATTTCTTATGGAGCTTTGCCATTTAGGACAGGTGAAAGGAATGTGCCCAAGTCTTAAGAACAGAAAAGAATGACAGAGTTGGAAGGGATCTTGGAGGCCTTCTAGTCCAACCCCCTGCTCAAGCAGGAGACCCTAGACCATTTCGGAAAAGTGACTGTCCAATCTCTTCTTGAAAGCCTCCAATGATGGAGGACCCACAACTTCCGAAGGCAATTAAATTGTTCTCACTGTCAGGAAATTCCTCCTTATTTCTGGGTTGCTTCTCTCCTTGATTCGTTTCCATCCATTGCTCCTTATCTTGCCTTCTGGTGCTTTGGAGAATAGGTTGACCCCTTCTTCTTTGTGAGGGCCAACCTATTCGACTTTAATAAACCTTCCTTCCAGCCTTTCCAGTTTGATTACCATAAGTGGTGACTCTTATGACCCATGGAGCTTCTAATGTACTTTTCCCGCTTCTGTATTGCTACTATGCTGCACTGGTGATTTGGAAATTGCCTAGGCCAGTGTTTCTCAACCTTGGCCCTTTTAAGATGTGTGGGGAATTCTGGGAGTTGAAGTCCGCACATCTTAAAGGGGCCAAGGTTGAGAAGCATTGGCCGAGGCACAGCTGTTCTTGAACTTTGGTGCACAGAGCATTAGAAACGGAGCGACAATTTTTCTTTTGCTTATCCCTTTCTGTACCGGACAAATGACATTTGGCAAAATCCAAATTAATCATCTGGCTTGAGCCGCTTTCCTCTTCTTCCAAAAGGATTCTCAGTGACATTAAAACATACATTAAAAACCGGTCCCCAACTTTGCTTGCTTTGGCTCCCTGTTGGCTATTGTTCTCTCTTTTTTTTAATTGTGGTCGTTACAGATTTTTTGCAGGCAGATTTTTCTTAGAATCCTTAGAAAACTTTGGTGCCTTTCATAAGTGCTGGGTGAATCTCCTTCTCTTTGACAGCAATGGATTTGGCCAGAGGCATATAATTCACAGAGAATGCAATCTTGAAATAGAAAAAAAGATGCAAAGCGAATTCAGGGAGCCTGTTTTGCT
This sequence comes from Thermophis baileyi, assembly GCA_003457575.1. Lineage (NCBI taxonomy): Eukaryota > Metazoa > Chordata > Lepidosauria > Squamata > Dipsadidae > Thermophis > Thermophis baileyi. Next base: position 247,804 of record QLTV01001377.1, on the reverse strand, counting down.
TCTAAGTTTCTTTCGAAAGGAATTTTTATTTTAAAATTACCCTAATTGTAATTTCTCAAACCACGGCACTTTTCTCTTTTCATGCAGAATGTCTATGCTCCTGAATGTAGGTAGTCCTCGACTTACGACCGCAATTGAGGCCAACATTTATGCTGTTAAGTAAGACATTTGTTAAGTGAGTTCCCCCCCCCATTTTACGACCTTTCTTGCCACAGTTGTGAAGTGAATCACTGCAGGTGTTAAGCTAGTAATACCGTCGTTAAGAGAATCTGGCTGCCCCATTGACTTCGCTGGTCAGAAGGTCACAAAAGGTGATCACATGACCCTGGGACACTGCAACCGTCATAAATATGAGTCAGTGTGCCAACTGTCTGAATTTTGGTCACCTGACCACGGGGACGCTGCAAAGATCGTTAAGTGTAAAAAACAGTCATAAGTCACTTTTTTCCAGTGATGATGTAACTTTGAACAGCCGCTCAATGAACCTGTTGTAAGTCAAGGACTTCTTGCATTTCAAAAAAAAAAAAAAAAGGAAACGCTGCCTGAAAAGAGAAAGGGGTTCTTTCCTGACTTTTTCTGCTTTTCGTTTTGTTTTTCTCAGCCTGGCTTGTTTTCCAAGCCCTGTGAAGTTTTGGGCTGGTGCCTCCAAATAACACCTAAGGAGTTGTCACCAAAAAAAAACAACAACAACCCAAAGTTGGGAATCTTGTCTCACCCCACCCCTCTCCGTTCGCTGGGAGCGAAGGAGACGGGCGGAGGCCAGCTGGGTTAAGCCACGCTATCCAGCCGGATTGTCAAGCATAGTGGTGGAATCATCTTCCCTAGCCTGCTGAACCCAGAACTGGCTGGAGAAAGGTTTATCGGAGACTTGCAAGCCAAGGAACAGCAAAGACTGTTTGGGGCCGAAGTGGGTGATTCGCAGGCTTTTAAGGCAACCCGTAAGTTCTCCCTTATCTTTTAATAGGCTTAAATGCCAGTTAAGCATTTCCTCCAAATGACCAGCTTAGAAATACTTTTCTGAATTTGGTTCCTGGTAGCTGGGACTGTGAATGCTTACTTGTTTACTTGCAAGGAACTTTGTTTTTCTTCTGGTTTTTAATTGTGCTTTCGGTAATGCCTGATTCCCGAGCTCTGTTGCAGGACACTGGAGTCTTTGGCCCCTTGGAAAAGGAATTTACTCCCTGATTCTGTTGAGGAAGAGGATCTGGAGGTTGGGGCTATGGAGAGAGTCAGGCAGAAGGAGTGAGACATTTTTTTAACTCTAGCATTTTGAGATAATGTTTGAAAGCAGACTTAATTCGCTGGAGTATAAAAAGAGGGAGGGGAAGTTTATAGATTAACAGAGTTGGAAGGGACCTTGTAGGTCATCTAGCCCAAGCAGGAGACCCTACACCCGTGATGGTGAACCTATGGCACACGTGCCAGAGGTGGCACACAGAGCCTTCTCTGTGGGCACGCGTGCCATCGCCAGCTGCTCTTCTGGTTTCCAGCGTGCGCATGCGCGCCGGCCAGGTGATCTTCGCGCGTGCCGGAGCCCTGGAAACCCGAAGACCAGATAGCCGGAGTGCATGCGTGTGCCGGCCAGCTGGTCTTCGAGTTTCCGGGGCTCCGGCACCCACGCACATTCCAGTTTGGGCACTCGGTGCCGAAAAGGTTAGCCATCACTGCCCTACACCATTTCTGACAAATGGCAGTCCAATCTCTTCTTGAAAGCCTCCAGTGATGAAGCTCCCACAACTTCCGAAGAGGTTTAAAGAATAAGAGCCGAGGTGGCGCAGTGGTTAGAGTGCAGCACTGCAGGCTACTTCAGCTGACTGCTAGCTGCAGTTCGGCGGTTCAAATCTCACCGGCTCAAGGTTGACTCAGCCTTCCATCCTTCCGAGGTGGGTAAAATGAGGACCCAGATTGTTGGGGGCAATATGCTAACTCTGTAAACCGCTTAGAGAGGGCTGTAAAGCACTATGAAGCGGTATATAAGTCTAAGTGCTATTGCTATAGTGCTATTAACACTGTCAGACTTGAAGGGTCCTGTACTTTTAGCCAATCTCTGAAGTCAGTTTCTTGGTCTGGTCTTCCAAGTGGGGCTGATCCCCTGTCCTGGAGATCCTGTCCTAGAGATCCTGTCCTGGAGGTCAGGGGTGGGTTCTGCTTTTCTTTGCTGCCGGTTCGCTCAGTGACGCGCCGCACAGGCGCGCGCATGTTTCGTGCATGCGCAGTGCTTAAAAAAAACCTGCGTATGCGCAGAAGCAAAAAACAAGATGGTGGCGCCTATGGCGCCGCCGAACGAACTGGTTCGGGGGCGTGGTAGGCCTGGGTCGCTGCCGGTTCTAGCGACCCAGGCCGCCAAGTTACTACCAGTTCTATAGAACCGGTCCGAACCGGGAGGAACCCACCTCTGCTGGAGGTCCTGCCTTCCCTGTTCTGCATCTCCAGGCACGACTGCTCCTATCTCAAGTCCACAGAGCAGCTGCTGGTCTGGCATGATACCGAGTGATTAATCATCTAGCTAGCAGAAGTTCTCCCTGGGTACTTATTAATCTGTTTTCTTTTTTCTTTTTATCCCATTAAAAGTTTGCAGGTCAGTGTTGTGGTTCTGCGGGGTTTCTGGAGGCCCAGCAAGGCTTGTAGCAGGGTCTCTACTTGGGGAGGGTCTCTGTCCGGTTCTGCATTACACATCTAAAAGGAAGTATCTAGGGATAGTAGATGGTGGCCAGACTTCTTTGAAGGAAGGAACTTTTCTTCCTAAAAGACATCAGCTGTTAGCCAATCCAGGCCACGGTGGCTCTTCTTGGTTCTTACTGTTTTTCCATCTCCCTTTGGAGCAAGAAGAGGGGTGGATCTGATATGTCTTTGAATCGCTTGCTTTTTGAACCTGTGCTCTTGACATTTCCTGCCTCCCATCTCTTTATTTGCCTGTTCTTTAAAGGTGAAAATACCCCAAAAGAAGAGCAGTTAAATAGGGGAGAGAGAGAAAAGTTGTATGGTTATATGAACCATATAATATACAGTAGTGTTCCAATATCTAAGGGGTTGCCATAAAGAAGGAGTCAACCTATTCTCCAAAGCATCTGAAGGCAGGACAAGAAACATTGAATGGAAACTAATCAAGGAGAGAAGCAACCTGGAACTAAGGAGGAATTTCCTAATAGTGAGAACAATTAACCAGTGGAACGACTTGCCTCCAGAAGTTGTGGATGCTCCAACACTGGAAGTTTTTTTAGAAGAGATTGGACAACTATTTGTCTGAAATGGTACAGGGTTTCCTGTCTGACCAGGGCGTTGGATTAGAAGACCTCCAAGGTCCTTCCAACTCTGCCAATCTATCAAATGGTATAGGCTTTCTTCTATTGTGGGAAAAGTTAACTTGGTTTCTTGTCTTCCAAAGGTTTTTCCTTGTTTCAAGTCAACTTCGTCAATCCAGAATTTGAGCGGCGACCTCCTCAGATCGTCTCGCAGGCCAACATGAAGGTGGAAATCCTCCCAGCCCTCACAGACAACTATATGTACCTCCTCGTGGATGAGGAGACCAAGGAAGCAGCCATTGTTGACCCCGTGCAGCCCCAAAAGGTATTTTCTTCTGGACCACCTCACTTTCCTCTGGGATTCACGGGCATCTATTGGCAGAGGCAAGCATCCTATCTTTTGGAGAGCAAGATAGTTTGGACTATGTGTTTCCTAATACAGTAGTTAATGCTAGGATTCAGGGCTGGATGCATTATTTGGATTGGTGGGTTGGCGTTTCTTCACTCGTTCCTTTGAGATTGGTGGGAGGAGGTGCTGCAAATTTGGCCCAGCTGTTTCGAGAACCTGAGTCAAAAAGAATCATTTAAGCTGGGCATCCACTTTATCCTGCAATCTTTGTTTGGTTTCCTTCTTCACCAGCAATTTATAAGTAAGATCCTGCAGGTATTCTGAATCACATATTACAAGACTGTCAAATTCCATCAAGTCTTTAAATATCCCCCCTTTCTCCAGTAGTATATTCAGTAACAATAGTAATTCTTCTAGTAGCACACTACTTATTTGAAAATAATGGTTGTCTTTCCTGATGGTTACTTTTAGTGAGCTCCAAATGTTGGTTTCTAGAGACATTTCAGTAAAAATTTCAGTCTCTTGGTGGACTGTAGTTTTTTTTCTGGGCACCTCTTGAGATATTTTCTGTCTTCACTGATGGATTGGTTTTACTGTGTAATGAAGGCAGCCCAGTTAATAGTGTCTTTGTTTGCCCTCAAGACTATGGACATTTACAATGTTTTGTAAATAGTAGTAGTAATATTTTTGTGTTGAATTTATGTTTTACCGACAAAGAAATAAAGGGAGACTAGTATAGATCTATTTCAAGCTCTTTAGCTCTCGTCAGCTAGCCATACCCTTCTGGGATTCGAACCCAGGCTACTTGCATATTAGGTAGATGTATTAACCTCTAAGCCACGGGTTCTCCTCGCTTTGTCGGCTATACCAGGGGAGAGATTAAGGGTTTACTTAGAAGTTAATACATCTACCTAATATGCAAGTAGCCTGGGTTCGAATCCCAGAAGGGTATGGCTAGCTGATGAGAGCTAAATAGCTTGAAATAGATCTATACTAGTCTCCCTTTATTTCTTTGTCGGTAAATATAAAATTCAACACAAAAAATAGTTTGTCGCGAAAGCGACTGCCTGCGAAGGCCCCTGGATTGGGGCTGAAAGGCGAAAGCGGAAGCAGTATGCTCTGTCTCATAATTGGGTAGACCAGGTTGCCCTGATAGACTGGTCCCACCGGAAAAAAACATTCAGTAGTAGTAATAATAACAATATTTCTGCTTTTCACTGTTTTTACTAGGTTGTGGATGCAGCCAAGAAGCAGGGAGTGAAACTGACCACCGTGCTTACTACCCATCACCACTGGTAATCCTTTTTTATTTCGTGGCTTAAAAGGTTTTGGACCCGAGTAGCAACGGGCTGCGAGGGGGCAGCCCTATTTTTTTGGTGAACCAGGGTTTTCCCCATGCAAAGAATAAGGCCCAGCCTGTAAACACGTTCTCCTGAACTGCTGATTCAGGTTAGATCTGCAGCTGCAGATGTCATCCCATTTCAGTTATTGCTCTCATCACGACGTCTCAGACAAGGAACTCTAGAAGTAGTAATTTTCCCAAAGTGGAAGGCTTTTCTAGGGAGGAAAGAAATACTGACTTCTTTTCAAATTAACTGTTCATTGAGTGTGCCTTCGTGGAACGGAATGGGACAACTCAATGCAGGGTAATTTGCTGTGGGACAAGTTAACAATTCAATTTAATTATTTAAAATAAATAAAAAAATCCTTTTAATTTTTGCCATTCACATTTCATTCCATCCCTCCTTTTGCATCTTTTCTTCAATGCTTCTGTTCCACCATTTCTTCGATATTAGTGTAACTCTTGTCCCGCGGCGAGGTGCCCGTGGCACGTCAGTTGTGGCGTGTTGGCCGTGGTGTGTTGGTCACAGCAAATTGTCGTAGACCCTTCAGGGAAGGTTGTGGCCGTCGGTGGGAGTTTGACTTTTAAAACTTCTGAAATGAAATTTGGGGGAATCCTTTAGGCCTGTGGTTCCCAAACTCTGCACTGCTGCACTTCAGGGCCTCACAGCAAAGTCACAGATGTTCCACAAGAGATTGAGAGGACCGTTGGTTTGAAAGAGGAGTAAAACAGCACTTGCCGTTTCCGTGGCCCGGTTCCGAACGGCTCATGGCCCGGTAGTGGTCCGCGGCCCAGGGGTTGGAGACCCCTGTACTGACCCCAGATCCTGTTTGCATTGAGCTTCATGTATTGCATAAAACCCACCAGTGGAGGCTCGATGGTTCACCACCTTCTTCTTCTTCTTCTTCTTCTTCTTCTTCTTCTTCTTCTTCTTCTTCTTCTTCTTCTTCTTCTTCTTCTTCTTCTTCTTCTTCTTCTTCTTCTTCTTCTTCTTCTTCTCTCTTCTCTCTTCTCCCTTCTCCCTTCTCCCTTCTCCCTTCTCCCTTCTCCCTTCTCCCTTCTCCCTTCTCCCTTCTCCCTTCTCCCTTCTTCCCTCCTTCCTTGGATGGGAACACATGAAAATGAAGCATTTGACTGCAGCCATGTTATCTTCCAATTCTGAAGAT
>QLTV01001377.1:193778-225156 GCA_003457575.1 Thermophis baileyi | reverse complement strand
CTGAGGGAGAGAAGGGGATAGGATAGGGGAGGATCCTGTGGGGCAAGGCTGGGGGAGTGAAGGGGATAGGATAGGGGAGGATTCTGTATGGCAAGGCTGAGGGAGAGAAGGGGATAGGATAGGAGAGGATTCTGGAAGAGGAGAGGAGAGGAGAGGAGAGGACAGGAGAGAAATAATGAATAGAATAGAATAGGATAGGATAAGATAAGATAAGATAAGATAAGATAAGATAAGATGATAAGATAAGATAAGATAAGATAAGATAAGATAAGATAAGATAAGAGAATAGAATAGAATAGAATAGAAAATAATGAATAGAATAGAATAGAATATAGAATATAGAATAGAATAGAATAGAATAGAATAGAATAGAATAGAATAGAAAATAATGAATAGAATAGAATAGAATAGAATACAGAATAGAATACAGAACAGAACAGAACAGAACAACTAGATTGGAAGGGGCTCTAGAGGTCTTCTAGTCCAACCCCTTGCTCAAGCAGGAAACCCCATAGCAGCGCTCCCCAACCTTTCCAGTTTGCCGTCCCCGCCCGCGGCTCTTCCGAACCGGCGTCCCCCCTCCCCTTTCTGCGGAGAAGAGGCGCTCTGCGCATGCCCGGAGGCAAGAGGCAGGGAGGGGGCGGCGGCGGTTCCACCTCGCCTCCCGGAAGGCGGGGCTTTTCGTTGGCTGCGGCGGCTCGCCAGGCAAGGGGAGGGCGGGGCTCCGGGAAAGGGCCGCGGGCCGGGGGTCTAGCAAAGCCTCCCAGGGTGGGGGGTAGGGGCGGGGCAGCTTGGCCTCCCAGCATGGCTGTTGTTGGGATTTAAACTCGCACCTAACCCTGCAGCTTCCTCTAGAGCGGTGCTTGGTCACTTTAAGAAGGGCGGACTTCAACTCCCAGGATGCCCCAGCCCGTGCCTCGGCTGAGGAATTCTGGGAGTTGAAGTCCGCCCATCTTAAAGGGCCGTGATTGAGAAACACTGGACTGGGTGAAGCTGGGCCGGAATCGAGAGGGTGACTGGCAGAGCCCCGGTTTCAGCTTCTTGGGTAAATCATCCCCCTTGCTGGTTTCCTCCTGCCAAAGGTTCTGGAGGGGCCCTCGGGCACCCTAACCCTTCCCCAGCTGGAATCAATTCAATTTAGCTGGAAGGGACTTTGGAGGTCATCTAGTCCAACCCCCTGCTCGAGCAGGAGACCCTATACAATCTCAGACAAGTGGCTGTCCAGTCTCTTCTTGAAAACATCCAGTGATGGAGCGCCCACGATTTCTGGAGGCAAGCTGTTCTACTGGTTAATTGTTCTGGCTGTTAGGAAGTTTCTCCTTAATTCCAGGTTGCTTCTCTCCTTGATTAGTTTCCATCCATTGTTTCTTGTCCTGCCTTCTGGTGCTTTGGAAAATAATTTGACCCCCTCTTCTTTGTGGCAGCCCCTCAAATACTGGAATACTGCTATCATGTCGCCCCTAATCCTTCTTTTCTTTAGACTAGCCAAACCCAAATCCTGCAAATGTTCTTTATATGTTTTAGCCTCCAGCCCTCTATTCATATTTGTTGCTATTTTCTGCACTCTTTCCAGAGTCCCAACATTGTTTTATAATATGGTGACCATATGATGAAGCATTCCCAGTGTGTTCTTACTAAGGTTTCATCTGAAATCCCTCCTAGTTCAAGACTAAATCATTCCACTGGTTAATTGTCCTCACTGTTAGGAAGTTTCTCCTTAATGCCAAGTTGCTTCTCTCTTTGGTTAGTTTCCTTCCATTTTTTTCTTGTTTTGCCTTCTGATGCTTTGGAAAATAAATTGATCCCCTCTTCTTTGTGGCAGCCCCTCAAATATTGGAACACTGCTATAATGTCACCTCTGGTCCTTCTTTTCTCTAGACTGGCCATATCGGAATCCTGCAACCGTTCTTCCTATGTTTTAGTCTCCAGGCCCTTAATTATCTTAGTTGCTCTTCTCTGCACTTTTCCCAAAGTCTCAACATCTTTGATGACCAACACTGAATGCAGTATTCCAAGTGGAGTCTTACTAAAGGTTTATATCCATTGGGACTGGTTCCCCAGAAGCCCTGGTCAGCAGAGGGTCTAGCGTGTTTCTGCTGGTTCCTTCCTGTGTTGGGAAGGTGGGGTGCTGCTTCAGCTTTCACTTGTAATTCTTTCTTTCAACCGATAACATTTCCTTTTTCCTCATCAGCTGAACCATAGCAGTGGTTTCCAGCTGGAATTCTTCTGCTGTAAAACTGCTGGAAATATATGTCAGGTTTTTTTTTTGTTCAGGTAAGAAGACAAACCTACCTTTGAACAACGGCAGACACAAAACCCATGTTCACTTTTGCCGTGTAAAGCATCACCTGGGTTCCCCCCCCCCATCTCCATCCCAAGGTCTTGCAGTAGGATCTTGCCAAAATTGTTAGGGACTCCCCCACTGAACTCCCTTCACAAACTATTCCCCAATTGCTTGTTCAGTGAGTAAAACTGAAGGAAGGGCTTGTGCAACCCCTGCATTGAATATTTAGACCAGTGGATCTAAAAGTATTCTATGTTTGAGTGGTGCAATGCCCTAGAAGTGGAGCTCTTGCCTCACAATCAGGGGGCTGTGAGTTCGATCCTAGGTAGAGGCAGATATTTCTCTCTCTGGGCACAATGAGAATATATCTGCTGCGAACTCCATATTGGCGACAGGAAGGGCATCCGGCCATTAAACACTCAGTTCCATTCAGTTGCCCCAACGCAAGGGATTATGGGGTCATTAAAAGATAATCAAACAAATAAATAAATAAATCTAAAAGTATTCTGTTTCTAGCCCTCGTGGCTGCATAATATAAGAATTTGAAAGGGATTTCCAGATATTAAGAACAGCAAAGGAAAACGGGGTGGGTTTAGTGAGAAAAACTTGGAATAAATTAGATCATGTTGCTGCAACTACAGAGTGTATGGAAGTATGCAAGATAATTAAAATAGACAAAATGGTTTGGAATTGCTTTTTAATGAATGTGGTTTTCCTTTGGGCAGTTTTGCTTCCATAATCCTTGAATCCCTGGAGCATGAAGGTCAAAGTGATTTCAATTTTGGAAGATAATTACATGTACCTGATCATTGAAGAAACCACTCGAGAGGCCATTGCAGTGGATGCTGCTGTTTCCAAGCAGGTAAATGGGATCATAACAGGCTTGGAAGAATTGATAAAATAGGGGCAGGTGGTATAGGTTGGTTTCCTTTGGGGCAGCTTTCAAAACCCCTTAGGGCTGTGATGACGAACCTATGGCACGTGTGCCAGAGGTGGCATGCAGAGCCCTCTCTGTGGGCACACACGCTGTTGCCAGCTGCTCTTCTGGTTTCCAGCGCGCACATGCGTGCCTGCCAGCTGGTCTTCGCAGGTGCCGGAGCGCTGGAAAATAGCCTGAAAACGGCCCGAAAAACGGCCAAAAAACAGGCTGCTTTTTGGGCTGTTTTCCAAGCCATTTTCAGGCAGTTTTTCAGGCCGTTTTTGGAAAACGCCCCAAAAACGCCCTAAAAATGGCCTGGAAAATGGCCCGAAAAACAGCCTGAAAACGGCCTGAAAAACGGCCAAAAAACAGGCATGCGCGTGCCAGCCAGCTGGTCTTCGGGTTTCCGGTGCTCCGGCGCGCGCACATGCACGCACATGCACACGTGTTCTGGTTTGGGCACTCAGTGCCGAAAAGGTTCGCCATCACTGCCTTAGGGCATTGGGGGGGGGGGTTTGAAAAGGTTGGCAGGCCGTTGTAACTTTGAACAGTCACTAAATGAATAGTTGTAAGTCGAAGACTACCTGTACTGCATTCTAACTATTGTGCCACCATGGCTCATAAATAACAAATTTCACTATGCTCTTTGTGGGTGTTTTTCCCCCTCCCTTAGCTCCTAGAGATCATCCAAAGAGAAGACCTGATTCTAAAAGCCATTCTGACTACCCATCACCATTGGTAAGTGTTCGGCCTGGCTCTTGCACTGGTTCTTTGGGAGAAGAGAACAGCCTTTTCTCCCTCTTCAGGTTCAAGGTGGGCTGAATTTGTGAGGCATCAACGAAACAACTGCGGCCTCCCTTCAAGTCCAAGGGGAGAGCACCTTCCCTGAGGATTTTTTCCCCCCCAGTAGAATAGAATAGAGCTGGAAGGGACCTTGGAGGTCTTCAAGTCCACCCCCTTTCTCAAGCAAGAGAACCTATACCATTTCAAACAAGTGGCTGTCCAGTCTCTTCTTAAAAAACTTCCAGTGATGCACCCACGATTTCTGGAGGCAAGCCGTTCCACTGGTTAATTGTTCTAACTGTCAGGAAATTTCTTCTTAGTTCTAGGTTGCTTCTCTCCTTGATTAGTTTGCATCCGTTGCTTCTTGTCCTGCCTTCTAGGGCTTTGGAAAATAGGTTGACTCCCTCTTCTTTGGGGCAGGTGTGGTCTTTCTAGGGTTTTATAAAGCGGTACTAATACTTCACGTGATCTTGATTGTATGCCTCTGTTTATACAACCCAGGATTGTATTAGCTTTTTTTGGTGGCTGCTCCATACCGCTGGCTGATATTCAAGTGATCATAGCAATAGCAATAGCACTTAGACTTATATACCGCTTCATAGTGCTTTACAGCCCTCTCTAAGCGGTTCACAGAGTCAGCATATTGCCCCCAACAATCTGGGTCCTCATTTTACCCACCTCGGAAGGATGGAAGGCTGAGTCAACCTTGAGCCGGTGAGATTTGAACCGCCGAACTGCAGCTAGCAGTCAGCTGAAGTAGCCTGCAGTACTGCACTCTAACCACTGCGCCACCTCAGCTCCATCCACTAGGACTCCAAGGTCCCTCTCACAGTTAACTGTTTTTGAACCAGGTCTCGCCTAATCTGTACTTATAACTTTGATTTTTCCTGCCTAAATGTGAAGTTTTGCTTTTCTCCACATTAAAATTCATGGGCCCATTCTGGAGAAATTATTGAAGGATAATTTTTTAATTCTTTAAAATTGGGGGGAGGGTGGAAATCAAAGAACTTCTCAGCCTGCAAATGGGGTGTGAAAATTTTGAAAAAACTACCATAGAAGAGTTCTGCTTTCTTTTTGACAGTCTCTTCTCTCTCCTCCAAATTGGAGACAGCTGAAGAGAAGGAAAAAACACTTCCCTCTTCCTCCTCTTTTCCCAAGGGATCATGCAAGAGACAATGAAGAACTGGCCAAACTTTATCCCGGCCTGGAGGTATATGGTGGGGACGAACGGGTGGGAGCTCTGACACACCGAGTGACTCATGAGGAGGAATTAAAGGTAAGCGTGGAACGGATCACACCCTTTTTCAATATTATTGTGGTATCCTCACAATCAGGAGGCTGTGAATTCGATCCTAAGTAGAGGCAGATATTTCTCTCTCTGGGCACGTTGAGAATATATCTGCTGAACAAAACTCCACATTGGCAACAGGAAGGGCATCCGGCCAGTAAACACTCAGCTCCATTCAGTTGCCCAGACTCCACCCCACAAGGGATTATGGGGTCATTAATAGAAGATGATGATAGTATGGCTTAGTTACAGGGAAGTCTAAAACTACCCACAATGATTTCATTTGTATGTAACATCATCACATACATGACACAAATTGATTTGTTCTCCCCCCCCTCCCCCCAGTGCGTGCCCAGATGGTGTGATTCACGTTGTTTGCACTTTCCTTCATGCGTTAGGGTTAGAGTATCTCCTTTGGGTCACTCTCTATTGACTCTTTTTAGCAACTAGGTGGCTCAGTGGCTAAGACACTGAGCTTGTCGATCAGAAAGGTCGGCAGTTCGGCGGTTCGAATCCCTAGTATAGGTCTCCTGCACGAGCAGGGGGTTGGACTAGATGATCTCCACGGTCCCTTCCAACTCTGTTACTGTTAGTAGGCATTTAGGGTGCAGTTGAAATTTGCAACCTCCTGGCCTGCCCTTTGTGACAGTGGGTTCATGCTCAGCCTTTTGTGCTACTGGCGGCTGCTTGTCGTTCCTTGTGACTTGACAGCAGGATGTTTTCCTCCACCTTGGAGGGGAATTGATGTTTGAGGGTGGAGATTCATTCCCCAAGCTTGTCTGGGTTGGTTTCCAAACCTTTGGTTACCAGGCTAGGTAACATCTTCAGCGGAATTTAGGGGATGTCAGTATCGAGAAAAAACTAAAAGTACTGTACACATATAGACTGGGAGAAACCAGGCTTAATAGCAGTAACTGTGAGAGGGATCTTGGAGTCTTAGTGGACAACCAATTAAATATGAGCCAGCAGTGTGCAGCGGCAGCCAAAAAAGCCAATGCAATCCTAAGTTTCATTAACAGAGGGATACAATCAAGGTCAAGGGAGGTACTAATACCACTCTACAAAGCCTTAGACCACACCTAGAGTACTGCATCCAGTTTTGGTCACCACACTGCAAAAAAGATGTTGAGACTCTAGAACTGGGGTGTCAAACTCAAGGCCCGGGAGACGGATCCGGCCCGTGGGGTGCGTAGATCTGGCGCGGGGGGCCACCCTGGGAACAGTGAGGGACCGGCCCNTAGTGAAGAGAAGGACCAGGGCAGTGTTCCAATATTTGAGGGGCTGCCACAGAGAGGAGTGGGTCAAGCTGTTTTCCAAAGCACCTGAAGGCCAGACAAGGAATGAATGAATGAATGAATGAATGAATTGAAACTGATCAAGGAGAGATTCAACCTAGAAATAAGGAGGAATTTCCTGACAGCGAGAGCAATCCACCAATGGAACAGAAGTTGCCTTTGGAAGTTGTGGGAGCTTCATCACTGGAAGCTTTCAAGAAGAGACCGGACTACCATCTGTCAGAAATGGTTTAGGGTCTCCTGCTTGGGCGGGGGTTAGACTAGATGACCTGCAAGGTCCCTTCCAACTCTGTTATTCTATTGGCCACTACTGAATTGATGTGTTCTCAGGATTGACTTGGTTTCACTTGCTAAGGCAAAGATTGCCTTCCCATCACGCACAGAACCCCGAATGAGCCAACCCTACTTCGGCCTAGTCTAGAATGTTGTGGGAACTCAGCAAGTGTGTGCGAGTTGGAACTGTTTCAAGCGTGGGTGGATGGTTGGCAGCTGTCTTGGGCTTTGACACACAACCCATCCTTCTTTTCTTTTGGACAGTTTGGCAGCATCAATATACGGTGCCTTCTCACTCCAGGCCACACCGTGGGACACGTCTGCTACTTCGTGTGGGAAAACGATTCCCTGAATGCTCCTGCAGCTTTCACAGGTCGGTCCTGAGAAATGGACGGCAGTTATGGTCCTGTGGTTGAGGACATCCTGGAGCCAGCCTTAGGGAATGGAGAAATTGCTCATTGCACACAAAGCTGTTGAAACAGTTTTAGGTGAACTTGTTTTCTAGGTTCACAAAATAGGGTGGCTGCAACATGGTAAGATGCCCAAATTTAATAAAGTCAACAAGATTAGGTTACCGAGCTTAGCTGAATGCATCTGCTGGATGTACAAATGATTTAACCAGCGTGTTGTGTGAATAGTTGCAGCCCATTTGTGTTTCTTTACAGTGGTTAGAGTGCAGTACTGCAGGCTACTTCAGCTGACTGCTAGCTGCAGTTTGGCAGTTCGATTCTCACCAGCTCAAGGTTGACTCAGCCTTCCATCCTTCTGAGGTCGATAAAATGAGGACCCAGATTGTTGGGGGCAATAGGCTGACTCTGTAAACCGCTTAGAGAGGGCTATAAATCGGTATATAAGTCTAGATGCTATTGCTATTTATCTCTCTATCATCTGTCTATCTAGCATCCCTCTATCTACCTACCTACCTCTGTGTGTGTGTGTGTGTGTCTCTCTCTCTCTTGCTGTGGTGATTCAATGGTTAGAATGCAGGATTACAGGCTAACTTTGCCCACAGCTTGGAGTTCGATCCTGACCGGCTCAAGGTTGACTCAGCCTTCTGTCCTTCCGAGGTGGGTAAAATGAGGACCCAGATTGTTGGGGGCAATATGCTGACTCTGTAAACTGCTTAGAGAGGGCTATAAATCGGTATATAAGTCTAGGTGCTATTGCTATTTATCTCTCTATCATCTGTCTATCTAGCATCCCTCTCTCTATCTACCTACCTCTCTCTCTCTCTTTCTGTGTCTCTCTCTTGCTGTGGTGGTTCAGTGGTTAGAATGCAGGCTAACTTTGCCCACAGCCTGGAGTTCGATCCTGACCAGCTCAAGGTTGACTCAGCCTTCTGTCCTTCTGAGGCGAGGTGGGTAAAATGAGGACCCAGATTGTTGGGGGAAATATGCTGACTCTGTAAACTGCTTAGAGAGGGCTGTAAAGCACTGTAAAGCGGTATATAAGTCTAAGTGCTATTGCTAGCCTTAGCTGAAAGGAACAATGTAAGTATCAAGCAAAAGAACCACAGCTTAGCAGTAAAGCACGTACTTTGGACAAAACTGGCCCAATTGTCTGATCGTCTATTCACATAATAAGCTTTTAACTTGAACACTCATCCCTTCAAATCATCAGCAGTTTTTCAGTGGGGCAAAGCTGCCATTTTGGGCTGACCCGATGCCCATCTCCTCCTTCCATTTGCACGATAATCCCATGAGCTCTTGCAGCTGGCTGGGCTCTTCAGATTAGAAGAAAATCTTTGCCCCCAGAACGGGAGATGGAAGAGCTACTGATTAATAGATGCACACCTTTGTAATAATCACCACTGAAGCATTGGGTCATTTGCGAGGAGTCACGGCCCAAGGAGGTTTAGCTTGACGATTGTTGCACTTTATGTTAACCTTAGTGGCTAAACCATGGCTTGCTTTAATCCTAGTTTATGAACAGTTCAGAATGTCTTTATACATAAAGCAAGGTAGGTTTAATGTGGCTGAAGGCTTGAGAGAGAGAGCTACAAAGGGAAGCAGGCCACAAGCCCCAGTAGATGACAGGTTGCCATGGGAATAAAACGGAAGGAGAAAAAATAATGTAGGACAGGGGTGTCAAACTCGATTTCGTTGAGGGCCGCATAAGGGTTGTGTTTGATCTTAGGGGGCCAGAGTGGGCGTGGCCAGCATGACATCACTCGTGTCGGGGGCGCCTGTGGTGGCCTGAGCACTCTGCCAGCGAAAATGGGCTCCTGGGCCCCGTTTTCGGCTGCGACCGCCTCTTGCAGCCCTCTGCCAGCGAAAACCGAGCTCACTGCAGGAGGCGTCACAACCGAAAACGAAGTCTGGGACGGCCGCACGCGGCCCTCCCGAGCTCCGTTTTCGCTGCCAGAGGCACCGCGGGCCAGTCCTTTGCTGTTTCCAGGGTGGCCCCGGGGGCCAGATCTAAGCACCCCATGTGCCGGATTTGGCCCCCGGGCCTTGAGTTTCACACCCCTGATGTAGGACATATATTGCTCCTGAAGAAGCCAAGATCTTTTACTTTCCAGTTTCCAGTAATCCGCGCTTGGCAGGGGCAGCTTCTGAAAGGAAGAGCTATTTGAACAGGACAATCCGTGGTTCACTTTGTTGTGTGAATCAGAATCCACATGGTAGTGAAGTTGTTTGCCTGACTCCGGGAGAGGTGTGTGAAGTCCATCTTCGATCATGGAAACTGGTTGTATGAACGTGGGACCAGTCGCTCTCGGTCATCCTGTCTCATTGGATAGTGATAGTGGCAATAAAATGAAGGAAATAAATGCTTTTTATTATGTATTTTTTTAATAATGCTTTTTTATATTTTAATAAGTTTTGTATTTGTTGTAAGCCGCCCAGAGTCCCTTGGGAGTTGGGCGGCGTAGAAATACAAATAAATGTAAAGTAAAACAAAAGTACATTCTGGCTGAGTCAAACAAACAAACAAACAAACAAACAAACAAACAAACAAACAAACACCTGAGCAGTCATTGAAAAGGTGGAATATAAATCAGACACACAAGTAAACACTGGTGGTCCTCAACTTACGACCACAATTGAGGCCAAAATTTATGTAGCTAAGTGAAACAGTTGTTAAGTGAGTTTTGCCCCATTTGACGATTTTTCTTGCCACAGTGAATCACTGCGGTTGTTAAATTAGTAACACGGTTGTTAAGTGAATCTGGTTTCCCCATTGACTTTACTCATCAGAAGATCACAAAAGGGGATCGCGTGACACACACACACACACACACACACACACACACACACACACACGGGACACTGCGACCGTCATAAATATGAATCCGTTGCCAAGCCTTTGAATTTTGATCACAGGACCACGGGGATGCTGCAACGGTCATAAGTGTGAAAAATGGTCGCAAGTCCCTTTTTTCAGTGCTGCTGTAAGTTCGAATGGTCACCAAGAGAACTGTTGAAAGTCGAGGTTTACCTGTAAACAAATATCGTAATGCAATACGAGACTCGGTTGCTAGGAAGGTGTTTTAATTGCCCTGCTGATGCTTCCTGAGTAACGGCCCCATCAAATGGCCAAGTGGTTGGAGGGGGGGGGAAATCAAGAGGGGGGGACGGGAATTGTGGCTTGATCGTGCATCTTTCTTTTGTTCTTAGGTGACACCTTATTTGTCGGGGGTTGTGGGAAACTCCTGGAATGCACAGCTGAACAGCTGTATAAGAGCCTGATGGAGGTCCTGGGTGAGCTGCCAAAGGAGACGGTAGGTTTGAGCTGCTTCTGCTGCCGCTGTGGTGCCAGGCTCCAAAGCCGAGGAAAGGGCCCAAAGGCAGGCCTGGTCCTCCAATCAACCCCTCAGCCCTGGTTGCCTCAGCTGTCAATTTCCCACCTTCTCGTTTTGGAATGGCCTCAGCTGACCACAGCAAACCCAATTTTTTGGTGGCCCCCTTGCTACCACCCAACCCAGAAACCTTTTCCAATTTTTCGTGCTTTTAAGTATTTCTTTTAAGAGCTGTGGTGGCACAGTGGTTAGAATGCAGTATTGCAGGCTAACTCACTGCTCACCGCCAGCAGTTCGGTCCTGACCGGCTGAAGGTTGACTCAGCCTTTCATCCTTCCGAGGTGGGTAAAATGAGGACCCGGATAGTTGGGGGCAAAATGCTGACTCTGTAAACCACCTAGAGAGCGCTGTAGAGCATTGTGGAGCGGTATATAAGTCTAGGTGCTATTGCTATTTATCTCTCTAACATCTATCTAGCATCCCTCTATCTGCCTCTCTCTCTCGCCATGGTGGTTAGAGTGCAGTATTGCAGGCTAATTCTGCTGACTGCCAGGGGTTCGATTCTGACCGGTTCAAGTTTTTCTCAGCCTTCCATCCTTCCGAGGTTGGTAAAATGGGGACCCAGATTGTTGGGGGCAATAAGATGACTCTCTAAACTGCTTATAGAGGCTGTAAAGCACTATGAAGCGGTGTATATGTCTTAAGTGCTATTGCTATTGCGCGGTGTTTTAATATTCAAGCTCTGTTTAGTTCTGATAGCCTGAATTTTAATCTGGGATTGTAGTGGGAAGTGCTGTGATTCAATTTTATGTCATTGAATTTGTTTCGATAGTGATTTTTATTTGATTAAAAACGTCTAAAGCTGTACAGTGCCTGGGGAGCACTTTGGGAGAAGGCGAAGCTGATAGCTGGCAAACAGCCCTAGAGGACAGAATATAAATTGAAACGTCCCTGACAAAGAGTGGATAATATCACATATGATTGGATATTTTTTTTTATGATTGCCCTCTCCCAGATTGGAGAACTTGGAAAAGGGTCAGTTCTTAATTTTTTTAAAAAAATTAACCCTATTTTATGAATCACATTGTCTTTTTGTGTTTTCGCTTGCTCAAAAATCCGAGAAACCACATTTCCAGTTTTTGACAACCGTCACTAGGGACTTTGGAGAAAGCAGTTTGTGGATGGAAGGGATTCCAAGGTGAATTACTCTTAACGTGGTAGCCTGAAATAAAAAATAATTTCCTTTTCAGAAAATCTTCTGTGGACACGAGTACGCAACCCAGAATTTGAAGTTTGCCTCAAAAGTGGAACCAGAGAATGAATTTGTGAAAGAAAAGTTCATTTGGGCTAAAGTGAGTGGTTCTATACTGTGTTCTCCCAATTTTTTTATCTTTCCGAAATGAAGGCCAAGAGGGAAAATTGACCCTTTGTAAAAGTCAGAACTATGACCAGTAACATCAGTCTCTAATTAGCTTAGTGATTGCTTCAAAGGGTCCTGCTAGTTTAAATTAAATTGTTTAAATCATGGCTTCGGGTATAAGCCAACATCGATGGCAGAACGCATCGTTCCAAACTACTGAACAATGGAATACAAACCTTGATTGCTGGCAGTGGCGATTGGGTTGGGTAGGTGGTAAAAAAAACCAACGCCGGTTGGCCATGTGATTGAAAGACCCCTTCTTTTATGCTTCCATTGCTTGTTTGTTTTTTAAAAAAAATCAAAAGTATTTGAAAACACCCGAGTTTGCTGGATCAGAGGTAGGAGCAGGGCTGTCTTAACGCATGGGCCTGATGGGAACTTGCCTGTGGGCCCCACGAGCATAGGGGCCCCACACTAATCTGTGTATGTTAACCCTTCAATGCACCTTGTATCATATAAATACAGCAACATATTTATTACATTTTACTGCATTTTTTTATTAATACTAACATGCAAATATATGTTTAATTTTATCGACCATTTACATTTTTATTCCTGTGAGTAATAGTCGTAGGAGCCCCAGTACACTGCTTTGCCCGGGGCCCATAATGCTGTTAAGACGGCCCTGGGTAAGAGTGGGTCTACTCATCTCCTAAGCCTTTTGTAGTTCCTCGGGGTCAACCACAAGGACATTTAGTACATTGGAAAAGGTCTGTCATCCGTCCCAATTAAGTTAGTTACTTAGCAAAGAAACTAACTAACTTAAGTAACTTAAGCTAGTTAGCAAAGAAAGACTCCCAGATCATTGTTTCCTAGATATACTGTACGTTACTGAAAGCAAAAGTAGTTACAGAAGTAGTGAAGCAGAATCTGCTGGTTTGACGCGCAAAGGATACAATTAACTTTCCCTTTCCTGCTGGCCCCCCCCTCCACCCACCCCCCCAGGTTATTGGTCAATGTCCAATTAGGAGTTCTGTTGTTTAGGTGACGGACCCTCAATTCGCACCTTCTCCGTCTCATTCTTTTGGTTGACTTGGACTAGATTGGTGCGTCTCACTTTTCACACCGGCAGGGATTAGTTCCCAATCCCCCCCCCTCGTCCTCCCACATTCCAACCTCTCTCCCCCTCCCGTTGCTAATGTCAGGTTGGCAGGATGCGATGCAAAGCTAGCAGAACGGCAGCCATGACATGGTCTCACCGATTTATTCTTTCACAGCTCCGAGAAGATGAAGATCTTCCAACAGTGCCTTCTACTTTGGCAGAGGAGTTCCTCTACAACCCGTTCCTTCGCATCTTGTGAGCCCGCGTTTCTTTAACGGAGGGGGAGGGGGGGTCGTTTTTTCTTTTGTTTCTGTCCCATCTTTCCTCCAGGAACTAAAGGCAATGTGCTTAGCATCCCACCCACTCCCCACAGCCACCCATGAGATTGGTGGGCTTAAGAGGCTGATTAGCCCATCTTTCCTGGCTCCGAGTGGGCCTCTGGGTATTGCTGCACTCGAGTTCGTAAGCAGAGGCACATCCTGAGTCGATGGTGGCGCAGTGGTTAGAGTGCAGCACTGCAGGCTACTTCAGCTGACTGCTAGCTGCAGTTCGGCAGTTCAAATCTCACCGGCTCAAGGTTGACTCAGCCTTCCATCCTTCCGAGGTGGATAAAATGAGGACCCAGATTGTTGGGGGCAATATGCTGAACTCTGTGAACCGCTTAGAGAGGGCTGTAAAGCACTGTAAAGCGGTATATAAGTCTAAGTGCTATTGCTATTGCTATCTGAAGGTGCGTCTCCCCAGATCATCCAACTTCTGAATCCTGTGCTTCAGGCTTTAAGGGTCTGTTTTGTCTGGGTTCACACAATACACTTGTATGCCAAACACAAATTTCCCTATAGATTCCACTAGGGTGGAACGTGTTCTAACAAGAGGCGAAGAGTTGAGTTCTCACTACAATTTTACTGTTTTGTGTAAACCCAGCCAATGCTGGGTTTCATCTTGAATTAAAATAGGCAGCATCTTGGATTTAGAAGCAGAAAGTGAGGCCACAGAGTAGCATTTGTCAGTAACGTCTTATGCATCTTCTTTGAGCTCACACACAAACACTCCACAGCTGTAGCATAATTTTGAGAAAAGATGGTGGGTACGTAAGACAACCAAGAATAGGTAGGCGAGGAGATTCGCCAGAATAAGCCTTTGTGGGTTTTTTCCAGGATATCTGCAAGGGCAGCATCAAGGAGGTCACAGTTCTGGGCCTGATCATGGGATTGAAGCCCTGCCCTTTTTATGTTTAAGCATGAAATGTGAAAGGCTTCAATCACACGATAACAATAGCAGTAGCACTTAGATTTATATACCGCTTCACAGTGCTTTACAGCCTTTTCTAAGCGGTTTACAGCCTCTTGCCCCCAACAATTTGGGTTCTCATTTTACCGACCTCGGAAGGATGGAAGGCTGAGTCAACCTTGAGCCTGGTGAGATTTGAACTGCCGAATTGCAGGCAGCCGGCAGTCAGCAGAAGTAGCCTGCAGTACTGCACTCTTAACCACTGCGCCATCACGGCTCATACTGCATTCTAACCACTGCGCCATCCAGCAGTAGCACTTATATACCGCTTCATTGTGCTTTATAGCGCACTCTGACCGGTTTAGAATCAGCCTACTGCTCCCAACAATCTGGGTCCTCATTTTACTGACCTTGGAAGGGTGGAAGGCTGAGTCAACCTTGAGCTGGTCAGGATCGAACTCCTGGCAGTGGGCAGTGTCAGCCTGCAATACTGCATTCTAACCACTGCGCCACCACGGCTACCACAAACACCCCTGGCTCTGCAGAACATACCATGAAACCATTTATAACTCAAGATATGGTGATGGTTGCATTCGGATTCTAAGGACAATTCTGGCACCTCCTATCCCTGTTGGGGAACGGGTTTGTTTGGTTTTTTTTTGCAAAAGACCTACGGCTCCTCCTTTCTCCCTCTTCTACATCTGTATAGCGTGATACATCTGAAGATCTGTCGAAAACGATCTCTTGGGTTTGATCAGTGGGCTTATTTGCTGTTCCAGGGAACAATCGGTCCAGAAGTTCACGGGCAAGTCTGCGCCAGTTGAGGCCTTCGCTGCTCTCTGCAAGGCCAAAGAGAGCTTCCGGAAACCCAAAGAGCGGCTGAATCCTCAGGCCATGCGGGCGTTCGAGTGGGGGCTCTTTGATCCACTCCTGCAGAAGTGAACCCCTGCCTGCCACGATGGGGATACAGGTGCTGTCGTTGAAGGGCTCGCTGCTTCCCCCCCCCCTCGGGCTGTTAGAAAACGTTGAGCACCCATTGCAGAGGCCATCAAAAGCAGGGGTCTCCAACCTTGGCAACTTTAAGCCTGGCGGACTTCAACTCCCAGAATTCTGGGAGTTGAAGTCCGCCAGGCTTAAAGTTGCCAAGGTTGGAGGCCCCTGATCTAAAGCACTAGGGGGGGGGGGTATCAATTTTAGAAGCTCTGAATCTTGGGATTATTCTCCCATTTTCTTGACAGCTGCAGCAAATACATCTGGATTGCACAGCCCCTTTCCAGCGGCGTCAAATGGGGCAGAAGTTGCCTTCCTCCATTTCACAAAGGAGGGAAACGGCGTCTTCCTCCCAATTCTTATCTTGCTGTAAATATGGTGACGAGCATCGAAGCAACTCCTTGCTTCCGTGAAGGCAGGCGCTATGGAGCTATGCAAAACGGAGGAGGAAAATATATTGTTGCCTGCCTCCCAATTTACTATGAATTTAATGACAACTATTCGTTCACCTTTTAATTAATTTCTTTTTAAAAAAAAATCGTTTTGTTGGGATTTAAATCCAACCTTTCCTTCAGGTGCTCAAAGCAAGCATACCTACCATTCACTCCTCCAAATGTTCCCTCCATAGCCCTGTGTCTGGTGATTTGAGATTGAATCATTGAGACAATTCGTGAGACTGACCCCAAAATCCCTCACTCCTTTCCATGGCTGAGGTTAGCTTTGAGCAGGAGGCTCCCCGGGCAAGCTGATGCTACACCAGGGGTCAGCAACCCGCGGCTCTGGAGCCGCATGTGGCTCTTTCACCCCTCTGCTGCGGCTCCCTGATAGGGTTTTCGCTTAGGACAGGTAGAGGAAAAAGGATGCCGCGCTAGGAGGAGACTCTATGGTGGGGGAACCGGACTTCCGGTCAGCAGAGGAAAAAGGATGCTGCACTAGGAGGAGACTCCATGGTGGGGGAACCGGACTTCCGGTCGGCTCCAGAATTGAACAGGGGGCTTCAGTTTAGGACCTTTGTGGCTCTTTGAGTGTTTAAGGTTGCCGGCCCCTGTGCTACACCATCCTGGCCAGAAGCCTTCTCAAAACGAGTCACCGTTGGGTGGGGTGAAATCTTTTGAGTTAGCAAGAAAAACCCTGGTGTTATTATAGGCAAGATTTGTCATCTTCTGAACACTCTCCAACCCAAATCTCTTATTCGGCATCAAGTCAATGTTTTGTAGAAATGAGAAGAAAGTGTTTTAATGTGTCTACTTTTTTTCCTTAACAGATGAGAATGGGTTAATCAGATTGATCACCAAAGGCAAATGCAAGCTATTTAAAATCGGGAGGAAATTGGGAGCATGCAGATGCTCCTAAAAATAAATCACATGGACTGCCAGAATAAAGTCAAGAGAATCCTGTAAGAACGGACTGCACAATGCATCTCCAAACCAGCAAAACCTGAATTGCCTTCACTTTCAGATCGAAGAACTTTTTAGGCCTAAGCATGTTCTCCTTTTTGTTCTTGTAGTGTCCAAAATCCCCTTCGTTGAGCATGTTTGCTCCCCAGATGATGTTGGGCAGGCTGAAATAGTGCAACAATTCCATTGCACGGCACCTTTCTCATTTGAGATATTTTGGGGGGGGGGGGAGGAATGTATAGTGTGCCTGCTGCTCTAGCACCCAGGCAGATGTGAAACTACACTTTCAGATACTTACCTACACGGTAGGCAAATTTTGGGCAGCCCTTATAGAAATGAGACAACATGGAAAACTGATTCTATGTTCTGTGATCAATTTCTTATTTTATTGATGGTTGCTGAGTGTTCACGTACACAGCCATTGTGATATACCTCAACAGGGTGGGAGTGTGCATTTCTGTTTCCCCTCCTCATGTTGCATGTGGACTAGGACAGGGTGAGGCTGCAAATGCTCCACTTTGTGCCACATGACCGGAGAGAGATCTAGAATGGTGCTGCTAACTCAACTGCCCCACCCATCCAGATTCATCATGAGGAGTTTCAGGATTTTTTTTTTTCTCTCCATAAACCCCATAGACCTCCAAACTATTTACGTTTTTATTTTTATTTTCGTCCCTTCTCCCCCAATGCCAAATTCAGCCTGGTTCCATTTTGCTCCCGTGCAATTATTCAGAAGAGCTCCTTTCATAAATTCTAACTTTGTTGGGAGTAGGAAAAAAGTGGCGGAGCTGTAGAAAGAGTAAACTCACGACGGTCCAATTTTCTGCCTCAAAGATCCGATGAGATTAAAAAATCCAGTGGAGAGCACTGTCGTCTGCTGTGAAGCCAATGCTTCACCTTATAATTCTTTAAAATTCAAATATAAATCTTTGATGCGACTATTTGTTTAAAAATGGAACTTTCAGCTTCATCTACAACAATAAGTGATCTACTACATCAAGCGGTCCCCAACCTTTGCAACTTGGTGGCCCAGCTTGGTGGGGAGGGAGGGGGGGGAAGTACTGGACTGCGCAAGCGGTGGGCCGGCGCACACACGCAGCTTGACTGCAAGCTGCACATGCGCTGGCCCGCCGCTTGTGTGAGTCGAGCTGCACGTGTGCGCAGTCCACCACTCACCCAACCCCGGTTGCGAATATGCCCTGGCTCAGTTGTGGGCCACGGCCTGGGGTTGGCGACCCGTGTATTGTGCGTTAACACGAGCTGAGCCAATTTACCACTTAATATTAAAGCCGGTGCTGGTTTTCTCCACAGCATGATACTGTGTATGGAGATGATTTTGAGCCTGTTGAGAAGTGGGGCCACCAAGCCACTGGTCATAGAGGTCCCTGATGGTTTTGTTCATCTCGGGGTCTTCTGGCTGGGCGATTTCATAGAGTCTCTCCACACGTTGGAGCAGATCCTTGCTGGATTCTCCTTCCGCTCTGATCTGTCCCCCTCCATTTAAGCACCCTGGAAAATAAGGGTTTACAGCTGAAGGCAAGGAAAGTGAAGGTGCGTTTAGCTTAAATTGGGAGTTGCTAACTTGGGGCGGAGGATGTTGGACTTTTGGCAGTGTTGCCGTTAAGTTGGAAGCACAGGTAATCCTTGACTTACGACCATAATTGAGCCCAAAATTGGTTGTTAAGTGAGACATTTGTTAAGTGAGTTTTGGC
The DNA here is from genome assembly GCA_003457575.1 of Thermophis baileyi. Classification (NCBI taxonomy): domain Eukaryota; kingdom Metazoa; phylum Chordata; class Lepidosauria; order Squamata; family Dipsadidae; genus Thermophis; species Thermophis baileyi. Next base: position 206,784 of record QLTV01001377.1, on the reverse strand, counting down.
CCATTTTACGACCTTTTTTTGCCTCAGTTGTTCAGCAAATCACTTCAGTTGATAAGTTAGTAACACGGTTGTTAAGTGAATCCGGCTTCCCCATTGAGTTTGCTTGTCAGGAGGTCACAAAGGGGGATCACATGATCTTGGGACATAGCAAGCGTCATAAATGAGTTTGTTGCCAAGCATCTGAATTTTGATCACATGATCATGGGGATGCTGCAAAGGCCGTAACTGTGAAAAATGGTCATGTCACTTTTTTCAATGCCGTCGCAATTTTGAACACTCACTAAAGGAACTGTTGTAAGCCCAGAACTACCTGTATGGAGCTATTCTAGGTATACAATGGAAAAAGGAGGCGGTGAACTACTCACAAAATGTGGATATGTAGGACACTGCCTATGACCCCCACTTATCTGGGTTGATGGGGGGGGGTAACCATCTAAACCAAGCCCTAAAATACCAAAATGCCCATCAATTTCATTTTCTAAGTAAGTTTCCAAGACCTATTTGTAAACCAAAGGAATTCTTGGGAACAAAACATAGGCTGGTAGCCTGCCTTTTGTTTTGCATCATTCAGGGTCCTATTGGCAAGGGAAATGTAGCAGGTCACAATGGTACATGTGCAGCCCTCACTAGGCCTACAGGTTCTGGAGAACCAGCAGGTTCTGGAGAACTGGTAGCGGAAATTTTGAGTAGTTCGGAGAACGGGCAAATACCACCTCTGGCTGACCCCTCCCCCATCTATTCTCTGCCTCCTGAGTCCCAGCTGATCGGGAGGAAATGGGGATTTTGCAGTATCCTTCCCCTGTCACGCCCACCAAGCCACACCCACAGAACCGGTAGTAAAAAAATTTGGATTTCACCACTGGGCCTACCTCTCTTAAAATAATTCCTGAAATAGTTCCAGATCACCATATCAGGCATTTTGTCTCTTCCCTTCCAGCCATTGGTCACATCAAACCTGTAGCCATCCTCACCTGAGGGACAAGCCATCACCTCGACGTAATGGTAGGGCAACTTTCCGCGTTTCAGTTTCTGCACGAAGTTTTGGATGTTCCGAAATCCGTACGCCATGGCAAAGTGCAGGAGAGTCTGGCCATCCTTCTCCAGCGTCACCTCTTGAAAATCCTTGTTTCTGAGTGGATGAACATTAGAGAGTACAGCCAGGGGATTGACAGCCAAATTGTTGCTTTTCCTCCAGGCTCGTAAGGAGAAAGCAAATTGGGCTTCAGCAGCATCACGGATTGGGGAAAAAATAAGAAATGTATCCTCCAAAGTCTATGGAGATTCTCAGTCATCCAGGTCATGGTTGTCCCAAAGATGCTTTTTTTTCTCTCTCTGCAAAAGGCAACTGGAGTTTCTTTGTTTTTCCTTGAAGACCTTTCACTTCTCACTCAAGAAGCTTCTTCAGTTCTCACTGAAGAAGAACTGAAGAAGCTTCTTGGATGAGAAGTGAAATGTCTTCAAGGAAAAACAAAGGAAGTCCAGTTATCTTTTGGGGGAAAAAAAGCACTTTTGGGGGTATCCTCCAAAGGAAAATCTGATTGGAGGAGAAAAGGCCTTTCTTGTGGCTTGCAGAACTGAGCAATTCCTGGCATTTTTTGGGGGGACTTTGGGATTCAAGCACTTACAGACAGCAGGTATTCAATCTAAGGGTTTAACAGCCTTTATATAGAAGGGGTGAAAGCCCCAGTGGGCCAGGCAGTCATGGAAAGAGCACTGGTAAGAGAGGCAAGGCCAAACTTTTTCCTCCTTGGCTTGGGGGAAGTAGTTCCTCTTTTTTTAAAAAAAAAAAACTATGCAGAATCATTCAGTGATTCCCCGTTGCAAGGTAGAAAAAGCCTGATCTTGACAAACTGCACCTCGCAAGTTATTTCATGAAGCTTCAAGAGAGTAGAAAATCAATGTACTAGGACAGTTTTATCCCTGAATTTTAGAACATGGTATGAAGATATGAAGGCCGGGTTGTTTCCTATGACAGATCTGAGTGAACGTCACTATTCTGTTCCCTTCTGGGAATGGAGAGACAGGAAAAGAGTGAAGGCAAGAGGAGGGTGGGGGGCAGAAGGGCTAGGAAGGAAGTCGAACTCCTTACTTCAGGGTCTGGTAGTGAAGCTCCTTCACTGGAATGCCGAAGAGCTCCTTTGCTGCATATTTGAATATGTGCTCCAAGTATCCCCCAGAGCCACCTCCAGAATGGCCAAAGAGCTGTTCTTCCAAAAGGTTGCCAAACCTACAGCGGGGGGGAGGGGGGGGGAGGGAATGCCACAAAGTCAAGCTCAACCCCTGGGGACTCTATGGATGCTACACCCATGTAGTTTCCTTTTCTGACTTCCCTAACGAGCCAACAATCATAGGATTTTCCCAAGACCAGCAAAGATTGGCTAAGGGCTACCATCCACAGGACCCGAGTGACTCCGTGTATTCTTGGACATGATACGGGAATTCATTTCTGCTGCCTTCTTTCAGGATTTCCCCCCCCCCCACTTCTCAGTTTAGACTCCAGCCCTTGGCCTTCCTTGCTAGTCTCCCAAGTTAAGTGCTAACCAGGTCCAAACTTCCCAACAGCATCCCAAACTAGGTGTTGCTATTAAATATACCACCAAATGCCCAGCAGTGTTTTAGTAAAACCAAAGTCCAATGTAGGGACAGAGGAGAGGAGATCAGCACAGCATCCAAACCCAACCACTGGAAGTCACCCTCGGCCTCATCTGCAGTGGCAGAAGACGTCTTGAGGTGCTTATTGCTAGACAGATGGCAAACATGGTCACTTTTGAGATGTGGCTGATTTCTAACTTTAGCATGTCTCATTAGTGAGAGATGCTCCGAGTTATAATTGGACTTTGGCCACACCCTTGAATTGAGTTGAACAACTTATCTTAAGCCTAACTTGGCCTTTAAACCAGGGGTCTCCAACCTTGGCAACTTTAAGACTTGTGGACTAACAAAAGAAATATTAAGTTATAATAAAAAAAAAAAAAATCATCTATATAGTGCCTATAAAAAGTGACTTTTTTAAAAAGAGAATCATTTTTGTTTAAACCAGGGGTCTCCAACCTTGGCAACTTTAAGACTTGTGGACTTCAACTCCCAGAGTTCCTCAGCCAGCAAAGCTGTTCTAAAATTTGTCAAAATTCTGGGAGTTGAAGTCCACAAGTCTTAAAGTTGCCAAGGTTGGAGACCCCTGCTTTAAACAATGTGCGATTCTAAATCAAAGTGGATCCAGCCAGGACAAAACTAAAACCAGCTCACTTGGGTTAGGTCATCTGGATAGATTTGTGAGTGAGCTGTAATGGCAAGGAGAAGGGGGTGCATCATGCCTTTCTCCTGGCCATGGAGACTCTCCTTTAGCTGAATATGTTGCAGAAGAAAGTGGAGAAAACAGACTTGCAGCTTGGGAAGTAGATTTTCCGAGAGAGTCTTACATGCTATCCAAAGGCACAGGATTCACTTCGAGGAGGGATACCCCTTCCTGGTCCAGCAGCTTTAAGACTTCTCCTGAAATAAAGAGATGTGACAATTAACTCAAGCAGATCCAAGAGACCAAGCCCTGGCCCAGAACAAAGACCAGAAGCTTCACAGGATTCCAAGGCAATCTCAGGTGAGTCTCACTGGCATACAAGGGGAAACGTCCAGCAAGAAAGTTAAATGAAAGTACAAGAATCCAATATTTGGATTTATGCTATTTTTCCTACTGGGCATGAGTCCATTTTTGAAAAAGTATTAAATGTATGCTACATGACCTCAAATGATAGGAATTAGAATTTGGGAAGGGGTGCTATGGATGGGAAAAAAATAGTGTCAGGCATTTAACCAGATGACTCCCTTGCCCAGACTTTGCTGTAGCTACTGAGAGAATATACTCCTCTCCTTCAGTCACCAGCCTCTTTCTATCTTGGAATTACGTTCAACCCATTAGATTGCAAGCTTGCCAGAGGCAGAAATAATCATGTTTCTTGGATCTGCCTCAGGTCACAGGGATCAGGTGATGTATAAAAAATACCTAACTAATTCATTCTTAGGGTAAATACCAGGATTGTTTAAAATCTGTCATGGTTGGAGCAACAAAACCCCATCTCGCTTTGAGTTCAAAAAAATCCAGAAATGTAAGAAAAATCAGTTCTAATTCAAAATAAAGTGTTTCACATTTTAAGTTATTTGCATATCCCTAGTCCAGGGGTCCCCAAACTTGGCAAGGTTAAGACTTGTGGACTTCAACTCCCAGAATTCTCCAGCCAGCTATGCTGGCTGGAGAATTCTAGGAGTTGAAGTCCACAAGTCTTAACGTTGCCAAGTTTGAAGACCTCTTGCCCTAGTCAATATATCAAGAGAGTAATCTGCATTCTCTGTCTCCAATTGCGTGGCTGAAGAACTTAATTTGGAGCTTCCCCCTCTCCGCCTGTGATAAATGAGACCCTGGCCTCTATCAAGATTCCTATCAGAGCAGGATTAATTCACGGAAGGGACCGACGAAGGAGAAGCAGGGTCCTTCCCTCTCAAAAATCGTTTAGACCTGCACTTTACCTGTTGTAATCACACAGTCAACCTCACGGGTCTGGTGCTTTTGAATGAAGAAATCTGGCCTGGAAGCTTCTAGCTTTTTGTCATAGCAAGGCATCACAGTGACATGGTAGATTTGGTCTGGTGTCAGGCACTGGAACAAAAGAGTTTTGAAATTGTATTGAAACTGGCAAAAAGAACATTTAGATCCTAAATCCCCAACAGTGGATGCAATTGAATAGTGGAGCACAAAGGACAGAACCATATCCCAGTTTGGGGCCTGAGTTGTCGGCCAATCAGAAATTGATGATTTAGCTCACCCTTCTCCTTTATATATCACTTCCCCCTCTTGCTCTCCAAATGTTGGCTAATAACTATACATCTGAAGAGTAACATATACAGAATAGCTGGTCTAAGTGACCCAGTGGGGGGGGGGCAATCACATCATGGTAGATTGCATCGCACTTATGGCAGAAGCACCGAGGCGCTTCTGGGTTGAAAGGATTAGCTGGTGACATCACCACTGCTGAGGGGATGCCCAGTTGTGGGCTCCTTTTATGTCTCCGGCAGGTCTTGGAGCGAAGGAAGGGAGCTCAGCTCACCCCACGGCAGCACTCAGGTCTTGAATGCAGACTTTCTAACCTCCAACCCGACATCCTAACTACGCAAGCCACCATGTTCCTCGGCAATAGCAATAAGACTTATATACCGCTTCACAGTGCTTTTACAGCCCTCTCTAAGTGGTTTACAGAGTCAGCCTCTTGCCCACAACAATCTGGGTCCTCATTTTACCCACCTCGGAAGGATGGAAGGCTGAGTCAACCTTGAGCCTGGTGGGATTCGAACTGCCAAATTGCAGGCAGCCGGCAGCAGAGGTAGAAGTAACCTGCAGTACTGCATTCTAACCACTGCACCACCACTGCTCTATGGGTAGATCATTGAATAGGAAAGAAACAGCTGGCTGCCCCTTTGGGAAAACACACACACACAAAATCCTGTTTTTACAGAGGGAGCAAAGGCTCTGAGCTACAATTACAGCAGATATTTGTAGCACATTTGCCAGTTTGTCCTTTGCCTCCAGTGGCTTTCAAACTTCTTATAACATCTGCTGTCTTGTGAGAAAAGTTTGAGCAACACCTGTTGTTTGGCAAAGTGGTCCTTAATCAGGGAGCCCATGATCTGCTGGGGTGATCTGGTAGTGCTGATGTATGGGATGATAAAATTCCCGTGGGTTTTTTCAGCATAACAGATCCAACCTGTAAGAGAATTAAAGAGAATGTAAGAATTAAATCAATCCTGCTGTCTATCTCTGGGTCAATGAAAGCTACGTAGCAAAGATGGACCATGGCCCAATCTAAGAAGGGTTGCACAGGGAGTTCTTTTTCCCATCCATTAAACTGAATTTAACCAGACACCTAAATATGTATCAAGTCCCAAACATTTGGGCAAGACAACAAAAGCAATTACTCAGATTATGGTAAGGTATATTTAATGCTCCTTTTGAGATAAAGAAATGTGGGAATTGCAAAAGGAATTTCTGAATCTCCTTCACAGTGAGTTCACAAAGGCACAATTTGTTTGCATGATTTGAAACATTTCTTGGTTATCCCCCCCCCCCCATTGCCGTTTGTGACAAAAGCTGCCAACAGATTGCCCTCTGTCTCTCGATCTATTATGCCTCCGATGTTTTCCATGCCTTTCCCTGCTTCCATACCATCACTCACAGTATGGAAATCAGGCAGAATATATTAAGTTGCAAAACTGCCTGCTTGGTTCTGAAAATACAGGTAGTCCTTTAAAGACTTAATTCTAGTTCCCTGATCACCCTGCTTGCCCTTCTGTACAGGTTGAATAACAGAACAAAGTTGGAAGGGATCTTGGAGGTCTTCTAGTCCAAACCCCCCCCCCCCCGCCCTTCCAGCAGGAAACCCTATCATTTCAGACAAATGGTTGTCCAATCTCTTCTAAAAAATCTTGCAGCACCCACAGCTTCTGAAGGCAAGCTATTCCATTGGTTGATTGCCCTAACCGTTAGGAATTTTCTCCTTAATTCTAGGTTGCTTCTCTCCTTGATTAGTTTCCATCCATCGTTTTTTGTCCTGCCTTCTGGTGCTTTGGAGAATAGGTTAAGTCCCTTACAACCCCTATTGGGACTACAATTTCAGTAGTAGGTCATTGTGGTCAGGGGTGGGTTCTGGATCCTTTTGCTGCTGGTTCGCCCAGGGTCACACCGTGCGCGCGCGCAGCAATCAAAAATTAGCTTATGCGCATGCGCAGAAGCAAAATCCAAGATGGCGGCACCCACGGAGACACCGACGGAACCGGCTCCGTGACATCATCGCCGAGCTACTAACGGTTCTAAAGAACCGGTTACAACCGGTAGGAACCCACCCCTGATTGTGGTCATAGCACCCAGGTGACTGGACCTGATTTTTTTTTTTTTTTTTACTATTTTTACAGTGGTTCTTAGTGAATCAAATGGTTGTAAGTCCAAATCAGCAGTTGTTAAGCGAATCCATTGGGCCACAAAGATTTTTTCCAAGGCTGTCATACCTTCAAACTTAAAACTTACTAGTTGTAAGTCAAGGACTACCTGTAATTACCTTTTGAATTTCTTTGATTTTTTTTTGCTGAAATTTTGTATAATGTGGTGCCCAGATTTGGAGCCAGTTATGGTGGTCAGATCTAGGGCACATTACCTCAAGGAGAGTCTTCACTCCCCTCTGGTGCCATGTGACATTTACTTACCAGGGCAAGCAGCAGCTAACATGGGCAAAGCCTTCTTATCTTCGACTCGTCTCTGGAAACGTTGCAAAAATTCCTGCTGGCTCTCCAGCAAACTGAAGTTCCTGGTGAAAGTTGTATCAAAGACAAAATGCACCCCTGATAAAGGAGAAGGAAGAGAAGAAGTGTTGAATAGATACTACGAGGAAGTGCGATTCAGGATGACGTTTGGTCAACTCAGCTGCCGCAAGGAAGAAGCCGTAGCCATCGATGGGCAGCAAAATTTGACAGGAATTTCGTTAGCTCATGCAGGTGGCCAAGATCACAGAAAGAACTGTACAGGTTTCTGTAAGGCATCTTTAATGCTAGCCTGGAGCAAATACATAATTTTTGATAGTATGATAAGAATTTCCGAGCCTCATTTATAGTGAGTTCTTTACATACTTGGATGCTTCCTCTTTCCTTCTACATAGGCTGAGTTGCTATTTATAAGCTGCCAACAGATTCATCTTGTACTCTTTGAATTTTCATATTTGATCTCTCTTCCATTTTTTCCCCAGCCTCCCCACAATTTTGAATGCAAATTAAACAATTACATTTGCAACACTGAAAGACAAAAAGCAGTAGGAAAGCATGGTAACTGAACACAGAAGTACAAATTGTGTAAGATTACTTTCTCATTTACATTATTACCATGCAGTATTGAAGACAAACTCTACCCACAGTCTGGAGTTTGATCCTGACTGGCTCGAGATTGACTCAGCCTTCCATCCTTCTGAGGTCAGTAAAATGCTGACATTTGTAAATTGCTGAGAGAGGGCTGTAAATCACTACGGAGTGGTATATAAGTCTAAGTGCTATTGCTATCCTGTGATTGATGATTTCCACCTAAGTGCAGGAAGGGATTTATTCCTATAGCCACCGTGTTCAGTTTCTCTGCAAGTGTTTTGGAACAGCACAAACCAGAATTCTTCACAACTTCCCAGAAATATGATTGGATTATTATAATTGGTATAAGATGAGGAAAAATCATTTTACCACTTTTTAAATATGTCAGCTAAGGGAACACATATATTTCAAATTCATTTTCTCCATTCCCCAAATTTCTACCTCTAATACTGCTTAGGTATGACACACAAATGATTTGGATTTGGATTAATTTCCCTGGATTAGCTCAGCATCCCTTTTGAGAATTTTAAGGAGCAAACTGGCTGAGAGGTGACACTTTATATGCAAATCTCTTAGCACCATTTTCAAATCAAACACTACTCACCTAAATTCTTAAAGAAGGCTGTCAGCTTCTTAGCTGTGTCTAAAGGAGTCATTCCGAATCTTGCAGCTAAAGAAGCTCTGGACTGGGGAGATACAGACACCACCACCAATTTCTTGGGAGAATTGGATGCCTTTTAGTTAAAAAAAATATATCACAAACATAACTCCACTGACCTAGCACACTGATATTTGTATAACATTAAGGCAGGTGAACTATTTCCATGTGTTTATTATCTAATACATTAAACATCTCTTCACTAGAGGAGCTAAAATTATTATTAAAGGTTGACGCCTGGTGAACACATCTCTCTCCTTCTCCCTTCCCTCCAATATTCAAGTTAGATAATGATTAAAAATGGTAATGGAAAAAGAGAAAGTGGGAGGCCATTAAAGTATAACTCCCTGTTTAGTGCAAGAATCAAAATTAAACACGAACATTATCATCGCTAGGTCCTTGGTTCCAATTTGTTCCCTCCGTCCTATTTAATCCACATTACTCAAATGCGAAATCATTTACCTTATTGGCATTTAACACTTTGCAGAGCTCTTCGTGGCTCTGCTGAGTGATTAGGACGCTCTCCGCTGACGTGATGCAACCACTGCAGGCCAAGCAGTCGTTGAGAGTAATCTTGGCCTTTTCCAGTTTTTGTGACCCTCCGTCCTAGGAAGGAAGCCATCGAATGGACTGCTGTCAGCATCCTGCAAAAAGTAATCGCGATGGGCATCCACAGGGAAGGTCAAAAAGCCAGGATGATAGATGTAGCCACACAAACGAAGCCCCACCACTTTCTTACCTGCAGCATGGTTGTGTGGCTACCATCTTGATCTTTTTGACACACATACACACCCCAGGTACAGGTGGTCCTCAACTTACAACAGTACATTTAGTGATGTTCAAAGTTACAACAGCACTGAAAAGTGACTTATGACTGTTTTTCACACTTACAACCGTTGCAGCATCCCCATGGTCACAAATTCGGATGTTTGGCAACTGATTTATATTTATGATGGTTGCAGTGTCCCAGGATCATGTGATCCCTTTTTGTGACCTTCTGATAAGCAAAGTCAATGGGGAAGTCAGATTCACTTAACAACCGTGTTACTAACTTAAAAACTGCTTAACAACTGTGGCAAGAAAAGTCGTAAAATGGGGCAAAACTCACTTAACAAATGTCTTACTTAGCAACAGAAGTTTTGGGCTGAATTGTGGTCGTAAGCCGAGGATTACCTGTACTCCTGTTCACTTCTCACTTTTGTTACAGGGTTCCCACTATCAAAGACAACAGAGGAGTTACAGATTTCTTTTGCTTTGTTCCACAGAGAGATTTGTGCTAGATTATATCCTCGAGAAAACTAATCTGTTGTCAAAAGTTTGAGTTTGCAAAAACTAAGATAAGTTTCTGATTATGACAAAAATGAACCACATCAATTGCTGGTCCTCAAATCTAGAGCGCCTTCCAGCCCAACAAAAAGTTCTGCTAAAGATGATTTGTGTTGCAGAGTTACCAATCACTTTAAAACATGTTGAAAAAAAGCTTGTTCTACAGTCCCTAAAACACACTCAGGGGAAAGAAAAACTTTACCTGGCCAATTTGGAAATAAGTTCCATCCTCTTCAATACGGATCTTAGCTGCTACTTTCCCAGACTTGTCAACTTTGATTGGTTTTATGCATTCCTGAAAGAGAAATCCAACAATCAAATTAACCAACAAGCCAACAAACATCTGTAACAAAAACAAAACATAAATATAAAAATATGTGGAATTAAACATTTAAAGATTAACTTAAACCAAGCTTCTTAGGTGAATCACAAATATTGCTAACTATGACTTGGCTGACATCCCCTCTGCCTCTGAAGTTTTCTGTGAGTCTATTAAATTGGTTTCCACAGGCATCAACTTTTCCAAGCTTAAAACATAGATATGGATCTTAGAGGCCTAACATGGAAAACAAATGAAGCCAATGCTCTGCAAAAGAGGAAAAAAAATATTTGAAAAAAATGAAACAAGATGTAAACTTGCTTATGATAAACCTGTATAAGAAAAAAAGTTGAAAAATATTTGATTTGCAAATATTTTGGGCAAGAATTTATATCCTCAGGATCAATGAAGAAAAAGTGAATTGTTTTGTATATAAACCCACAATTACAACTATAGTTGAAAATGATGATCTTGATAGATAGGTACCAGTAGAAGTAGAAATCAAATGAGAGTAAAATTATAATAATCAGAATATACATACTTAATGAAAACAAAACTATATTCTTTAAAGGACTTATGGAAAAATTAATGGATTTACCATGAACATTGGTATCTCTTGGGAAATTGGAATGATTTTTCCAGAACAAGTTAAAAATTGTTTTTTGCATCAAATTAATGCAAGATAAACTGCAAAATAAACCATCAAAAGTATGTTTTGAAATGACGGAGAACTTTGAGCTCATAGATATATGGAGACATGTAAATGGAAATGCTAAAGAACATACATACTTATCTGAAAGACACAGATCCTTTTCAAGAAGATACATTTTGGATGTCTAAGAAATTAGAGGTATGTATTAGTATAAAGAAAGATACTACCAAACATGATCTCACACTTTAATCCAGTGTCTTTCACATATGAGAAAGCAGAATTTACGGATGGAGGTTAAATGGGACTCTATTACAAAAAGAATCAGTAATCGAGGACTATAAAACAACTGACATTTTTAAAGAATAATCTAAATAAAAGTACACATGTAAGAACAAAATGAAACACAAGCAAAGCTAAGAGCAGCGGTTCTCAACCTGTGGGTCGCGACCCCTTTGGGGGTCGAACGACCATTTCACAGGGGTCGCCGCGCGCGTTAGCCCGCCATTTTGGTGCCACCGTCACTGCAGGAGTGAAAAGGTCCCGGTTCGGCCGTGCCTGCGGGTCGCCGGACAGCTGGTAGCCCGGACGCCGCCATTTGGGTTCTTCTACCCTCTGCGCATGTGCAGAATGCTTTGCGCATGCGCAGAGGGTAGAAGAACCCAAATGGCGGCGTCCGGGCGAAGTGTCCCGCTTCCGATGCTATCAGCTGTCTGGCGACCGGCAAGCAAGCCCGAACCCGGAGCATTTCGCCCCTGGTGCCACGCCCCCTTTGTCAACTCATCCCGTGCGGGGGGGGGGGCGTGGCGGCGGGGGGGGGGTCGCGGCATTAGAAAGGTTGAGAACCACTGGCTAAGAGGATAATTCATAAAAAGCAACAAAGTTGATTAGGGGCCTGGAGGCTAAAACATAAGAACGGTTGCAGGAATTGATTATGTCTAATTTAATGAAAAGGATTTGGGGTGACATGATAGCAGTGTTCCAATATTTGAGGTGTTGCCACAAAGATGAGAGGGGCAAATTATTCTCCAAAGCACCAGAAGACAGGACAAGAAACAATGGTTGGAAACTAATCAAGGAGAGAAGCAACCTGGAATTAAGGAGAAACTTTCTGACAGTGAGAACAATTAATCACTGGAATGATTTAGTCTTGATCCAGGAGAGATTTCAGATGAAACCTTAGTAAAACCACACTTGGAATGCTTCATCCAGTTTTGGTCATATTTAGAGATGTAAAATTTCCGGAAATTTTGAAGCTCGGAAAAAAACCCGTTTTTTTTCTGGGTTTTTTTTGGGGGGGGGGAGAAATGGAAATTTTCGGAAATCAACTCCACTTTCTTCATCGAACTTCATGCGGTTGAGAAGACTGTCCTGTTATGGGACAAAACCTCCACGCCAGATTTCAAAGAGGGTTTTTAAAAAATCTTTGCTCCCCACTCCCAAAAAGTTAGTTCAATGTCTAAGCAGTATGAGTTTTGGTCATATTTAGAGATGTAAAATTTCCGGAAATTTTGAAGCTCGGAAAAAAACCCGTTTTTTTTCTGGGTTTTTTTTGGGGGGGGGGAGAAATGGAAATTTTCGGAAAAATTGAAAAAAATGCTACATTAGCACTTTTTTGTCTTTTTAAGATTGAAAGTCATTCTGTTACTTTAGGAACATAAAATATGACTATGGACAATTTGACTTGGCATAAAATTATCACAACTAGCATATTAAAAATATAGTGTAGCCAAACAATTATCACAAACAAAATACTTTCAGGTCCTTTTTGTTGCTCCAGTCCAGTTGCCTTTTCTGAAGAGGACAGAACAAACCAAACACACCCACTAACATGCAAAAGCAAAACTGAAACCTTTTTCTTGTTACAGTAGCACCACCTCCTAAAGCAGCGGTTCTCAACCTGTGGGTCGCGACCCCTTTGGGGGGTCGAACGACCATTTCACAGGGGTCGCCGCGCGCGCTAGCCCGCCATCTTGGTGCCACCGTCACTGCAGGGGTGAAAAGGTCCCGGTTTGGCCGTGCTGCGGGTCGCCGGACAGCTGGTAGCCCGGACGACGCCATTTGAGTTCTTCTACCCTCTGCGCATGCGCAGAATGCTTTGCGCATGCGCAGAGGGTAAAAGAACCCACATGGCGGCGTCCAGGTGAAGTCTCCCGCTTCCGATGCT
>QLTV01001377.1:168347-193154 GCA_003457575.1 Thermophis baileyi | reverse complement strand
GACTTTGGAACAAGTTCAGAGGAGAGCAACTAAAATGATCAAAGCCCTGGAGACTAAAACATATGAAGAACGGCTGCAGGATTTGGGTTTGGCTAGTCTAGAGAAAAGAAGGACTAAGGATGACATGATAGCAGTCTTCCAGTATTTGAGGGGCTGCCACAAAGAAGAGGGGGTCAATTTATTCTCCAAAGCACCGGAAGGCAAGACAAGAAACAATGGTTGAAAACTAATCAAAGAGAGAAGCAACCTGGAATTGAGGAGAAACTTCCTAACAGTGAGGACAATTAACCAGCAGAACAGCTTGCCTTCAGAAATCGTGGCTGCTCCATCACTGGAGGCTTTCAAGAAGGGACCGGTCAGTCATTTGTCCAGAATTGAATAGGGTCTCCTGCTCAAGCAGGGGGCTGCACTAGAAGACCTCCAAGGCCCCTTCCAACTCTCTATATGAGAGCACTGCCCGTTCCCTGCTGCTTGCAGGGAGGGGAGCGCCCAAGGCCGGAGGGGAGGGCGAGAGCAGCTTTCCGGGCCCGATGCCAAGAGGACAAGAGGGCAGTCAACCAGCCATTGTTATACCGCCCAGACCTTTTTTTCAAACAACCCAAACTGACTGCCGCTTTCACAACTGGCAGAGAACGAAGCCGTTTTAAGTGAGGCCGCTTCCTCTCTTCCGAGAGAGGGGAACCCGAACCCCAACCGAAGTGAGGGTGTGAGAAAGCCCGTCCTCCCTGCTGCCCTTGTGGCACAACGACGACGCGTAGGCCAACGGAGAAGGCAGCTCCAGACAGGCTAGTCCCCTTCGGCCTCTCGCCCAGCGACGCTCGCCCACCTGACAGGGCTGCCGATAAGGGCCTGCGAGCGTCGCTTCGGTCAAGGGAAGCGGACCCCGGCCTGGCGCCCACCTGCGAGGGGCCGATGAAATCGTCCAGGTCGGTCAGCTGCAGAGCGCCGCTGAAGGGCGACGCTACCGCCATCTTGCTCCCGCCGTAAAGCGCGAGCCGCGCTTCCGCCAAAGACGGCGATGCTGCTGCAGGCCCTTCTGTCGTAAAAGCCATCGCGAGGCAGGCGCACGAGGCTCCGCCCATTCTCCTCGGGGGAGCGGTTTGAGGGAACGAGAGGCAGACAAACGAGGCTCCGCCCATTCTCCGGGTGGCCGTTTGCGGGATCGCAAGGCAGGCACACGAGGCTCCGCCCATTTTCCTCCTTGGGGATGGCGGTTTGAGGGACCGCGAGGCAGACACGAGGCTCCGCCCATTTTCCTCCTTGGGGTTGGCGGTTTGAGGGACCGCGAGGCAAACACACGAGGCTCCGCCCATTCTCTTCCTGGGGGTTTGTGGCGGTTTGAGGGACCGCTAGACAGACAAACGAGGCTCCGCCCATTCTCCTCCTTGGGGTTGGCGGTTTGAGGGACCGCGAGGCAAACACACGAGGCTCCGCCCATTCTCGGGGGGGGGGGGGGGAAAGGTGGCGGTTGGGGGAGGAGAGCGCCCCGCGAGCCTTTGGCCATGAGGGAGAAACTGACCGGGGCTTTCAGAGGCTGCCCACCGGGACTGGGCTCCGAGACCTCGGCCGGGGGATCGCCCAAGGCCATCTCAGCCGTTGCTGAGTAAATGGAGACACCCTCCCCCCCAATTTACAATGCGCTCCTTTTGGCTGCTCCAAAAAGCTCCAGGGATGAAACTAACCGAATTTACTAGGCTCCTACCAGCCTTGCGAGGTAGTCCACACAAGAAGCACACCCAGAAGGACTAGCTCTCAACTTTATTGTAAGGTGACACTCGCTTTTTGAAGACAGCAAAGTCCACCTTTTGGATAAAGAGGGCCATTGGTTTGAAAGAAGGGTAAAAGAGGCCATTTATGTTAATATTGAGCAGCCCCCTCTCAAGGGGGGGGGGGGGGGGGAAATAAGACATCACCTGTCCCCAATTTACAATGCGCTCCTTTTGGCTGCTCCAAAAAAGCATCAGGGACTAGACCAGCGGTTTTCAACCTGTGGCTTCGTCCGTGCCTGCGGGTTGCCGGACAGCCGGTAGCCACAGAAGCGGAAGACTTCACCCACCCGCCTGGACACCACCATTTGAGTTCTTTTACCCTCTGCGCATGCGCAGAACGCTTTGTGCATGCGCAGAGGGTAAAAGAACCCAAATGGCGGTGTCCGGGCGGGTGGGCAAAGTCTCCCGCTTCCGTCGCTACCAGCTGTCCAGCGACCTGCAGGCACGGCTGAACCGGGAGCATTTCACCCCTGGTGCCACGCCCCCTTTGTCACCTCATCACGCGTGCGGAGGGGGTTGCGGCAGCGGGGTGGGGGTCACGGGGAGGTCGCGTTATTAGGAAGGTTGAGAACCACTGGACTAGACTTGCCAAACTATTATTCTCCTACCAGCCTTGCGAGGTAGTCCAGACAAGCACACCTAGAAGGACTAGCTCTTAACTTTATTGTAAGGTGATATTCACTTTTTGAAGACAGCAAAGTCCACTTTTTGGATAAAGAGGACCATTGGTTTGAAAGTAGGTGTAGGAAGACAAATCCATCTGGTTCAGTTCCAATAGACGCTGGAAATAAAATGGAGGCTGATTGGAAAGAAGGTTTATTGATGAGAAGAACCAGCAACAAACAGCCTGTGGTTCTGGGGCAGCTGACCAATTAGCTTGATGAGTGCAAGGATTTTTATACAGTTAACACTATTTTGTAATTTTGAGGTTTGCTTTGTGTGCTTTTATTGTTTGTTTTGCTTGTTTTGCAAAGGTTTGTGATGGGTTCCTTGGTCCTAATCTTATCAGGCATGTGTAACTGATTTTATCTTGTTATCTATAGCCTCTAGCCTGCCTTTCTTAATGGACCGGGATTGTTTTCACTTTTCTCAATGGATGGGGTTAAGGTCATCTCCTGTCCTTAATCCCGTCATCTGGAGGTGAAGGTGTTTTGTTTGTGAATAGGCTTGGCCCAGGATTTCTTAATGGGCACCTGCTGTAGGCTATTAAGAAAGACTGGGGGCTGCTTTCTGCCTCTTAAGAACATGTTTCTCCCATTTCTCCTTTGGGGAAATATAATATTCTACCCTCTTTTAATATTCCCCAAAATATTTCATTCTCTAGGAGGGGGGGCTTCTCACAAAGGGTAAAAGATACCATTTATGTTAACGTTGAGCATTAATAAGACACCACCTATCCCGAATTTACAATGCAGTCCTTTTGGCTGCTCCAAGAAGATTCCACACCCCTGGTTCAGGTGACCCTGAAGTCCCAGGTAAAACCCCAAGGAACCACAACGTCTCTCAGAAAGCGTTCAGACCAGCTGACTGCATAGAAAACGCAATCTTGCCATCCCTCTCCATCCTGTCAGAACCCATCATTCCCCCCTCCCAATCTCAACTGTCAATAACTCTCTTTCCATCTCTCCCACAGCATCCAACACAACTGATGAAGCTTCTTGGATTGGAATCAGTCCAGTTGCCTTTTCAAACTAAATACCACTTTTGATACTCCCAGAATCATGGAATATCATCAGAATTACCGTCACTGAATCAAGAAGGCATGTCATATCCTTCATTGCACAACAGTGTGTTTGAATTAATTTGCTTGTTTTTCTTAAGCTTTTCTTCCTTGTCATAAATTATTGTTGTTATTTAAATACTAGATGGATTCCAAATGTGGTGCAGAAGAACCCAGATGGATGAAGGCAGTGTTTGGATTCTTGGCCTTGGAGGCTGCAAAAAGCCAGCAGATCAAGGACTTGTGCAAAGGAAAACAGGACCTGGATGAAGGGAGAGCTATTGGGTGCTCATTAGATAACTTGGATACTGTTTCTACAGCTGGCCCCCTACTCCTTTTATGGACTTCTGGGTGAGGCCATGTAGGCTATAAAAGCTTGAATAGATCAAGTCTTTGTTGAGGGGCAGAGAGATTTGTTGATATAAAAAGAGAGAGAGAGAGACATTTTTGTAGATGAGCAGGACTTAGTTTTCTTGTTTTGGGTTTGACCTTGGGATGGTTGGCCAGCCTTGGAAGGGAACCACCAACCACTAAAACCAGAAATCTTCTCTTCTTTCCCTGCCTTTTCTCAGAAATGGAATACTGTACCATGAATTCGTGCGGCCAACCAGTGCCAACTTAAAAGAATTTCTTGGGCACCCAGGGATAACCACCTTGGTAATCTTTGGGCTCTATGTGCTGGTTGGCCTTTGTGTTTTTCTGCACCAATACAGGTAAGTTGTTCCTGCTCATTTCGAGAGAGTGGCATCACTACGACCTGGGAAACCCTAGGGCAGTGAAAGCACTATTTGAGCAAAATGGTTACCTTCGGTGATTACCAGTGCGATCTGTATGTGTGATATGCAATGTTTAATATTGGTGTTAAACTCTAGACCAGTGGTTCTCAACCTTTCTAATGCCGCGACCCCCCCGCCGCCGCCGCGACCGGGCTTGCCTGCGGGTCGGCGGACAGCTGATAGCGTGGAGACTTCGCCCGGACGCCGCCATTTGGGTTCTTTTACCCTCTGCGCATGCGCAAAGCATTTTGCGCATGCGCAGAGGGTAGAAGAACCCAAATGGCGGCGTCCGGGCTACCAGCTGTCCGGCGACCCGCAGGCACAGCCGAACCGGGACCTTTTCACCCCTGCAGTGACGGTGGCACCAAGATGGCGGGCTAACGTGCGCGGCGACCCCTGTGAAATGGTCGTTCGACCCCCAAAGGGGTCGCGACCCACAGGTTGAGAACCGCTGCTCTAGACTCTCCTGTAATGCTGGGAATATGAGTAGATAAATCTGGCAATTTTTCACACCCAACCGAGACTTCTAGGCACTTCACTTGATGTTCATAACCTCACTCACAGCAGAAGCTCAGAGATCCGACACAGCTAAATTAGTTATTTTATTGTAGACAAGAAAGAAGCCATATATATATATGTAGAAGATTTGCCTACTGCAGAAGACAAAAAAGTCAACTATTTCTCTCTATCCCTTACATAGTTTAAATTCTAGGCCCTTTCTGAGACACTGGAAATTTGGTTATTTTCTTTTCGGCCTCGACAATGGGACATATCTGCTCTAGGTTTGCAAAATGGTTCTATATTCAGATTAACAGAGTTGGAAGGGACCTTGTAGGTCATCTAGTCCAACCCCCCCGTCCAAGCAGGAGACCCTACTACACCATTTCTGACAGATGGCAGTTCTGTCCAGCCTGAGAATCACTTGTTCCCATCTCACTAGATCCAGCTCTTGCAAGAATGAAACCCAAGTGGCCCCTTGCCATTTTTTGGTGCTCTTTTTGGCACTCTCCAACTACTATCGCTACAAACTGACGACAGACCCCTGACTTTCCAAGTTGGTGGGATGGGGGGGAAATGAGGGATTGGAGAGCTTTAATATTGTTAGCTTCTGGTCTTTCGTCCTCTTCTCATCTATAGTCCCAAAGGTCATCAGATTTCCCATCCTGTTTCTGAGCTTGTCCAGGGATGACAGAAGCACGGTAGGGGGAGATATTCTGCCCCAGTGACATTTGCAGGGGGTTGTGATTATATAACAGGAAGTCCTCGACTTACAACAGCTGATTTAGTGACTGTTCAAAGTTACAACGGCCCTAAAAAAAGTGACTTATGACCATTTTTCACACTTAACGACCATTGCAGCATCCTCATGGTCACGGGATCAAAATTCAGACATTTGGCAACTGGCTCACATTTATGACAGTTGCAGTGTCCCGGGGTCACGTGATTCCCCCTTTGCGACCTGACAAGCAAAGTCAATAGGGAAGCCAGATTCACTTAACAACCGTGTTACTAACTTAACAACTGCAGTAGTTCACTTAACAACTGTGGCAAGAAAAGTCGTAAAATGGGGCAAAACTCACTCAGCAACTGTCTTGCTTAGCAACAGAAATTTGGGGCCATAGGTTGTGGTTGTAAGTCAAGGACTACCTGTAACCAGGTCACTTCAAGTGTATAACTACCTTTTTTTTCTATCCACCTCTTCATAAACTAGCTTGCAGGTTGGGATTCTGGTTAAAAAGCACAGGAGAAAGTTTCAAATGGTGTATTCCTGTTTTCATGAGGGCCTCATTTGGAACAGGAAGAGAAGATAGCAATAGCACTTAGACTTATATATTGCTTTACAGTGCTTTGCAGCCCTCTCTGAGCGGTTTACAGAGTCAGCATTTTGCCCCCCAATAATCTGGGTCCTCATTTTACCCACCAAGGATGGAAGGCTGAGTCAACCTTGAGCCTGGTGAGATTCGAACTGCCAAATTGCAGGCAGCTGACAGCTGACAGCAGAAGTAGCCTGCAGTACTGCATTCTAACCACTGCCACCGCGGCTCTTACATACAATCTGCTTCATTTCCAATCCCTTCAAGAGGCAGCTTTCCTGTTGGAAAGGCTTCAGAATCCACTCATAAACTTCTTCCTCATAAACTGAGATGGGCAAAATTGACCTCAATGTATGAATGGGAGGGCTGCAGAAATACCAAACATTGGGGCCAAATCACAGGTTGCCAAGGCTATAAATGCTCTCATTTTGCAATCTGATTGGGATTATTCCTCCAAAAGTTCCACGGAGGATAGGAAGGAGACACCACTGGTCACAAAGACCATGTGTGAGCTTTGGATTCCACTTCAAACAAAGGACAAAGCTAGAACAAGCTAAGCCAAATTGAATTAAAATTACATTAGAATTCATACAATCATTCCTCAAATGCACATTTCCCTTCTGCTGTATTAAAAAAATGCAGTAAGACAACAGCTTTTGGAGGGTTCTGGAGGCTGCAATCATGGATGGAGAGGGCTGGGTGCCATTACGAAGCCCCGGACGGTGCACCACAGCTGTAGAAGGTGATGGGTTTACTCATTTTGCTGGCTCCATTTGACACACACACCCCATTGCAAAAATTCTACCCTGTTTCTGCCAAAGAGTCCTTCCAAACACCTGGGGTTGTCATCCTGATTTAAAAAAAAAAAACACCCTGTTTTCTCACCAAAGGAAGTGCCATCGGCATGTCCAAGTGAAGATGGCCAAAAAATGTAAAATAAAAGCAATGACGGCAATAGGTTTACAAGCAACGAAGCAGGGAAGGAAGTTGGCACCTGCAAAGTCCCAAATCCGCATAAGCAACTCCTCTGTAAAAGAGATGAGGATCAAGGCTTGGAACAGATGCTGTGAGTCTTCCAAGATCCATAACCTCCTTTTGGAGAGGTCTGTAGGCCCTCGGAGGCGGTGCAGACACATGACGTGGAGGGATTTTGCATTTTGAGTTTCCATGTGTGGAAACTCCTCTTCAGAAGAAACCACACTCTGCAAAGGGATTCCGGAGACAGACACGGGTGTATCCAACAGCTGCTTTCTCCTTGGAAGTCCACCATCATTCTCTATCCCCAACAGTGCTCTGGATCCACGGCAGTAGAAGTGCATTTTCCAGACTTGAGCGCTAGAAACCCGTTGCAAGAAAAGATACCCAGGAATTCAAATTCCAGGCCAAGCTTTGAAACCCGAAACCGATCACTTAAACCTTTGCTAGGTCTAAGGAGATGGCCGAGGACATCAAAAGCGTGTCCAGATTTTTTTTTTTTTTTAAGCCAGAAGCAGTTTGTGCTGGAGGTGAGCATGATCAAACCAATATTTTTAAAAAAGCACTTTACGAATTCCATCTTTCCTATTAGTGAAAATATATATATTAAATGTATATACATATATATTTATGATCTTAAATAAACTATTCTCCAATTCTGAGAAGATATTTGGCCTCTCTCGGTGCAAGGTGGGATCCTGGCTACTTGAAATCTGCCAGAATATCGCTGAAGATGTTCAGGAAAAGATGCGCGTGGTGGTCTCGGAAGACCAGAGTGGGTCGGAAACGGATCGATCGGTCCCCACTGCCGCCTAATACCACACCTGAGGGAAGAGGGGGAAAAAAGAAGGAAGTTGCAGATTCAGTTCTCTCTAATCACACAAAGGGAGTTTTCCATCACAAAATCCCCTGGATAATGGCAGGTAATTAATCAAATAAGCTATCAGAATAGAGCTGGAAGCAGGGGTGAAATGCTCCCGGTTCGGGCCGGTCCGGGCGTACCAGTAGCGCTGCCTGCCAGTGCTTCGGAGAACCGGTAGCGACGGCAGCGCGAGGCTCTGCCCACCTGCCCGGATGCCGCCATTTTGTTTTTTTTACCCTCCGCGCATGCGCAAAGCATTCTGCGCATGCGCAGAGGGTGAAAAAGCCCGTGTGTGAGCAGAGTGTGGGCGAAAAAGCGCGCGAGTGGAGCAAGCGCTTCCAAACCGGTAGGGAAGGTAAGTAGATTTCACCGCTGGCTGGGAGGGACCCTTGGAGGTCTTCTAGTCCAACCCCCCTGCTCAAGCAGGGAGACCCTCTACCAGTTCAGACAAGTGGCTGTCCAGTCTCTTCTTGAAAACCTCCAGTGATGAAGCTCCCACAACGTCTCAAGGCCACTGGTTAATTGTTCTCACTGTTAGGAATATATAATATATAGTCTGGTAGAGATTGTAAAATATAATCTCTACCAAATTATTTTGGCCAAAAGTGAGTTTAGGTGGCAGATACCGAGAGTCAAAACAGGGCAACTAAGATGCTGGAGGTATCAGGCTTGGAGGAACAGGTTGCACCCATCATCCCCAAGAAGCAGGCGGCATGCCCTGCATAGATGGGGAAGGTCATGGAAGCAAGATACCGTATTTTTCGGACTATATGACGCACCAAGATTTCAAAGAGGTAAGTAAGAAAAAAAAAGTTTTTGTCTTCACCCCCAGGAGCACTCTGCAGACCTCCCAAACCCTCTGCGCACCCCGTTGTTGTGAAAAATGGACCATTTTTTGCCTCTTTTTTGCAAAAATGGCGTTTTTGCCCTCCCCCAGCCCCCAGGAGCACTCTGCAGACCTCCCAAACCCTCTGCACACCCGTTTTCGTGCGGGGTGGGGCTTCGGGAGGCCATAAATGGCTGTATTCTGTGTATAAGATGCACCAACATTTCCACCCGCACTCTGCAGGGGGGGGAAGTGCGTCTTATACTCTGAAAAATACGGTAATCAGATTTCAGGAATTTAAAGCAATTTCCCAGCCTCCTTCATACAGAGTTCATTTGCATGATCTGAAACATTTATCCCTGGTTTCTCCCCACCTGAGCTGAGTTGCTATTTATGAGATGAGCTACTGATAGACTCATCTATCTCTTGCTGCTTACATCTCCCCTTCCCCTTCTTTGCCTCTCCACAATTTCTCGGGGGGGGGGGGGATTTCTTGAAGACCATCTAAGAGGGCAGCCTTAAGTACAGGTAATCCTTGCCTAACGAACACAATTGAGCCCAAAAATAACAGCTGTTAAGTGAGTTTTACAACCTTTCTTGCCACAGTTGTTTAGTAACACAGTTGTTAAGGGAATCTGGCTTCGCCCATTGACTTTGCTTGTTGCAAACTGCCTGGGAAGTGATCACATGATCCTGGGATATGCCACAGTCATAAGTACATGCCAGTTGCCAAGCATCCAAATTTTAGTCATGTGACTGCGAGGATGCTGCAATGGTCGTAAGTGTGAAAAACGGTCAGAAGTCACTTTTTTCAGTGACATAACTACCCGTATGTGGAATTCATTGGATGGGGGATTTGGAGGTGTAATGGAGAAAGGGCTGGAGTTAGAAGGTCAAAGGTCAGCCTGTGGCTAAAATGGCAGGCAACACTTAGCTTCTGAATTTGACCCACGTGAAATATCCAACTGAATTGTCAGAATCTTAGATAAGCAGACCAAACAAGGAGGGAAAAAACCTAGAAGCCTCCCCCCGCCCAGTGTCTCAACTTTCACTAGATGCCCCTCATAAGATTTTTTAATGAAAGCTGGAAATAGAATAGGCAGGTCTATTTCTTCAGCTAGGGGGATCAAAAGCTTGCTTCTTTGTCCCTACGATTTAGACATTTCATTACCCATCTAGTGCTTGATGATATTATCAAGCTTGGTAATGAAACATCGGCAAGAAAACAACCAAGCTCAGAGAGAACCAAAGACACTTCAGTTCAACCTTGGGCTACAGATCTCTTCTGTTTTATAAAATGCCAATTTTTCATGAAACCATGGCTTTTTTTTTCTTGTTTTCCTCCCTCCTTCATTCAAAATTGAGTCTATGTATTGCCATTTTGTTATTATTATTAAAATTATATATTTATCATTATTCTTATACGAGCAGTTGTACATTTATGCATAATTTAGTCTCATTAAAAAGTCTCAGTAGGTGGCGCTGTGTGATTGATCTCATTTGGAAGCTTAAGCAATCTTGTAATATTTGGAAGCCTCTTTGGAAGTATGTGGAAGGGGATGGGAGACCATTAGGGAGATTTTAGGACTGCAGACTAGACTGTGAAGTTAAAAAAAATCTCTAAAGAAAGCACTAGCAAATTGTTGCTCTATTTTTGGCCACCCCAACTTGAGGTTAAACTCAACTTGGAGGTAGTTTTATTTTTTTAAAACATTAAATATGATTTATCAGGTACTTCCCAACCTTTGAGATCCAGGTGTAGGACACAAAAACCCAGTCCTGGTTCAAAGCACTACACCTTACCTTTGTTTCTTGCTATTTCAATGAGCTTGTTCCGAATTGCGTCACTTGGAGTGTCAAAAGAGCAGAACGTCCCTCGTCCCCGGGCTCGGCTGATCAGATGGGGATAGCGAGACTACAAAAAAGGGAAAAGTAAATCACAGTTTGTCATCTTCTTGGAAAACCAGCCAAGGCATGCTGGGGGAAAAAAAAATCAGGGAAAGGAAATATAAGAGCTGTGGGTGGCGCAGTGGTTAAAATGCAGTATTGCAGGCTAATTCTGCCGACTGCCAGCGGCTCAGATTGACTCAACCTTCCATCCTTTCAAGGTTGGTAAAATGAGGACCCAGATTGTTGGGGGCAATAGGCTGACTCTGTAAACCGCTTAGAGAGTGTTGTAAAGCACACTGAAACGGTATATAAGTTTTATTGCTTTTGCTATAATTCCCAAACACTGGACTTTAAAAAAAAAGTGCCTAGTTTTCTCAGCTGGCAGAGAACATCAAAAACCACAACCATGTGATTGTGGCAGTGCCGTAATGGCCAAAATTTGCAAATACACTTGTTCTGAGGATCCTTGACATTTAAATTCCATGGGAATAACGGGTCTTGGATTTTGTACACATTCTTTAAGTAATCAGATTATAAGATATCACGATTCAAAAATGGTTGCCCTATGATGCATTGTTTCAGTCAACCAAACAGGAAGAGAACAGAATAACAAGAGTTGGAAGGGACCTTGGAGGTCTTCTAGTCTAGCAGGAGACTCTATACCAGTGATGGTAAACCTTTTCGGCACTAAGTGCCGAAACTGGAGCGTGCGCCTGCCAGAGTGCCGGAACCCGGAAGAGAGCAGCTGGCTGGTACGCATGCGCGTGGCGGCCAGCTGCTCTTCCGGGTTCCATCGCGCGCATGTGCACCAGAAAGCTGGTCTTCATGTCAAGACCAGCTTCCGGTGCACGTGTGTGACAGAACCCGGAAGTCCAGCTGGCGACGGCGCGTGTGCCCACAGAGAGGACTCTGCTTGCCACCTCTGGCATGCGTGCCATAGGTTCACCATCACGGCCCTATACCATTTCAGACAAATGGTCGTTCAATCTCCTCTTAAAAGCCTCCAGTGATGGAGCACCCACAACTTCTGGAGGGAAGCCATTCCACCAGTTAATTGTTTTAACTGTCAGGAAATTTCTCCTTATTTTTAGTTTAGTTCTGTCCTTGATTAGTTTCCATGCATTGCTTTATAGAGTTTTAGTAGCACAAAGATGGCTTCTTAATATCCTCAGCCCCCAGCCATTCCTGGATCTACTGACTCCACTTATTGTGGGCTTCAACTGTAACAGCAGGTACGCGTGAAACAGAGAAAGGCTACGGAGTCTGGTTCTTCTAGCCAGAGATGCCCAGCAATAGTAACTCCATTGTTGGGCATCCTAGATCCCCTGCACCGAAGAGATCTTGCCCACCTCTTTTAATATTTAAGTATAAAAATCTAGTTTGCTCCGCATCCTGTCCAAATGTTACTTTACAATAAAAATAATGGAAGATAATAGAGTTTGTACCCATAATTAGCCTGCGATACACTGATTCACAGACTAAACAGACTGGGACACCCAATACGGCAAATCATGAACAAAGTAATTGAAGTTGTTTACCAGACCTGGGCTGTAAAACAGGGGACACATATATTCATTAAAAAAAAAACCTAACAGATTAACAGAGTTGGAAGGGACCTTGTAGGTCATCTAGTCCAACCCCCCGGCCAAGCAGGAGACCCTATACCACTTCAGACAAATTGTTATCCAACATCTTCTTAAAAGCTTCCAGTGATGAAGCTCCCACAACTTCCGAAGGCAACTTCTGTTCCATTGGTTGATTGTTCTCACTGTCAGAAAATTTCTCCTTATTTCCAGGTTGAATCTCTCCTTGTTCAGTTTCCATCCATTATTCCTTGTCTGGCCTTCAGGTGCCTTGGAAAATAGCTTGACCCCCTCCTCTCTGTGGCAGCCCCTCAAATATTGGAACCCTGCTATCCTGTCTCCCCTGGTCCTTCTCTTCACTAGACTAGCCATGCCCAGTTTCTGCAACCGTTCATCGTATGTTTTAGCCTTCAGTCCCCTAATCGGTTGGTCCTCTCTGAACTCTTTCTAGAGTCTCAACATCTTTTTTATAGTGTGGTGACCAAAATTGGATGCAATATTCTAGGTGTGGTCTTACTAAGGCATATTAGTACCTTACTTAATCTTGATTGTATCCCTCTGTTAATGCAATTTAGGATTGCATTGGCTTTTTTGGCTGCCACCGCACACTGTTAGCTCATATCCTAGTATCATATGCAAATTTGGTAAGTCCCCCTTCTATTCCCTCATTTAACAGAGTCCCTTGGGAGTTGGGCGGCATACAAATTTAATAAATAATAATAATAATAATATTCCCTCATTTAAGTTGTTTATGAAGATATTGAAGAGTACTGGGCCTAAGACAGAACCTTGTGGTACCCCACTGCTTACTTCCCTCCATGTAGATTTAGTACCATTAAGGACTACTCATTGAGTATGGTTTGTCAGCCAGTTACAAATCATCTGATGGTGAGAGCCGAGGTGGCGTAGTGGTTAGAGTGCAGTACTGCAGGCTACTTCAGCTGACTGCTAGCTGCAGTTCAGCAGTTCAAATCTCACCGGCTCAAGGTTGACTCAGCCTTCCATCCTTCCGAGGTGGGTAAAATGAGGACCTAGATTGTTGGGGGCAATATGCTGACTCTGTGAACCGCTTAGAGAGGGCTGTAAAGCACTATAAAGCGGTATATAAGTCTAAGTGCTATTGCTATTGCTATCTATCCCACTTTTTTCTTCTTTTGCTTGTTGTCCACGTATATCGAATCCACAATATGAACCAAATTTATTTCATGAATCCCAATTAAACAGAAGGGCCGTTTTAAAAATGGCACCGCATCCTGAGATTTCCCACTTCACATCAGTCTGCAAGAACCACTTCACCGCTTGTCGTTGAAGGTCTCCTTACCTGTAATTCCAGCAGCCCCATCAACAGGACCTTCCCGGCATGAGTGACGTTGCTCAGAAGATCCTCCCTTTTTATGACATTAATGACCTCCGCTAGCAGAAGATTCTTGGAAGGGTCCCCAAGCCACGTGTTAAAAATCCTATATGGCTGCAGGGTAGACAATCCAAAAGAGAGAAAAGAACGGGGGGAGGGGGGGGAAGAAACAATTAGCCCCTTTCTTTTGCTTTGACATAAGGTAGTCCTTGAGTTACAACCATTCATATTGTGATTGTTCAAAAGTTACAAGGGCAGTGAAAAAGTGACTTATGACCAGTCCTCGCACTTATGACTTCACAGCACCCCCGCCATCACAGGATCAAAATTTTGGGCGCTTGGCAACCAGCATGTATTTATGATGGTTGCGGCATCCGAAGTCAATGGAGGAAGCTGGGTTTGCTAAATGGCTGTGTGATTTGTTTAATGACCACAGCAAAAAAAGGTCTTAAAATTGGCCACGACTCTCTTAGCAACCCCATTGCTTAGCAATGGAAGTTCTGTCTGCAATTGTGGTCCTAAGTCGAGGACTTACCTATATGGCATTATGGTAGCAATGCAGACTCTACGGGAGTCTACGACAACTTGCCGCGGGACAATTCAATGCTGTATTAATCGTTTCATTCAGGTACTTTTATCATTGGTGTCCACGTTTTTGATGAAATTATTGTTAACTCTTGTATTTCTGGATTGACTTTCTTCATTGTATTATTATTGGCCATGGTTCCGTTGAAATTTAACAGATTTAACAGATTAAGTTTTATAACATCACATTCAAAACTGGAGGGTTTCAAAGGAACTTAAGAGATTAACAGAGTTGGAAGGGACCTTGTAGATCATCTAGTCCAACCCTCGCCCCGCCCAAGCAGGAGACCCTACACCATTTCTGACAGATGTTTTAAGTCTCTTCTTAAAAGCTTCCAGTGATGAAGCTCCCACAACATCTGAAGGCATCTTCTGTTCCATTGGTTGATTGTTCTCACTGCCAGGAAATTTCTCCTTGTTTCCAGGTTGAATCTCTCCTTGTTCAGTTTCCATCCATTATTCCTTGTCTGGCCTTCAGGTGCTTTGGAAAATAGCTTGACCCCCTCCTCTCTGTGGCAGCCCCTCAAATATTGGAAGACTGCTATCATGTCTCCCCTGGTCCTTCTCTTCCCTAGACTAGCCCTGCCCAGTTCCTGCCACCGTTCATCGTATGTTTCAGCCTCCAGTCCCCTCATCATCCTGGTTGCTCTTCTCTGCACTCTTTCTAGAGTCTCAACATCTTTTTTATAGTGTGGTGACCAAAACTGGATGCAGTACTCTAGGTGTGGTCTTAATTTAATCTTTGTATTTGTTGAATTGTCCCGCAATGTGTTGTTTTGCAGCAGGTGGCCCTGCAACGAGTTGGCCGATGATAGTTGTCCCATTTGGCTTACAACTCCCAGAATTCCTCAGCCAGCATTTGGGAGTTGGAAGTCCACAGGTCTTAAAGTGACCAAGGTTGAGAAACGGTGGCTTAAAAGCTCTTCAAAACAGAACTTACTGCATTTGGCCGGAATTCCTCCTTGTGGAAAAACCCGCCGGTCATCATCTTCTTGCTGAAAGTCAGGACGTCCGCTGGATCCTCGAGCCCCCAGTGTTCGTGGGCCCAGAATTTGCCAGTACAGCCACCTCCCGTTTGTACCTCGTCTATCAAGAAACCGCAGCCATGCTGTTGAGAAAGCACACCTGAATTTTAGTCCCTTTAAGAAAGGAGTTGGGAACAATTTAAGGAGGCGGCGAAATTAGCTTTGCTTTCTTTCTTTAAGGTAGGGGGTCTCCAAATTTGGCAACTTTTAAGACTTGTGGACTTCAACTCCCAGAATTCCCCAACCAGCATGGCTGGCTGAGGAATCCTGGGAGCTGAAGTCCACAAGTCTTAAAATTGCCAAGTTTGGAGACTCCTGCTGTAAGGAATACACGAGCAGATAATTATCAGAAGTAGAGATTCAAGGATCTGAAGGGACCAGTTGAGCTACTGGTCTCAGTGTGCAACCTTAGGAAAGTCGCCCCACACCTTCACTAAGCCTTGTTTTGTATTAATTTGTTTGTCAGGGTTCCAAATAGCATCCAATTTTAAATCAGAGTCCGAGGCAGAATATTCCTCAAAGTTCCAATTTATTAACAGAGCCATGTTGGCACATCTGGGAGAAACCCAAATCTGAAGTCCCAGGGGTTTCTCCACCCAGTTGAAAGTTCAAGCCCTTGTCCCCACATCCCCAAGTCCCTCACGTGAACCAATCTTCGTCTGCCAACTTGGCAGCTACTCCCATCTGCTTCCGTGCAGGTGCAGGACAAAGGATGACCTTGACAATCTAGAAGGAATTTGTTATGGCTACATGCAGACATCCCTCATGCAATGACCCCTCCCAAATTCCCATAGCAAAGAATACATTTTAAAATAGCATAAAGTGTGGCAGGCCAAAGACCCCCCAAAAAATGGCTTCGGCCTGACATTGTTTAGATCGGGCAGCAGGTTAATTCATTTAATTCAGTTAAATGGCCACTCATCTTAAACCAAACCCTGGCTGGGCAGCTCACAACTAAAAGTTAAGCCAGACTTCTGCAAATAGAGCCGTCTTCTAAATGTTTGGATTTACAAAATTCCCCAGCCAGAAAACCAATGGTTGATGATTGGAAACCAGAAAATCGCTCTGGTTGTGTAAGGTTCCATTATGCCACAAACTCTATTTTGTAAGTGACCATGTTTGGGGTGCTTCACTGTGCAAGCTGAAATTAAGCAAGTCAAGCTATAGTTCAGTGTTTCGTTCTCCCCGACATATAAAACAAAACACATATTCTATAAGATCCCAGATCCTAGGGTCTAAGAGGCAACAATTGGAAATTAGTGGGGGGAAAGTTTTAACCTCCCAAATCTATTCACTTCTCATCTGAACTGTACAATCCCACAGAAAAAAAAAAGACCAAAAAAGCCTTAAACAGCAGGCCCGGCAGGATCCTGTGGAATCTGAAATTACCAAGACACCTGATTTTTGCTCCTTATGCCTAACAACTAATTCCCACAACACTGTCAAACTATTTAGTAAGACTATATTAATATTATTCTTCTCATCTTTCCGATTACCTATCTCCTTTTCTACTTATGACTATAACTTTATTGCTTGTATCTTTACGATTTATATTGTTTTATTTAGTTTCCTAGTACGATTTATGTTGATTCTATCACTGTTGTATCTGATGATTTATGATGAATGTATTTTTATGATGACTATGATCATGATTTATCTCTTATAGCCAGGGGTGAAATGCTCCCGGTTCGCTCGTGCCTGTCGGTCGCCATAGAGCCGGTCGCCAAGGTAGCGCGAGGCTCTGCCTACCCGCCCGGACGGCAGCGTCTCCTTTTCTACTTATGACTATAACTTTTTTGCTTGTATCTTTACGATTTATATTGTTTTATTTAGTTTCCTAGTACGATTTATGTTGATTCTATCACTGTTGTATCTGATGATTTATGATGAATGTATTTTTATGATGACTATGATCATGATTTATCTCTTATAGCCAGGGGTGAAATGCTCCCGGTTCGCTCGTGCCTGTCGGTCGCCATAGAGCCGGTCGCCAAGGTAGCGCGAGGCTCTGCCTACCCGCCCGGACGGCAGCGTTTGGGTTCTTTTACCCTCTGTGCATGCACAGAATGCTTTGCGCATGCGACCGGCTCTACAGCGACCGGCTCTACAGCGACCAGCTCTATAGCGACCGACAGGCACGAGCGAACCAGGAGCATTTCACCCCTGCTTATAGCTTTTATGTACACTGAGAGCTTATGCACCGAAGATAAATTGCTCGTGTGTCCAATCACACACAATCCATTCCATTCCATTCCATTTTCCATTCCATTCCATTCTATTTTCTATTCCATTCCATTCCATTCCATTCCATTCCATTCCATTTTCCATTCCATTCCATTCTATTTTCTATTCCATCCCATCCCATCCCATCCCATCCCATCCCATTCCATATTTTCTATTCTATTCTATTCTGATATTTTGTTTTGACACAAAATAGCATGGTGGAATGTAGTATATCTATAGTTAGTTCCGGCAGATAGTTCCTTGAGTCTGGCAAGATTCTGTCTGAAGGCAAACTACAATAAAGGAACTATTCAGAAGTAGCTACATATGTCGTTTCTGACATCAGCCTTGCCAGACTCAAACAACTATTGGTATAACTATAGATGTACTCGGTGAACTGCTAAGCAGGTGCTGTCTTAGCTCTTTTCTTGCCTACCGGACATTCCAAGCTCCTTTCCCCTCTGGGAGGCAGACCCTCTCTCCTGGGTATCCAGAGTACATTCCATGACAATTGGAACTAATTGCAGATGTTCAATTTCATAGGACTTCTATTGGGTTTTCCCAGATCAGCTTGGAAGCTACTACTCTGAGATTAGATAGGCTTATTGCTCAGGAGACAAATCTTATGCTTAGAAAACGTTCTGTTTTATGTCAAAGCTCACCTTTCTTGCGATGTTTCTCAATTTCCTAAAAAAGTCATCTGAGGCGTGATTGTCCCCCCCTTCGGACTGAATGGGTTCCACAATGATTCCTGCAACAACTTTATTCTTTTTCCTGTATTTAACGATCAAATCTTCCACCTGCAAGTTAGAACACAGCAAGATTTCGTTTTTAAAGAAACAAATCACTAGTATGCATTTTATCTTGTTGCGATTCATTGCGACAATTTATGAAATTCCACGGAGCAATCAAGAAGGATTGGTGATGTTTTGGCACCATTGAATAACCTTCTCCAAAGAAGAAACCTCCAGGTGAATGCAATTTTTTTCTATCTGGGTTGGCAATTATGGAAGTTGAGAGCCCACACATCTGGATGGGATCCAAGGCTGGAGAAAGATGACCCATGGGCCAATTTGTTAATAAAATCTGCTATAATCTGGTGTTAAATAAAAGAATCTCATTGATGGCATAACCTGCTAGTTAAAGTTAATGATATACATGAAATAAATTGAACAAACTGAGAAAAAATGTGACATATTAATAAAGGGAAACACGTGATTATGAGTAATGTTTTATCCAAAGCAACAAATCCAAGTAAACCAAACCACACCTAACTGAGAAATGCCCATTTCTTGGTGGATCTCCCCCAAATTTTAATCTGACAGATGCATTCCTCCTTTGGCCTTCTTTAAAAGAGTATGAACCATGGTGCATTTTGAAGAGATTATCTTCGGCTTGAGTTTCAGCTTCCA
Source organism: Thermophis baileyi (assembly GCA_003457575.1). NCBI lineage: Eukaryota > Metazoa > Chordata > Lepidosauria > Squamata > Dipsadidae > Thermophis > Thermophis baileyi. The sequence goes on along the minus strand of QLTV01001377.1, from coordinate 174,340 downwards.
ATCCGTTGGAAGCCTCTCCTCAGAGCTCTGAGGAATCACGTCCTACCCTGAGAAGGACTCAACTCCTTCAAAACCAAGGCTAACTTGGAGAATTAGGACATCACATCAACGTGGTCTTTCAGCAGCTGCAACATGTTTATGGTCTTTCTTCAACCTTGTTTTTCATTCTCTGATGAGCTTTCTACGCTACTCTGCCAAGTTTTGCCCTAAACCCAAACCACATCAATATCAAGAAGGTTTGAAAATTAGAGAATCTGGTTTCTCTAATTTAGCGTCTGCAAGAAGGTGGCTTCTTACAATGGTTTACCTAGCCTTGTTGTGATGTCAATTGTAATGCATTCAAAACTAGCTTAGCGTGGTTTGTTGGTGAACCCAATCACTGCCTCCAATTGGCGGGGCCTGCATCTGAAATCCTGAAGGGTTTGGATCAGATGTCCATCCATGATGCATCTAGAATTCAGAAGACTAAACCTCTAGTCCCAGTGTCCGACTCAGATTAAATCTTGCAACATTATCCTGGGACACCAGAGGTGGGTTCCTACCGGTTCTATCCAGTTCTTTAGAACCATTAGTAAATCGGCAATGACATCACGGAGCCGGTTCTGTCGGTGTCTCCATGGGCGTCGCCATCTTGGATTTTGCTTCTGCGCATGCGCAGAAGCTATTTTTTTATTGCTGCGCGCACGCGTACCCGGCACAACCCTGAGTGAACCGGAAGCAAAAGGATCCAGAACCCGCCCCTGTGGGACACGTATATTTGCTTTCATTCGTGAGGCTGATTAAACCCAAAGGTGCTTTTTTTCAAGAGGCAACTGGACTTTCTGGTTTTTGTTTGAAGACGTTTCACTTCCGTGGTGGCGCAGTGGTGAGAGTGCAGTACTGCAGACTACTTCTGATGATCACCAGCTGCCAGCAGTTTGGCAGATCGAATCTTCCCAGGCTCAAGGTTGATTCAGCCTTCCATCCTTCCGAGGTCAGTAAAAATGAGGACCCAGATTGTTGGGGGCAATATGCTGACTCTGTAAACCGCTTAGAGAGGGCTGTAAAGCACTCAGGGTCACCTGAGTAGTGCAAATGGGTGTGGAGCCTTCTTGGAATTGTTGAAAGGACTGTGTTTTGAAAGGACTGGAGATAGATGATGTCATATCCCCCCCCCTCGGTTGAGAGAGGGCTGTTCAATTTTGACATAGATGGCCTCTTTGACCCATCTTTCAAACCAGTGGTCCTCTCTGTCCAAAATATGTTCTTTGATGTCTTCAAAAGAGTGGCCTGTGTCTTTTAAATGCAGATGGACTGCTGAATCTAGTCCTGATGTGTTTGTTCTCCTATCTACAAGAGTCCTTTCAACAATTCCAAGAAGGCCCACACCCGTTTGCACCACTCAGGTGACCCTGATGGCAGATAAACCTCCAGGTGATCTTAAAGACCTGCTAAAAGAATGCAAATGACCAGCTGTCTGCAAGGAGTATAAATCCTTCCATTCCCCACCATCCTGTCGGAGCTGAAGCAGCTTCTTGGATGAGAAGCAAAACGCCTTCAAAGAGAAACAAGGAAGTCCAGTTGCCTCCTGAAAAAGCACTTTTGGGACAATCATGACCTGGATGACTGAGAATCTCCATAGACATGAGGCTGATTAAAGTTAACTTGGTTTGCTCAGGGCTAAACTAACTCAGGATGAAAATGTTTTGCGAGCCTCTTCTCTCTTCCAGAAAAGACAAAGGCTGGATGTCCCTTGCGGTCCTTCTCCTCCATCTTATGCTTGATCTTTCTGTGCTGGGTTAATTGAGCAAAACAAACTCGCTTTCCGTTAGCCAACCGCTGTTGCCCAGAGCATCTGCTGCACTCTGAAGATGGGTTGTCCTCACCTCCTCTAAGCAGCGCGCTTCCTCCTGCTCGTTTTCTCGCACAAAGTCTTCCAAAGGATACTGCAGCCTTGGGAAGGGAGCGATGGGCCAGTCAAAGGACGGGATGTCCAGCTTGTGAATTGCCTTGGAGTGTGTAGTGGCCAAGCAGCCTAAACAAAGAGAAACGAAACCATGAAAACCAGAGGAAGCCTTCAAAGATAGCACCTCGTCAGAGGTGGGTTCCTCCTGGTTCGGACCGGTTCGCCAGAACCGGTAGCGACCCACTGGTGATGTCACGATGACATCACAGATCCAGTTTGGTCGGTGCCAGTCTGTGGGCGCCGCCATCTTTTTTTATTATTATTTTTTTTATTTTATTTTTTCTTCTGCGCATGCGCAGAAGCCGAGTTTCCGGCACTGCGCATGCGTCGCCATCTTGTTTTTGGCTTTTTTTTTTAAATTTTTTAAATTTTTTTGCACTGCCCATGAGATGCGCCCACACGGCACTGGAGGAAGTGAACCGGCAGCGAGGTAAGTTAGAACCCACCCCTGCACCTCGTCCTGGCCAGATAACATCCTGCAAAAAAATGCTGGATAGGAAGTTCCTTTCACTCAACTCAAACCTTACTTTCTGAAGTTGGATGATAAAAGCTGCAGATCTATCTCCTTTCTGTGCAAAATTTCTCTGGCAGGCTACTGTCTGTATGTTAATTATCCCCGATACCTGCACACAGCATCGTGGATCTGTCAAGTTCAAAGCGTGATTTTTGCTGTCGCAGCCATTGCCACTTTCCAGCTTGCCACAAACTCCGGTGGGAGGGGAAGCTACCTTTGGAATGCCAGTTCCAGGCAGCAACAAGAAACCGTCCCGTGAGAACCAAGGTCATCTAGCCCAGGGGTGTCAAACTCGATTTCATTGAGGGCCGCATCAGGGCTGTGTTTGAGCTTGGGGGGGAGCCAAGTGGCTGTGGCCGGAGTGGGTGTGGCTGGGGCAGGTGTGGCCAGCTCAACATCCTGCGGCCCTCTGCCAGTGCGCGGCCCTCCCGGGCTCCGTTTTCAGCTGGGACGGCCTCCTGCAGCCCTCTGCCAGCGAAAACGGAGCTCCGGAGGGCCTCCTGAGCTCCGTTTTCGCTGGCAGAGGCACCACGGGCCGGTCCTTCGCTGTTTCCAGGGTGGCCCCATGGGCCAGATCTAAGCATCCTGCAGGCCAGATCCGGCCCACGGGCCTTGAGTTTGACACCCCTGATCTAACCAGATGTTCAGTAAAGGCTCAGACAGGTTCCATAACAGTATTTAGCCACCTGATTGGACAATGTGACCTGCCCAAATGGGGGGAAGGAGATTCAATTCTTTAATTCTGTGAAAACTGTGGGAATTAAACAGAGTTGGTTTTGCTTTCAATCAGTGCCAAAATGATGTACTCAATAAAGGTTTGCATTACGAGATCGGATTGTCTCATCAGTGCTTGCTCGGTTGGGATGAAAGCTCTTGAAATATTAGGCCTTATCTGACATACTACTTCCAACAACAACAAACAAACAATAACTCTTTCTTACCCATGGTTCTCCCGTGAAATGCACCCATAAAAGAAAGCATGCTGTATTCCGGGCAACCCGGGGGCTGAAATGCAAAGAGGAAATTAATGCTTATTCTAGAGGTCTTCAAACTTGGTAACTTTAAGACTTGTGGACTTCAACTCCCAGAATTCTGCAGCCAGCCATGGAAATGGAATGGAAATTTTGGTCTCGGTTGTAAGTTGTAAGCCGAATTTCAAATTCGGCCACTAGGGGGCAGCCTCTTCCCCACGGCAACGCTAACTGGAATGACCAACTAAATGATTAAACCATTCAGGTGGAGGATAACTTATTATATTTTTCCAATTCTGCGGTGTTATTAGGAGAAAGCTTTCCTCTATTATGAATATTAATTCAGAGGGCTGGCATTCAAACCCAAGCAAAGCAGATTTCAAAAACCAAGAAAAAGTTATCCCTCAAGATGCAGTCTTATTTCACTCTTCTTCAAGCGTTATCTTCACAGTCATCATCTTGGGTTAGGCGAGAAGTGATTGGCCCAAAGTCATCCAGAGGACTTTATGGCTGAGCAAAAGATGAGAGGTAGACTTCCCTATTCCTAGGTTGACCTTGATCATTAGCCCCTTTGATGCCACCAATCACTTAGGTAAGAAAAAACAAATGTACAGGCAATGTTCCCTGTAACAGTAGAAAACGCCGCGCGGCAGTTAGAAACTGGCGCGCGGTGCTCTCTTTTCATGTGCGCGGGCACGCAGGTGCGCAGCCTCTGCCATTAGAAAACGCCACGCGGAAGTTGGAAACTACCGCACGGCGTTCTCTCGTTACGTGCATGGCTGCGTGGCTGCGCGGCCGCGCACCTTAGAGGGAACAGTGTGTACAGGTACAGATTTTGGCGGCAGCCAAAAAAGCCAATGCAATCCTAAGTTGCATTAACAGAGGGATACAATCAAGATCAAGGGAGGTACTAATACCATTCTATAAAGTCTTAGTAAGACCACACCTAGAATACTGCATCCAGTTTTGGTCACCACAATATAAAAAAAAGATGTTGAGATTCTAGAAAAAGTGCAGAGAAGACCAATAAAAATGATTAGGGGGTTGGAGGATAAAACACATGAAGAGGAGTTGCAGAACTTGGGTCTAGTCTAGTGAAAAGAAGGACTAGGGGTAACACAATAGCAGTGTTCCAATATTTGAGGAGCTGCCACAAAGAAGAGGAGGACAACCTATTCTCCAAACACCAGAAGGGCAAGACAATAAGCAATGGATGGGAATTAATCAAGGAGAGAGGCAACCAAAAACTAAGGAGAAATTTCCTGACAGTGAAAACAATCTGCCAGTGGAACGGCTTGCCTTCAGAGGTTGTGGGTGCTCCATCACTGGAGGTTTTTAAAAAGAGATTGGGCAGCCATTTGTCTGGAATGGTATTGGGTCAGGGGGTTGGACTAGAAGACCTCCAAGGTCCCTTCCAACTCTTGCTATTCTATTCTGCTGTTTCAGTCGTTGAGTCCTTTGCTTTCTGTTAAAAGAAGCTGCTGCCTCTGTGGGAAGTGACTGGGCTGCCCTCTGGCCTTCATATCTGGGTCACCACATCACATCCCAATTTGGAGAAAGCATCCCTGCCTGCCCAGAGTGCTTGACTCTTGCTGAAAACATCTTGGATTGTCAACTATAAAAGAAACGATTGGCAGCACTCATCCACCCTCTTGTTTTCTAGTGGTCCAAACCTTATTGTGGACCTTGTCCAGCTTTTAAGAACATAAAGTATGGAAATAAAACAAGAAAACCAAGATAAGATAAAATGAAACAAAAGGTCAATAATAATAATAGATAAGCCAACACATTGCAACTTTCTCTGTTTAGATAAGCCACACTCCTCTAAAGTGTGGCTTATCTAAAGGAGTGTTCCAGTTTCAGTGGAAGGAGCACCAGACATAAAGCTAGAAATAAATAAACCGGGGAAGCATTTTTATGAGAAAAGGCTGGTTTGAAAATGTATTCTTGATTAGGTGGTGTTTTTTAAAGACCTTTGTAGTTGTGGCCCAGCCTGATCCAAATAATCTGTTTTAAACTGTTTGTGTGGAAAATTGATCTTGTTCCTAGCTTTCAAGCAAAATTTAAGCTGGTTGGGAGAATTCAGCCACTCAGAAAACTTGTCTCAATTGGTCTGATTCAGGGGAGTTCAGTTTCATTTCATACAGATTTCATACAGATTAATAGAGTTGGAAGGGACCTTGTAGGTCATCTAGTCCAACCCCCCGCTCAAGCAGGAGTCCCTATACCAGCGGTTCTCAACCTGTGGGTCGCGACCCCTTTGGGGGTCGAACGACCTTTTCACAGGGGTCGGCGCGCGCGCTAGCCCGCCATCTTGGAAATGCTCCCAGTTTGGCCGTGTCTGTGGGTCGCCGGACAGCTGGTAGCCACAGAAGCGGGAGACTTCGCCCACCCGCCCAGACGCCGCCATTTGGGTTCTTTTCCCCTCTGCACATGCGCAGAACGCTTTGCGCATGCGCAGAGGATAAAAGAACCCAAATGGCGGAGTCCGGGCGGGTGGGCGGCGCCCCGCGCTACCTTGGCGACCGGCTCTACGGCGACCGACAGGGACGAGCGAACCGTG
>QLTV01001377.1:150584-163685 GCA_003457575.1 Thermophis baileyi | reverse complement strand
CTTCCTTCCTTCCTTCCTTCCTTCCTTCCTTCCTTCCTTCGTTCCTTCCTTCCTTCCCAGTGGTTAGAATGCAGTATTGCAGGCTAACTCTGCTGACTGCCAGCAGTTCGATCCTGACTGGCTCAAGGTTGACTCAGCCTTCCATCCTTCCAAGATTGGTAAAATGAGGACCCAGATTGTTAGGGGCAAGAGGCTGACTCTGTAAACCGCTTAGAGAGGGCTGTAAAGCATTATGAAGCGGTATATAAGTCTAAGTGCTATTGCTATTGCTATAAATGTAAGGGGCCAGCCGTGTCGCTTCGGCCCGGTCTACCCAGTGTGAAGAGGAAACGTGTATCTGCCATTCTTTAGGGGCAGGGGGGGGATTTGATGCCTGTTTCATTTATGTCTTACTTTCCTGTTTTATGTATCCCATATCCTGCATTGCATTCCTTTATAACCTTTAACCTGATTTATAACCATTAGCCTGGCGCCTAAGTTGCCTGGTAATTTCTCACCTCTTGGGGAATGTAAGGGGAGGGTGGGCCATGTGGGTTGCATCGGTGGAAAGCGGCAGATGACCCTGAGAAAGTTCTCTTATCTCTTTCTCAGAGCAGCCCAATAACATCTTCACACCTGTGGATTGGCTGAATCCACATTGGACTGTTGGGAGGGTTTCTAATTTCCTTTATTCTAACTGTATGGCCTGAGGGACCTCAGAGCCTGCTTTGATTTTGCCCTGCTATCACCCCTATTCAATAAAAGGTTCCTTTTGAAATACCAAGTTTCAAGAGTCTTTACTTTCTTGGATAAGGGGGAGAGGCTGGGCCTTACACATGCCAGCAGTTTGGGAAGTGGTGTCAAGCTGGCCACGCCCACCCAGTCAGCCATGCCCAGTGAGCTGGCCATGCCCACCCAGTTGGCCACACACCCCCAGCCCCCCCCCAGGTCAACCACAGCCCTGATGCAGCCCTCAATGAAATTGAGTTTGACATCCCTGAACTAGAGAGAAAAACGAGATACCTACCTCCATCCCAGAAGTACATCACAGTTGATATATAGCTTTAAGTAGCTTAAATACTTCATGCATCTGAGAAGATCTAGACTGAGTTCTTCTCCTTGATCTACTTCTACGAGGCAGTCATTCTCCAGGATTACTGGAGATGGGGAGCGTAACTAAAAAGGATTTTCCAAGACTGAAAATCCCAGACCATCTCAACCCACCTCACATGGGATTTTATGACTATTCTCTGTTTGGCATCAATTTTGAGGGCTTCGCATGGAGACTTTGGGAGGGGAGGGGCCAGGAGTGGGATTTGGGGGTTCTCCGAACTACACAGAATCTTAGCTAGAGGTTCTCCCGAACCCCTGCGAACCCCCAGCAGCCCACCCCTGCCACAGAATCTATCAAGGGTCCATGGCTGAGAATGGACAAGATCTAATCCTAAAGTGACGGAACCCTAAATCAGGATTAGCAGGGCTCCAATTCACATATGGGGAGGGGGATAAGAATTCTCCCCATATTTCTGCGCCTTCTTTTCCCTTGTCTGTTCAGCGGATCAGTCAAGCCAGATCAAGTCAACAAACTGATCGCTGATGAAAGGTTGTCACTGTCAGGCACAAAGGATCAGGAGCATACATTAAGTTGAAGCACAGAAGATTTAGTCAAGCCTACCTATACATAGGAATCTAGTCAAGTAATGTTCAGCACTAAATTGGTGCTACACATGTTTCCCAGAATATAAGACCCTGTCTTATATTTTTTTTGCCACCATAAAAGGCACCAAGTCTTATTTCTTGGGGGGTATGTCATCCACTGACTCACCTCACTTACACGTGTCGACCCCCAGCCTCCTTTTCGCTGTCAGGGGCCTTCAGGAACTTCTTCTGCGGCCAGCAAGGCTTTCCTGAAGGCCTCTGCAGCCGATAACAGAGCTCCGGATCTATCCGGAGCTCTGTTATTGGCTATAGAGGCCTTCAGGAAAGCCTTGCCGGCTGCAGAAGAAATGGGCCGACAAGGCAGGTGTCGGGGTGTGCGAGGCCTGGCTGCAACTGTCTGAAGGTAAGTAGTAGGGCAGCTCCACCATCACCCACATCCCCACCCTAGCTTAATTTTTACCCGTACACCCTCCCAGGAGTGGGCGGGGTCTTAATAAGGGCTTATTTGGGGGGGGGTAGGGCTTATAGAGCCGAGGTGGCGCAGTGGTTAGAGTGCAGTACTGCAGGCTACTTCAGCTGACTGCTAGCTGCAGTTCGGCAGTTCAAATCTCACCAGGCTCAAGGTTGACTCAGCCTTCCATCCTTCCGAGGTGGGTAAAATGAGGACCCAGATTGTTGGGGGCAAGAGGCTGACTCTGTGAACCGCTTAGAGAGGGCTGTAAAGCACTGTAAAGCGGTATATAAGTCTAAGTGCTATATTGGGAGCATAAAAATGAAGCTACGACTTACTTTCGGGGTAGGTTGTATTTTCAGGAAAACACGGTAGATAAGGGTCAAAATAATTCTGGGGGGGGGCGGACTTGGATCATTTGTGGCAACTTAAGGACTCTACGCTGATGAGATGTTTAACTCCACGCTCCTGCTCTGCCTGTTCTTCTCCTACATCGACACAAAGAGCCCTACATGGCTCAGGGCCAGGTTGTCTTCGAGACCGTCTTCTACCACATAGCTCCCAGCAACCGGTAAGATCCCACAGGGTTGGTCTCCTCCAGGTCCCGTCGGCTAAACAGTGCCGGCTGGTGGGCCCACGGAGGAGGACCTTCTCTGTGGCTGCCCCGGCCCTCTGGAACCAGTTACCTCCTGAGATCCGGACTGCCCCCACCCTGCTGGCCTTCCGGAAAGCGGTGAAGACCTGGCTCTTCCGGCAGGCCTGGGGCCGTTGATCTCGCTATTAAAATCCAGCGAGATCCGGCCAAAAAAAAAAAGGTGTGTAGGGTTTTTTTTAATTGTTGTCGTTTTTAAATTGTTTTTTGTATAATGTATCTTTTTAATACGTTTTTTTATATTTTAATAAGGTTTTTTTTTGTGTTTCTGCTGTAAGCCGCCCAGAGTCCCTCGGGAGTTGGGCGGCATAGAAATCTATCAAATAATAAATAATAAATAATAATAATAATTTTGAAATTGAACTGAGGGCCCCCTCACTCCCTATCCCGCTTTGAGCAAAGACCACCCTCCCTGTTTTCCTCTGGAGATAAAAAGGCAGAACATCCATACAGCTTTTACTCACCCTGTACCATATAAATATGGTTTTAAAGGCATTTTCATTGGAGCAGGATCCACAGGACATGGTTACTACTTGAGAGAGGCCTTTGGGAGCGACCTGGCAATGGAGAAGAGACACAGATCTTTCCATTCAAAGAGTCTGTAAGGAACACTTTCATTATAACTGAGCATCGCAACAAAATGATGCTTATTTTAAACCCCCCCAATTTTTAAAATTAGTCTCTACTAAGGATGCAATTATGGAATCTTTAGGGTTGGAAGTGCCATTTAGCCCATGGACTCCAACTAGCTACCCAAGGCAAGAATTCAAAATAAAGACTCTTCAATTGATGTCAATCCAACTTCTCTTTGACCCTGAGAACAGCAGTCCATCATCTCAAAGGTCATTGCTAAAATGCTCTCATACTTAAGAAACTTTTCTCAACATAACCTAATCCATTATCCCATATCCTGCAATCTGAGATAATAGAGAACTCATAATGGTCTTGTTCCGTGTGGCATCTTTTCAGGAGGGCTCTCATTCCCTTATCTCCGTTGTCCTTTTAAAATGCTAGACTTATCCAGTTTCCTCAGCCTCTCCTTGTATCTGCCAGTCCTGGAATTCTTGGCAAGATGGAGACCTTGCCAAATGCGGGATGTCAGTTTCATTGCTCCTTCTGTGCTAGATTACCGAACTTACCGAAAGCAAAGATTCCTTTAGCTTTTCAGCAAAATTTTCTGGAGGCAAAATTCCTAGGGCAGGTCTGTTGACAAAAGTGCTCTGAGTAAAGAAAAAAGAGAAGAGAAGAAGAGGAGAGGAGAGGAGAGGAGAGGAGAGGAGAGGAGAAGAGAGAAAAATGAAAGAAGAAAATAGAACAGAGAAAAGAATGGAAGAAGAGAAGAGAAGAAGGGAAGGAGAAAAGAGAAGATAACAATGGAAGAAGAAAATAGAACAGAGAAAAGAAAAATGAGAGAAGAGAAGAGAACTTTATCATGAATAGAATACAAACTTATCAAAGGGTCAACCAAAAACAGTGCATGGATTGACCTTAATTGCCTTAAACAAAGAACACTCCCAATTTTGATGCTTGCAACCACCCTTCCCCCAAACCTGTAAGCCAACCAAGCTGTTTCTGGAATCAGAATTTAGCTGGAGTGGAAACTATTTGAGAGAATCTGCAGATGGGAAATGCTACTTATTACTGAGACACTTTGGTGTCCTCTAGATTTTGAAGAGATTTCTTTTCTTTGTGCCCTCTAGATCAGTGTTCCTCCACCTTGGCAGCTTTGAGATGTGTGGACTTCAACTGCCAGAATTCCTCAGCCAGCCAAAGTTGAGAAACACTGCTCTAAAACATTGCTTGGGTTTAAGTTATGTCTAAAAATCTAAAAAAATAACCAGGTTTTGCTGGGCCTTCAAAACTATTCCTTTTGTGACCCATCCTTGCCTCATCGAGAAAGATCTGTCTTGCCATGGACATCCAGAGAAAAAGCTTATAATCAGTCCAAAACCTCCTTCCATACTCAACATGCTAAAACCATTCATGTTAATAACACAGTTGTCTAGAGGGCATGTGGTTTGGTTCACATTACATGCCAGTCCAGCACTTGGCATCCCCAAACACCGAATTACAAGCTACCAAACCCATGTTAGCTTAGTCTAGTATGCTGCGAGAATCCTCCTTCCATTTCTGATGCCTTGTGGGAAGCTTTGTCCTACACACACACATTATCTTTGCAGTGAAGAGCAGTTGTGATTACACAGAGAATTTAAACTATGATGGAGATTAGCAGCCCCAGGGCAACACAACCCCAGCAAACCTTGGGGTAGCTCTTCTGACTTGCTCTTATTTCTCTCTCCTTTGGCTGCCGACCACAAGATGGTTGATAGGAGAACCAACCCAGAACCAATCAGGAAGTGAGTTCCTTTGGTCCAGGGGTGGGTTCCAACTTACCTCGCTGCCGGTTCGCTCCCTCAGTATGCGCAGTAACAAAAAATCCAAAAACAAAACAAAACACAAAGCCGAAAAAAAGAAGGCGACCGCATGCACAGTGCCGGAAGTCGGCTTCTGCGCATGCTCAGAAGGAAAAAAATTTTTAAAAAATTCAAAAAACAAAATAAAAAAAATTAAAAAAAAAGACGGCGGCCCCCACGGACCGGCACCGACCGATCCGGTTCGGTGACGTCATTGTGACATCACCAGCGGGCCGCTACTGGCTCGGGAGAACCGGTCTGAACCGGGAGGAACCCACCCCTGCTTTGGTCTCTCCTTGCTCAAGAGCAAGACAAAAGCATTCACGCCAACTCCTGTAATTCTCAGCGATTCCCCTGGAAATGGCTTATTTTGGAGACTCACCCCCAAGCAGGTGGGGAGGCTCCTGGTTCCATCCTCAGAGACCCTGAGCAGTGGGTGAACGGCCCTGGGGAAGGACAGGTAGGCACTCTGGGATCTTGGGGAGAAGAAGGGAAGCTTCACAAACAGGCCATTGGTGCACCGTTTTTGGCAATTTGGTACCTTCTGCAAAAAGTCACTTACCAGATTCTGGGGCTGTTGCAAAAGTTTGATCAGAGATGGGTGGCTGTAGCCTAGAAGAAAAGACAGGGGCCTTTGTCATCTGCTTTCAAGAAATTTCAGCAACTTTCACATTCAATTGTCCCAAAGATGCTTTCCCCCCCCCCCAAAAGGCAACTGGATTTTGTTTTTCCTTGAAGACATTTCGCTTCTCATCCAACAAGCTTCTTCAGTTCTGACTGAATGGTGGAGGATGGAAGGATTTATATGCTTTGCAGTCATCTGGTCATTAGCACTCTCTCTGAGAGTCGTGGAGGTTTATCTGTGCCCTCGGGGTCACCTGAATAGTGCAAATGAGTGTGGAACCTTCTTGGAACTACTGAAAGGGATTGCGTTGTAAACAGGAGATGGGTGGTGCCCTATTCCCCCCCCCCATTGAGAGAGGGCTGTAATTTTAATGTAGATGGCCTCTTTGACTCCTTTCAAACCAATGATCTTCTCTCTCTCTATCCACCGTCTTCAAAGGCATGACCTTTGTCTTTCAAATGCATATTTCAAATTAAATATGGCAACCTTTTTACAGCGCAGGACTGTACTTCCAATCGGTCCTGAAAAGTCAAATTTGCAGCAGGACTGAAGTATGATGTGCTCTAATATTTTTCTTGAGTGGCAAGTCAATGGTGGCTGAAAAAAAGGACACCTGGCATCCTTCCAGAACTACCCTATCCTTAGAAGAGATTAAAAAATAAAGCTGTTGTGGCCCGTCGGCTGCCAGCAGAGCTAGCAGCAGAGTCAGACGAGGAGGAGGTGGAGGTTGAGGGAGAACCTGGGCCGGCTTCGGAGCCCTTGGAAGGCTCTGATAAGGAAACAGCATCCGAGACAGAGGCAGAGCCGGGGCCTTCTGTCCTCCCCCCAGGTGGAGAGGCAGCTGTCTTCAGGGCCTGAGCTGAGTGAGGGGGAGGAACAGATGGGGCCCATCCCAGATGCACGTATGCGCAGAGAGGAGAGGAGAGCAAAGGAAAGCTATAAGCCGGCTCTCAGGGAAAAGCAGACGTGGACGCTAACCAGCCCCTCCCTGGCTGGGAAATAAATAGGAAGGGTTTGGGAGTGGCCGGTTGTCACAGACAACCATTGGTTTTTAGGATACAGCAAGCAATTCGGACTTCTAGGCCAGAACCAAGTCTGCTGGGACTAATTACGTTTGATTTTTATTTATCCACATGAATAAGAGACTGTTCCTACCCTGTTTGAAAAGGGGTTTGTTTGTACTCGCGAGCAAGCGGCTTATCATTACTTGCGAAGGCTGGGTCAGAACAAAAGCTACCTAAAATTGAAGACTTACTGCTAAAAATCTGGTAGATTCAAAATCCCCCCATTTAGTTTCACCTGAATTGCCTCCTTTTCCCAGGAGCTCAGATGAAGCATTTCCCCTTAGAACAAGGCTCTCCAAACCTGGTGACTCTTTCAGTGCCGTCGTAATTTTGAACGGTCACTAAACGAATGTCAAGGACTACCTGTACCCTTTTCCTGCCTGTACTCCCAATTTGATACACGCATCTTTGGTGTGGCTCTTGATGCCGAAAAGGAGAGTTTTGGGCTTACGGCTGCCCACCGTTGCTCCAACTGGGATCCGAAACCTTGCAAAGACTCCCAAAAATTCTTACCACTCTTTGTTTTTTTTAATTTTGACAAATCAATGTGTGAACAGTGTGGTACCTGGGCGCCATACATTCCAATACGTATGAAGCTGATCAGATTAAACATTATTCAATCAGCTTATGTATTTCTAATAACAATACACATCTATATTAGATTACAATCTATCATTATTCAATTATTCCATCTATTTCTCATTATTACTTTCATTTTATCAAATAAAAACGTATACATTAATATTCCCTTTATTTCTATCACTTATTCTAGCTTTTAGTCATGTCACCCTTTATTAAGAAACTTTTTCTTTTTTTCCTGTCTAACTTCTAACCATGTCACCTGCCTAGAAAAAGAGAAAAAATAGAGAGGGAGAGAAAGGGAAAAGCAACTCAGAACAGCAACAAAAAAGAGGAATCCTCCATCCATCATCTCTTGTCCGCTTCATACTTTGATTGCTATGCTTTAAAATGAAGAGAGGATAACGGAAAGGCGAATCAAAGCAACAATAAAAATAAAGATCATCTACCCATCATCTCTTGCCCGCTTCAATACTTTAATTGCTATCTTTAAAATTAAGAGAGGAAACCGAAAAGGCGAATCAAAGCCACAATAAATATAAAGATCATCTACCCATCATCTCTTGCCCGCTTCAATACTTTAATTGCTATGCTTTTATTTTGTGTGGAACACGCAAAGGCCTCTCAAAGCTCTCCATCTATATCTATTTCTTTACCCATCGTCTCTTGCCCGCTTCAATACTTTAATTGCTATGCTTTTATTTTTTATTTGCCTCCCACATTCCTCTCTTAAGTCTCCATCTATATCTATTTCTTGGATGTCCAATCTAGGTATTAAAAAATTCTTACCAATCGGGATGGATGAAATCTGAGAGTAGAGATCCAACATCCGGTTCCCATCAGCATCCACAAGATAATTTCCTCGGCTTTCTTCATAGTTGCAGAAAAAATGGACTGCCTCTGCGTTCTGAGAGAAAGAGATGAAACAAGCTGAGATTTCCTGGCGCGACATTGAGAATCAAGCAAAATGAACCACGATTTAGGCTGGACAGGAAGGAAAATAGGAAACTCTGGTTTCCCATTTCTGTAAATCGTTTTTCGTACCTCTATAGACAGGCTTGTCTTGGAAAGACAAGGGAATTCTGATTGGTTTTGGCATTTGGGGATTAAAAAGGGGAAAAATAGTCTGGGGAAAACTTTTAAGATAACAACTATTTGACAGAAAGAAGAGCGGAAGAAAGAATCGTTGTATGTTTCTGCTTTTCTTTTTTTCCAAGTTCTCTCTCATGTTGCTTAGTTTCTATCTTTGCTTTTGTTTGTTTTGTACATTTTATTATAGTGACAAAATTATATAGTAAAGGTAAGGGGATTCCAGGTTTGTCATTGTTAGGCGAGCCCCATTTTTTTTATTTTTTTTTATTTTTTTTAAATAATTTTTTATTGATTTTTAAAACTACAAAACAATACACACAAAGACCTACATCCACATATATACATAAATACACTTTTAACAGTTTTGTCTCAATATATAATCTATTATTTACATTTTTCCCTTTTACTCCTTTAATTGTTTTCACATTTGTTGACCTATCTATCTACATATTTCTATCTTTATTTCTTCACACTTATTACTTACAAGTCGCTCATAATTTACCCATATCATTTCTCCTTTCCCTTTTCATTTATTACACCTTACATTCTATTTCTTCTTTCGAACCAATTGTAAAATTTATCCCAAACCAAGTAGTCATCTGTCTCTTCTTTTTCTTTTATTTCTTTTGTTTGAACAAAGCAGCCTTCGCTTTTAAAGTTCCCTTGCAGTTGTCAACCATTTCTTCAATCTTTACTGAGGGAGAAAAACCACCAAGAACCGACGCCTACAAAAGTCTTGCCTTTTCACCAGCAGTGTTGGGAAGTGCCCAATTTAAAGGGGGCGGGGGGAAGGCTATATTAGAACAAACCAGCGGGGAGGGAGTCCCAGAAGAAGGACGTTCTGGTCATACAATTCAGTGTGTGCAATTGGAGAATCCCATTTTTGCAGAGAGGTGTAGGAGGCCAGGAGTCCCCAGCCCCTGGACCCCAGCCCCTAGACTGGCACTGGGGCATGGCATGCTAGCAACTGGCATGATGCAGGCAGTACACAAAACTATGCCCCCTCCGGTCTGCGGAAAAAGCTCTCTCCACAGAACCGGTCCCTGGTGCCCAAAAGGTTGGCGGCTGCTGGACTAGGCAGATCCTGAAGAAGGAGTCAAATACGTCATCCGTCTCAAGTCACTTTGCGCCCATAAGCAACCTAAGCCCTCTTTGAATTGCATTGACTCTTATCCACCACCAATTTGCCTTGACTGTTAGTCAAAGATTCCTGTAGAGAGCATTAGCATACAATAAACCTGGGTTTATTTGCGCTATCTGGACTTCTGATTTCCTGTGCTTGACCCAGAGGCTTATCTTGGGCAGGGTGGAGAGAGAATTCAGGTTTGAGAACTCCCGTTTCTTCATCTGAACCGAGATTGACCAACTGCAGTTAACTGTCAGCCTTCCCACATAAACCAGACAGGAAACACCACATAGAACAGGGGTGTCAAGGCCCGCAATGTGGTCAGATCCGGCCTGTGGGGCCGTCCTGGAAAATGTAAAGGGTTGGCCCATGTTGCTTCGGCCAGGTCTACCCAGCAGTTTGGGGAGTGGCATCAAGCTGGCCATGCCCACCCAGTCAGCCACGCCCAATGAGTGGCGTCAAGCTGGCCACACTCACACAGTTGGCCACACCCACCCAGTCACACACACCCTGCGGTCAACCACAGCCCTGATGCGGCCCTCAATGAAATTGAGTTTGACACCCCTGATCTAGAATGAGCTAACTCTACTTTATCATAATGCTACTTTTTTTGTTGTGCACTTAGACTTATATACCGCTTTACAGTGCTTTACAGCACTCTCTAAGCGGTTCACAGAGTCAGCATATTGCCCCCAACAATCTGGGTCCTCATTTTACCCACCTCGGAAGGATGGAAGGCTGAGTCAACCTTGAGCCGGTGAGATTTGAACCGCTGAACTGCTGAACAGTCAGCTGAAGTAGCCTGCAGTACTGCACTCTAACCACTGCGCCACCTCGGCTCATACTTAAATAGGATCTTGCAACTCTGAAAGTACCTTCTCTCCCTCATCTCTTTTACAGTCCAAAAACTAGGGAAGGTTGATTCTAAGCTTCTTATCCCATCCACATTTCTGCTGCAGGCTCAGCTGCCTTTTATCTAACTGTTTCCTTGGCTGCATCTTGTTGCCCTGTCTCCTGAGGTCATGCCCACATCCCATCACATCCACTCAGAGATGTCATTGTTCCCAAAACAAGAAGACATATGTTATGTACAACTTGGGCCACGACTATCCAGATTTTTCAAAATTGCTCCCGGGAAATGAATGTGAAAAGATCAGTAATGCAGTAGCGTGCCCATTTTGCAGAAGAGGCCAGCTGAGGCTAAATGTAATTAGCAATTCGTGTGAGATTATCCCTTGCGTTTTTCACTGCGCTCACTGAACAAAGGAATGCACTGGGCATGTGTGTTTCTGTCCCCCATCCCTTGTCTTCTATCTGTGCGCGTTGGGGCGCACCAGGAAACAGGGCAGGCTGCATTCATTAATTTTCTGGGCCATGTGACCAAGGAGGAGGGGAACTTGGAATAGAGTGGTGGCCAATATTCCAAATCTATGCCCAAGTGCCTCTCCCATCAGGATGCATTGGGGAAATTTTGCAGGATTATTAATTTGTTTATTTATGTATTAATTTATTTAATTTCACCCACACAGCCTCTTATTTTTTTTCTTGCAGCACCCAGTTATATCCAGATATTCAGATTATTTTTCTGCCACCACCAAATATGCTCCCATTCTGTTCAATTTCAGGAGAGTGGCCTTGCTGACACAAAACAGGCATATATATGTCACTTAGCAGCCTGCCATTCATACAATTTTGTGACTCAACAGCCAGTATTTAAAGGGTAGAACACCTGGGATGTTTTTCAAGTGGAATCTGGAGAAATTACCTGAATTCCATTCAACTGTTTCATTAGTTCCTGAAAAGAAGAAGAAAGAATATTATTATACAGATTGGCTAATCGAAAAATCAGGAGATGAAACCTTCCTGTACAACCTATTCAACTTTTTTGGTTTCTCTTTTTAATTTTTAATTTTACTTCATTCAATCCTGGGAAGTACAAAGGGCATTTAAATGTCATGATTTAACCAGAGAGGCAGTTTGGCCCAGTGGTTAAGGCACCAGGCTAGAAAGCAGGAGATGGCGAGTTCAAGTTCTGCCTTTAGCCAAGAAAGCCGGCTGGATGATTTTGGGCCAGTCACTCTCTCTCAGCCCAACACACCTCACAGGGTTGTTGTGGGGAGAATAAGAGGATGAAGGTGGGTTGGATACGTTTGCTGCCTTGTGTTATTTTTAAAAATAATAAAAGAAGGATACAAGATAAATAATAAATAAATCTAAAGTATAACAAATAACAGAGCTGGAAAGGACCTTGGAGGTCTTCTAGTCCAGCCCCCTGCTCAAGCAGGAGACCCTATACCATTTCAGACAAATGGCTGTCCAGTCTCTTCTTGAAAGTCTCCAGTGATGGAACACCTACAACTTGTGAAGGCAAAATCCATTTTATCCCAAATCCATAAGCACTAGAAGTATTTTTTAAAATAGGAAGATGTATTAGGTATCTTCGCCACCTTGAGTTATTTATAAAATAATAAAGGCAGGATATAAATAAAATCATAAAATAATAAACTAAACTAAATTAAACTAAACTAAACTAAACTAAACTAAACTAAACTAAACTAAACTAAACTAAACTATAAAATAAGGATTATAATGATAAAACAGTCTTCCAGAGTTTGTTTTCATCTCCATGCCATGGGAATTAAAGCACAAGTAGACTGATTGGAAAATTGGACTCTTTTGTTAAACAGAAAAAAAAATGAAATTATGACTGTCAGATTTGATGATTAGAAAAACAATGTAGAGAATAGAAAACAAGGAAAGCTATGATATCAATTTAGCGTAAGAGTTTCATGTAAATTTATACTTGTGTCTGCTGTAAACGAAAGTAGGAAATCGTTTATACTTGTTTTTCTTTCGTTTTCTTTCTGCACTTCTGGCTTTGCTTTGCTTCTCTCTTTCTTTTACTTTAATTATTAGTTTGTGTTTGTTTTTATTTCTTTATTTGAAAATCTAATAAAGTTATATAAAAAAAGGAATTAAAATCCAACCACAAAGTCAAGGAAGGACTTTTAAGGAGTGTTCAATCTCCTGTGCTTTTCCCCCCAAATTTTTTTTGGAGATAGTGATAGTGGAGTGGAGGATGGACATCCTCATCTTGACTTACCCTGGATCTCGGCCCAGGGACTTCAGTCTTCATCAGTGGCCCATCATAGTCAAATTCCATGTCAATTTTAGCTGCCACTTGGCTGATTCCTCGGAGTCCTGCAAACAAACAAACAAACAAACAAACAAACAAACAAATTAAAAAAGTGACTCTAGGAAGTACATCCAAGAAGGGACTTCTGTATGTATCTGGAGAGTATAACATTGCAAGATATATACCGTATTTTTTGGACTATAAGACGCACCGGTGTATAAGACGCACCAAGATTTCGAAGAGGTAAGTAAGAAAAAAAAGTTTTGGCCCTCCCCCAGCCCCCAGGAGCACTCTGCAGACCTCCCAAACCCTCTGCGCACCCCG
>QLTV01001377.1:116043-133001 GCA_003457575.1 Thermophis baileyi | reverse complement strand
CTCCCCACTCCTGGGGGAAGGATACTGCAAGCATCGTGTGGCTTGGTCACTCCTGGGAAAAGGATACTGCAAAATCCCCATTCCCTCCCCACTCCTGGGGGAAGGATACTGCAAAATCCCCATTCCCTCCCCACTCCTGGGGGAAGGATACTGCAAAATCCCCATTTCCTCCCCACTCCTCGGGGAAGGGTACTGCAAAATCCCCATTCCCTCTCCACTCCTGGGGGAAGCGTACTGCAAAATCCCTATTCCCTCCCGATCAGCTGGGACTCGGGAGGCAGAGAATAGATGGGAGGGAATGGAGATTTTGTATGTGTATGGTCACATGATCAAAATTCAGGTGCTTGGCAATTGACTGATATTTATGACGGTTGTTGCAGGGTCCTTGGGTCAGGTCAGTAGTGGGTTTCACTTACCTTTGCTACTGGTTCGGGAATGGGAGCACGCGGGTGCACGCAACGCTTCTGCGCATGCGCAGAGCATTTTTGATGATGTCCGGGCGGGTGGGCAGAGCCTCCCACAGCCGCAGCTACCGGTTCGCCCGAACCGGTGCGAACTGGTAGCAACCCACCACTGTGTCAGGTGATCCCCTTCGGTGACCTTCTTGACAAGCAAAGCCAATGGGAGAGCCACATTCACTTAACAACCATGTTACTAACTGAACAACTGCAGTGGTTCACCTAACAATGGCCGCAAGAAAATTTGTCAAAAGGAGGCAAGAGCTATTTTGCTTAGAAACAAACAGAACTTGGGCTTTAACTGTGGTCATGGACCACCTGTACTACAGAGCTCAGGGGCTGGATAATTTCTGGATTAGCTACTCCTGGTCTGCCCACCCAGGAGAATCTAATACGGAGCTCTCATGCCCCCCAACTGGCCTTCCCCTCTTCTCTGGAACAGCCCACCCCGAAATTAGATCCATATCAGCCCTGTTGGCATTTAGAAAAACCTTCAAGACTTCGGATACTGAGAGTCAGTCAGGTGGGCTTCCTCCCTATAGATTTGATTGGCAGAATAAAAATGGAGACTGATCTTGTTTCCACGTAGCCATTTGTGATTCATGTAGCCTCTGAACCTCAGCAAGCCAACGAACACATACGAACACAGTGCAAATCGCAATCCGGTTATTTCTATTAAAATCCAGCCGCCCCCCTCCTTTTCTTCAGCCAATCTACAGCAGGGGTCTTGAAACCTGGCAACTTTAAGACTTGTGGACTTCAATTCCCAGAATTCCGCAGCCAGCCGTGGAAATGGAATGGAAATTTTGGTCTCGGTTGTAAGTTGTAAGCCGAGGACTACCTGTATAACCCTCAATGGAATCTCCTCCCCCCAGTTGTCTTGCTTGGAAAGGTACCCTCCATTGCCTCCACACAGGGGTGGGTTCGCCCGAACCGGTAGCGACCTGCTGGTGACATCACGATGATGTCACCGAACCGGATCGGTCAGTGCCGGTCCGTAGGGGCCGCCATCTTTTTTTTGAATTTTTTTGATTTTTTTTCGAATTTTTTTAAATTTTATTTTTCCTTCTGAGCATGCGCAGAAGCCGACTTCCGGCAGTGTGCATGCGGTTGCCATCTTTTTTTCGGCTTTGTTTTTTGGGGGGGGGATTTTTTGTTACTGCGCGGGAGGGAACGAACCGGCAGCGAGGTAAGTTGGAACCCACCCCTGCCCCCACAGCAGTGGAGAAGGGAAGGGAGGGGGACACTGGATGGACACCTGCCTTCCTCCTGCAACAGAGCTGAAATTTTTGGCAGGATGGTTTTGATTTTTTAAGATATGTGGCTTTGATCCACCCACAAACTAGGCAGAGAAGGGGGATGGCTGGTTTCTCCAAGAGGTCCAAGAGACGGAGAAATTCTCCAATTATGTTTCAAGAACAGGACAGAGTCATAGAGGTAGTTTCTGTAGGACGTTCTTGGACCTTTTGTAGCCTCCCTGGCTGTCCATGTTTATTGGTCTAAAACGCGCCACAGGACTATAGTTTAATAGTGGGTTTGATAGTTGAATATTGTTCTGGGCCGCTTTGTCTATTGTGAAGTTTAAAAAGATGGAGGACATGCATTTCTTGAAGACTGAAAAAGATTGAAAAATAGCCTGGTACAACAATTAGGAAGAGTTGAAAAGATGAGATCCAGGTTTCGTAGCAGAAGCTGTTCTGGACACTCAAAAAGTTGTGTTGCATGAAATGGGAAGGAAGCATGAAGTTCCCCTGGGAAAAATGGTTAAGGCACCGGGCTAGAAAGCAAGAAACCATGAGTTCAAGTCCTGCTTTAGCCACTAAAGCCTGCTGGGTGACTTTGGGCCAGTCCCTCTCTCTCAGCCAAGCCTACATCATGGGGTTGTTGTTGTGGGGAAATTAGGAGGAGGAAGGTGTGTTGGGAAATCAGAAAAGCTAGAGAGGCTGCAGAGCCCGAGGGGGAAAATTTGCAGTAAGAAAGGGAATATTCCAAATATTCAATGAATCACGGTGGCGCAGTGGTTAGAGTGCAGTACTGCAGGCTACTTCTGCTGCCTGCCGACTGCCTGCAATTTGGCAGTTCAAATCTCACCAGGCTCAAGGTTGACTCAGCCTTCCATCCTTCCAAGGTGGGTAAAATGAGGACCCAGATTGTTGGGGGCCAGAGGCTGACTCTGTAAACTGCTTACTTTTTTTTTTTCACCAAAGGAATCAGATCTTGCAGGAAAAAAAAAACATGTAAGGGGATTTTTCCCATTCGGCACCAACATCGATCCTGAAAACAGCAAGGTGGAGAGGCAGAGCAACCAGGATGATTAGGGGACTGGAGGCTAAAACCTACAATGAACGGTTGCAGGAACTCGGCATGGCAAGTCTAGTGAAAAGTAGGACCAGGGGAGACATGATAGCAGTCTTCCAATATTTGAGGGGCTGCCACAGAGAGGAGGGGGTCAAGTTATTTTCCAAGGCGCCTGAAGGCCAGACAAGGAATAATGGATGGAAACTGAACAAGGAGAGATTCAACCTGGAAATAAGGATAAATTTTCTGACAGTGAGAACAATCAACCAATGGAACAGAAGTTGCCTACAGAAGTTGTGGGAGCTTCATCACTGGAGGCTTTCAAGAAGAGACTGGACTGCCATCTGTCAGAAATGGTGTAGGGTCTCCTGCTTGGGCGGGGGGTTGGACTAGATGACCTACAAGGTCCCTTCCAACTCTGTTAATCTGTTACAGAGTCTAATCTTTCTCTTATCCACTGTTTCTCCAGTCTCCTTCTGAGGCTTGTCTTTCAAAATTTCTAAATGAACTGACAGGAAAGGGGTCAAACCACGGATGTCCTGTCACATCTGGTTTGACTCTCCGCAGAAATCTGGGTTTTGCACACAGTTGGATCCTGATTTAACCCCAAATCTCAGCCATTCTGAGATGAAGCTGGCCGCTGAAGAGATCGCCCTTTACTTGTGCCACAGCTGAAGGGTGAGAGCAGCTTTCTCCAACCAGATGCCCCCCAAGTGAATTGAACCACAACTCCCATCACTCCTTGTTAACTAAACGGACTGCTTTAACAGAGCAAGGTGGATTGATCTTTGTATGCTACATTTTGGCAAACAGGTGAAACATTTTCCAGATTGAATGGGTACAGCCCTGTGGAAAGCCCCCGCCTCCCCCCAGAAGAATGAAATATTTTGGTGAATATTAAAAAGGCAGGATATTATATTTCCCTAAAGGAGAAATGGAGAAACATGTTTTTAGAGGCAGGAAGCAGCCCCCAAGTCTTTCTTAATAACCCACAGCAGATGCCAGCACTTAAGAGATAAAAAGCTTATTGAAAGAGGAAGACAACTATCTAGATAGCTATATTCATAAGCAAAGCAAATACTGCAGGCAGAAATCCATCCAAGACAGGATATTTCAAAACTCCTTGCAGCAAAGTTTGTTAACAGCTAACAAAGGCAGAATGGTAGGATTAGAAAGCAGCCCCTCGCCCAAGATCCAACACAGGACGAAAGCCATTAGCCGCAATAGGAATTGCCCAACACCCTTTCAGAACACAAGCCCCTTCATTGCACCACCCCCAGAACAGCTCCAACTTCAAAGTCATAGAAACCTCTAAAGATCCATCCACTCCTTCAACCATTGGGTCAGCTGACCCAGGAACTATCTTTGTGATTCTGTTCAATAAACCATCTTTCCAATCAGCCTCCATGTTGTTTCCAGTGCCTTTCACCCTGCTTGGAACTGGACCTGAATATTTCTTCCAACAGCCCTTTGAAAAAATTCCATCGAATAACATAAAAATTGGTTGGGTGAAATTTAATGAGAGATAAAATAATGAAGCATTGTCCCATTTCTGAGCTGGGAGAGGGGAACATCCTGGAGGTGCTAATCCATTATATTTTAAGAAACCCCTTTAAAATATCCATTAGAGGAAAAGGCCCATTTTTTCCCTTCTTTGTAAAGATTTCTTAGTTTGCTATTGAAGAAAGTTAGCTCCCACCCCTCTTAGAAGAATGAAATATTTTAGGAAATATTAAAAAGGCAGAATATTATATTTCCCTGGATGAGAAAAGGAGAAGCATGTTTTTAAAGACAAAGAGCAGCTCCCTGCAGCTCCCTGCCCCCAGCAGATATTGGGTGCCCATTGAGAAAGACTGGGCCAGCCTATCTACAAGACAAAGGCCTCCAGCTCCAGGGTGATGGGATTAAGACATGACCCTCCGGGACATAATAGGATTAACAACAAAACAAAAGACCTTCAGCTCCAGGGTGATGGGATTAAGACATGACCCTTCAAGACATAATAGGATTAACCCACTACCATTTAGCAGAAGACACAGAGCTCACTACATGGCACAATCTCCTAAGGACATTGCGTCACCCTCCAAACTTCAACCAAACGTAGCTCAGACAAACATGACCCCTACATGGCCCCATGGGAGTCTAACAACAGCCAATAGAATACATGCTCTTGCCACAGGAACAGGAAGCTCAAGTTCAAAGCCCAAGAGAGGGTATAAATAACACTCACTCTCCACTCCATGTGGTCAGCTACCCAGAATCACACATGCTTGGTGGTTCTGCTTCACCATTAAACCATTTTTCCAAGCAGCCTCCATGTTTCCAGTGTCTTTCTCCCCACTTGGAACCGAATGGATATTTCTTCTAACACTATGGTTTTCCTCTACCCTATCCATTTTTTCCTCCATCCTTTTAAGTCTCTCTCCAATTACATAATTATTGTCTCCATCAAAGTCCATTGCGGGGTGCTTTCTAAACAATTGTTTCCTTGCTGGACTAGATCCATGCATAACCTCACAGCCAACCCTCTGGATGCATCAGTGCTCACGAATATTGGGGAAAAAACCCAACCCCAATCATTTGTGGAAAACGGTCCAGTATGTGAGATGAATTTGGCCATATTTTACAGACGGATCATTTTCATATTGATGATAGCAAACCAGAGGGAGGATAAATGCACTTTAAAGATTGCCTTGTGTTTCCCCCCCCCCGGTGCTATTGTTGTTGCTGCAAGCGGGTATTGCGTTGTGCAAACACACTCAACGCAGCAAAATATGGCTGAGCAACCTGCAGACATTGTTGAAGTTGTGGCCGGCTGAATGCACGGGGGAAACTAACCCTCAGAGCTGGCTTCCTTGGACATATTGGACACATAACTAGGGCATACAAAACTTTTGCCAGACCTATCCTTGAATACTGCTCACCTGCCTGGAACCCACACTGTATTTTGGACATTAATACATTAGAGAGGGTCCAGAGGTATTTTACAAGAAGAGTACTCAACTCTTCTGCTCGCAATAAAATTCCTTATTCCAGTAGACTTGAAATTTTAGGCCTGGATAATCTTGAACTACGCCGTCTACGTTCCGACCTAAGCTTAGAACACAAGATCACCTACCTTAACGTCCTGAACTACTTTAATTTCAACACTAGGGCTATCAATAGATTCAAACTAAATGTAATCGCTCTAATCTTGATTGCAGAAAATACGACTTCTGCAATAGAGTAGTAAATGTCTGGAATACTTTACCTGTTGTTAGTTTCTCTAACCCCCATACCTTTTACCTTAAACTGTCTACCGTGGACCTTACACGTTTCTTAAGAGGTCCCTAAGGGGGCGTGCATAAGCGCACCAGCGTGTCTACCGTCCCTGTCCTACTGTACCCATTTGTATGTACTCATTTTATGTGTTTATGGCTATGTTTTGCTTCTTTATATCCATTTATTTGTGCCATTTTTTTCATGTGTCCTGTTTCCTTGCACTTGTTGACAAACAAATAAATAAAATAAAATAAAAATAAATATTTTTTTTCCCCAAACAAGAGAAATGATTCTGAGATTGTTGCTGTATTCTGTTGCTGCCCAGTGCGCCAACGGAGATGTGAAGTGCCAGCACCGTGGTCAATTCGGGGGCCCAGCATGAAATCCGGTTGGAAAACCTCTTTTCTTTGCACAAACATTCAGCGCACACAGCCACTGTTGGGTGCCAACCTTTGCACACAATGCGAAGCCCTGCAGCGCCTCTCTCTCTCTCTTTCCCCCCTTCCTTCCTTCCATACCGGGAGCCTTGCTTATTCCAAGAGGGTTGCCATGGCACCCATAATGGGACAGGAATGGGAGCAAGGGATGGGGTGGTGGTGGAAGCAATGAAGGGGAAGCGAAGGGGAGCTGTGCACCATCCATCTCCCGGCAACTGCTTCATCTCAGCAATTACCCCGTTGCTGTAGTAACCACCCAGAAGAAAATCAGGCAGGAAATTTGCAATTCTTCCTTCTATCTAAGATAATGGTGGAAAGAAATGAATGGGGCATAATAGAATTTGGAGATGGTTAAAATTAGACCTTCTCCAGCTCTGCACGGAGCTATTTCTGAAAGGAAGAAACCCTTCTGTCCAGCTAAAGTTTGCGAAATAAAAAGAGAAAGATGTCCTCCTTATTATGACTATTACTGCCTACTGATATTATAGCAACAGTTTGCTTTCCAAATTTTGCATTGCCACTTCTCCAATTTCTCATGTCCTACAGGTAATCCTCAACTTCCGACCGCACCTGAGCCCAAAATGTATGTAAGCTAAGTGAGACATTTGTTAGGTGAGTTCTGCCCCATTTTACAACCTTCCTTGACACAGTCGTTAAGCGAATCACTGCAGTTGTTAACTTAGTAACCCGGCTGTTAAGTGAATCTAGTTTCCCCATTGACTTTGCTTGTCAGAAGGTCACAAAAGGAGATCCTGTGACCCCGGGACACTGCGACCGTCATAAATATGAATCACTTGCCAAGCACCTGGATTTTGATCACGTGACCATGGGGATGCTGCAATGGTCATAAGTGTGAAAAACGGTCATATCACTTTTTTTCAGTGCTGTCGTAACTTTGAACGGTCACTAAACAAACTGTTGTAAGTCGAGGACTTCCCGTATTCAGTTTTGATTCAATCAGTGCAGGGGTGGGTTCTGCTTTTCTTCGCTGCCAGTTTGCTCAGTGATGCGCCGCGCGGGCGCGCTTCGCGCATGCGCAGTGTTCGCGCATGCGCTGTAGCAAAAAACAAGATGGTGGCAGTTCAGAGGCGTGGCAGGCCTGGGTCGCTGCCAGTTCTAGCGACCCAGGCCGCCAAGTTACTACCGGTTCTATAGAACCAGTCCGAACCGGGAGGAACCCACCTCTGAATCAGTGGCTTCAAATCCCTCCCAAATTGCCAACTCCTCGCTGCTTCCTCTCTTCAAGGCTGGCATTGAGATAGTACCTTTTTAAGTTATTTATTTTTCATTTGTATTCCGCCTTTATTGCGTTGGGAGAAATATCCATCTAGTTCAGTTCCAAGCCGGGAGAAAGACACTGGAAACATGGAGGCTGATTGGAAAGATGGTTTTAATGATGAAGCAGAACCACATGGGTTCTAGTGCAGCTGACGATAATGGAGTTGAGATTAGTGCTTTTATACCTTCTCTTGGGCTTTGCACTTGAGCGTCCTGTTCCTGTGCAAGAACATGTATTCTATTGGCTGCTGTCAGACTCCCATGGGGCCATGTACAAATCCTAGGAGTTTGTCTGAGCTAAGTTTGGTTGAAGTTTGGCTGATGCAATGAAGGGGCTTGTTGGGCAATTCCTATTGTGGCTTAATGGCTTTTCCCTGTGTTGGATCTTGGGTGAGTTTATTTGCTTATGAATAGAGCTATCTATCTCTTTATCCCTTAAGTGCTGACATCTGCTGAGGGCTATTAAGAAAGGTGGGGGCTGCTTTCTCCCTCTAAAAAAAACATGTTTCTCCATTTCTCATCCAGGGAAATATAATATTCTGCCTTTTTAATTTTTCAAAATATTTCATTCTTCTAGGAGAGGGGTGGGTGCTAACTTTCTAGAGTTCTTTTTACAAATGACTCAAGGTGGCAAAGATATCCAACACGCCTTCCTCCTCCTATTTTCCCCAGAACAACAATCTTGTGTGGTGGGTTGAGCTGAGAGAGAGAGAGGGACTGGCCCAAAGTCATCCAGCCGGCTTTCATGCCTAAAGCAGGACTTGAACTCATGATCTTTAGAGCCGAGGTGGCGCAGTGGTTAGAGTGCAGTACTGCAGGCTACTTCAGCTGACTGCTAACTGCAGTTTGGCAGTTCAAATCTCACCGGCTCAAGGTTGACTCAGCCTTCCATCCTTCCGAGGTGGGTAAAATGAGGATCCAGATTGTTGGGGGCAATATGCTGACTCTGTGAACCTCTTAGAGAGGGCTATAAAGCACTGTAAAGTGGTATATAAGTCTAAGTGCTATTGCTATTGCTATTGCTATATCCTACTTTCTAGCCTGGTGCCTTTACCATTTTTCCCAGGGGAACTTTGATGCTTCCCTCCGGTTTCCTGTGACAGCTTTTTGAGTGTCCAGAGTAGCTTCTGCTACTAGATTGAAAACTGAACCTGGATCTCACCTTTTCAACTCTTCCTAATTTTTTGTACCCGGCTATTTTTCAATCTTTTTCAAAGTTCAAGAAGTGCGTGTCCTCCATCTTTCAAACTTTATCAGTTATTGCAACTCTAGAATAGACAAAATGTCCCACAACAATATTCAGCCATTAAACCTTAAATTGTTTTTAAATTAAATTGTTAAACAGTTGTGAGGACTACTAAAATCCTCTATTAGCACCAACTTTTAGATCTGTCCGTCAAGCAAGGAGGCTGCGTCGTTTATTTTCCTTTGGAAAATGACTCATCAAATTATGTTGTTTGTGTGATATTTGCTTTGTTTATAGTTGCCGCAGAAAACTGTCAAACCAGGAATCCATACAGCTGAGGCTCTAACGCGTTCTCAAAATACATAGTGTGGAAAGCCGCCCTCCCTCCTCCTAGAAGAATGAAATATTTAAAAATGGCAGGATAAAATATTTCCCCTAAATGAGAAATAAAAAATCTTAAGGGAGACAGAAACTCAGAGCCCCAGCTCCCTGCCCCCAGCAGATATTTTGTGCCCATTGAGAAAGACTGGGCCAGCTTATCTACAAAACAAAAGACCTTCAGCTCCAGGATGATGGGATTAAGAAGAACAGGACATGACCCTTCAGGACAAAATAGGATTAACCCGCTACCATTTAGCAGAAGACACAGAGCTCACCACATTGCACAATCTCCTAATGGTATTTCAGTCATTGCATCATTCCAGAGCAGTCCAAACTTCAACCAAACGTAGCTCAGACAAACATCTAGGATTTGTACTTTGCCTATAGAGCCAGCTATGACCCCTACATAACCCCTACATGGCCCCATGGGAGTCTGACAACAGCCAATAGAATACATGTTCTTGCACAGGAACAGGAAATTCAAATGCAAAGCCCAAGAGAAGGTATAACCCCCCCCCCCCCCCCCTCTCAACTCCATGTGGTCAGCTGCCCAGAATCACACATGCTTGGTGGTTCTGCTTCATCAATGGACCCTCTTTCCAATCAGCCTCCAGCCTCCATTTTGTCTCCAGGGCCTTTCTCCCGGCTTGGAACTAAACCAGATGGATATTTCTTCCAACAGTTGCTATATAAACTCAACGACTCAGTAAAGTGATATACGTATTTTAATAGTTCAACCGATTATTTTGCCTTGCTGGCTCACTAAAAGTAAGTCAACATGTAGTATCAGGAATCAATTTATTTAGGGCTAGCTACACAATTTTCTTTACAGTTGCAGTAAAACTCTCAGGTAAAATGATCCAAAATGTGATGTTACCTAGTTTTCAATCGGATCAGTGAAGAACACATCCTCTTTTATCAGATTTTGAGAAACGCTGAATTAAAAGCTGCTGTACGGTAGCATTCCCTAAACTAGTCTCTTCTTCCTGGTAAGTTGAACTACAGTTCCCATTATCCGCAGATGGTACGAACATTGGGCATTCTGCCAGAGTAAGGAGCTTTCCAAGGCAGAAGGGTTGATCTTCCTTAATTGCATCGGTGGGAAAGTCAGAGCAAAAATATTGTGCGGGAATAAAATATTAATGGAGGGAGTTAGGAGGCAGGATTCAACAAGCTTCTTCTTTCCTGCTCTAAACCTTGCAGACATTTAACAGATTAACAGAATTGGAAGGGACCTTGTAGGTCACCTAGTCCAACCCCCCACTCAAACAGGAAACCCTACACCATTTCTGACAGATGGCTGTCCAGTCTCTTCTTGAAAGCTTCCAGTGATGAAGCTCCCACAACTTCCGAAGGCAACTTCTGTTCCATGGGTTCATTGTTCTCACTGTCAGAAAGTTTCTCCTTATTTCCAGGTTGAATATCTCCTTGATCAGTTTCCATCCATTATTCCTTGTCTGGCCTTCAGGTAGCTTGACCCCTTCCTCTCTGTGTCAGCCCCTCAAATATTGGAAGACTGCTATCCTGTCTCCCCTGGTCCTTCTCTTCACTAGATTAGCCATGCCCAGTTCCTGCAACCGTTCATCGTATGTTTTAGCCTCCAGTCCCCTAATCATCCTGGTTGCTCTTCTCTGCACTCTTTCTAGAGTCTCAACATCTTTTTTATAGTGTGGTGACCAAAACTGGATGCAGTATTCTAGGTGTGGTCTTACTAAGGCTTTATAGAGTGGTATTAGTGCCTCCCTTGAACTTGATTGTATCCCTCTGTTAATGTAGCTTAGGATAGTGAACCAATCAGAGGCTCAAGCATTATGGGATGCTTACAGGCCCTGTCACAGTCCACCGATTCAGCTGAATAATTGAATTGAGAAAAATCAGTGACTTTCATCCAGACTTAAATCAGACACTATTTCCCTGCTTTTATTACAAGAAATGCAGTCCTAGGTTTGCATTAACAGAGGGATATAATCAAGATGACGTGAAGTTCTAGTACCACTTTATAATGCCTTTATAGCATTATACTATGAATATTATAGTATTTATAGTATAAGACCACATTTGGAATAATGCATCCAGCTTTGGGTGCCACAATACAAAAAAAGATGTTGAGACTCTGGAAAGAGTGCAGAGAAAAACAACAAGAATGTTTGAGGCTGGAGGATGAAACATATAAAGAACGGTTGCAGGAACTGGGTATGTCTAGTCTAATGAAAAGAAGGACTACGGGAGGTAAGATAGCAGTATTTGAGGGGCTGCCACAAAGATATGGAGGGCAAACTATTTTCCAAAGGGCCAGAAGCAGTGGTGGGATTCATTTTTTTTTACTACCGGTTATGTGGGCGTGGCTTGGTGGGCGTGGCTTGGTGGGCGTGGCAGGGGAAGGTTACTGTAAAATCTCCATTCCCTCCCCACTCCAGGGGAAGGTTACTGCAAAATCCCCATTTCCTCCCGATCAGCTGGGA
This sequence comes from Thermophis baileyi, assembly GCA_003457575.1. Lineage (NCBI taxonomy): Eukaryota > Metazoa > Chordata > Lepidosauria > Squamata > Dipsadidae > Thermophis > Thermophis baileyi. The sequence goes on along the minus strand of QLTV01001377.1, from coordinate 121,240 downwards.
CTCGGGAGGCAGAGAATAGATGGGGGCGGGGCCAGCCAGAGGTGGTATTTGCCGGTTCTCCGAACTACTCAAAATTTCCGCTACCGGTTCTCCAGAACTGGTCAGAACCTGCTGAAACCCACCTCTGGCCAGAAGGCAAGACAAGAAACAATGGATGGAAATTAATCAAAGGGCGACCTAGAACTAAGCAACAATTTGCTAACAGTGAGAAAAAGAAACCAGTGGAACGGCTTGCCTCCAGAAGTTGTGGGTACTCCATCACTGCAGGTTTTTAAGAATAAGGTTGGACAGCCATTTGTATGAAATGGTATATGGTTTCATGCTTGAGCAGGGGGTTGGACTAGAAGACCTCCAAGGTCCCTTCCCTTCCCTTCCATTCTGCTATTCTTTTATTCTGCTATGGTACAAACTCTGCCCAGCTGGTGCACAGTGAGTTTTTGGAATCAAATGCTGAACTGTTATAGCTTGGGCAGAAAAGAGATGACTCTCTAAAGCTCCAATCCATTTTATCTCTAATTTGATAAGAAGGACTTTCAAGATCATTGCCTTAATGATCTGTAGGTTTGCACAAGAGATTTTATGATCTATTATTCCGTTAAATAATGAGAGACCAAAGCAAACCACAATTTGACCAAGAAAGATCAGGTCTCCTACTATCGCTGGACCAGTATTTCTCTCGTGCTCTGTTTTAAAAATGTCCCTCCCTTGGTGAAAGCAACACTGTGATTTCTTCCCTAATCTAAGAAGGGTTGAGAATGCCTCTTGAATCTCTCCTGGCAGCATGTGTGCAAATCTGTTCGTTGCTTGGAGGTAGGAGAGATATTTCTGCCACTGTTCTGCTTTTCACCGTGTAATTTTTCCTGCTGCACAAACTGAAAAATTCCTCTCCATGTTCCCCTTAGGATTTCCTGGCAGGCTGAAGAAGCTACTGAGACAGCTGATCTGCCTAAGATTGCACAACGAAGGGCATTTGCATCCCCCAAGAAATACAGGCAGAAACATCAAACTCCATCTCCAAGTACCTCATCCAACCCTCTTCCCCCCTCGAGACCCATTTTCAATGCTACAGTAACTTTCTTTCATTAAAAGAAATGAAAAGAGGCAGGGAAAAAATTATATGCAGGGTTATTTTTCTGCACCGGACAAGTTCAAGCTGCAGTGGACAATTAGGGGGGTGGGGAAGGATTTCTCTCCCTTCCATTTTGCATGATGCTTAAATTTCAGGACATTCATGAGAATTGACAGGCAGAAACACAAAAGGAGCTATTTCTGCCTCATTTGGTACTCTCATTTGGTACCAGGATTCAGAAGGGAACAAATGCATATTATTCAGATTTTGTTTCTGTATTTCTTTCATTCGAGGCTACTTTGGATAACTGCCTTCACTGTGTTTATGAATAGCAATAGCACTTAGACTTATATACCGCTTTACAGTGCTTTACAGCACTCTCTAAGCGGTTCACAGAGTCAGCCTATTGCCCCCAACAATCTGGGTCCTCATTTTACCCACCTCGGAAGGATGGAAGGCTGAGTCAACCTTGAGCCGGTGAGATTTGAACCGCCGAACTGCTGAACAGTCAGCTGAAGTAGCCTGCAGTGCTGCACTCTAACCACTGCGCCACCTCGGCTCTGAAAAGGCCAGATATGTAGTGCAAGAAAAAAGTAAATGGCTAAATGAAGAGAGTAAGGGAAATGATCTTGTGGAAGAAATGCAGGAACCATGACATGGGCAAAAGGAGCTAAAGCATTTTTAGTCCAGAAAGAACGGCTGCAGGATTTGCAGGGTCTGGCTAGTCTAAAGAAAAGAAGAGTTAGGGGTGACATGATAGCAGTGTTCCAGTATTTGAGGGGCTGCCACAAAGAAGAGGGGGCCAACCTATTCTCCAAAGCACCAGAAGGCAGGACAAGAAACAATGGTTGGAAACTAATCAAGGAGAGAAGCAACCTGGAATTAAGGAGAAACTTCCTAACAGTGAGGACAATTAACCAGTGGAACAGAAGTTGCCTTCAGAAATCGTGGGCGCTCCATCACTTTTAAGAAGAGACTGGATAGTCACTTATCTGAAATTGTATAGGTTCTCCTGCTTGAGCAGGGAGCTGGACTAGGAATACCTCCAAGGTCCTTTCCAGCTCATTCATTCATTCAACTAGATAAATTCGGAAGTGACTCTTTAATTTACTAAATCGTAAGAATAGGGAGGAGATGCAGCACAATCAGATTTGCAAGTTTCTGTCATTATAGCCAGTCTCAATAAAAGTAGCTTAAGAATTCCCTAGCCAGTCTTCTTTGAGACATATGAACTTCAACTCCCAGAATTCCTCAGCAAGCACGCTTTAAGATGGATGGACTTCAACTCCCACTGAAGTCCATCCATCTTAAAGCGTGCTTGCTGAGGAATTCTGGGAGTTGAAGTTCACAGTTCTTGCTAAAGTTTGAAAGACACTGTCTAAGGCAGGGGTCGGCAACCTTAAACACTCACAAGAGCCACAAAGGTCCTAACCGGAAGCTCCCTGTTAAATTCTGGAGCCAACCGGAAGTTCACTTCCCCCGCCATAGAGTCTCCTCCTAGCGCAGCATCCTTTTTCCTCTACCTGTCCTAACTGAAAGCCCTATCAATTGTGGAGCCGACCGGCAACAGGGAGCCGCAGCAGAGGGATGAAAGAGCCACATGCGGCTCCAGAGCCACGGGTTGCTGACCCCTGGTCTAAGGCAAACCAAGTCCAGCTCTTTATCAAGCCCCTCTTTATCTGCCAGGCTATTTGTTAAGCTTTGGACCAAAGCTGATCTTGATGAGGTGGTTGGAATGGAGTGTCTGCTTTTCCTGACTCAGCACACATTTGAGTCCTCTACAAGTTGCTTATTTATTAAATTTATATGCCGCCCATCCCACTGCTGAAGTAACTCTGGGCAGCTTACAAAATGATCCTTTTTTGGGGGGGGGCAGGGCTGGGTTCCTCCCGGTTCGTACTGGGTCGCCCGAACCGATAGCGAGGCGCTGGTGATGTCATGATGGCGTCGTGGACCCGCCTTAGTCGGTGCCGGTCCGTGGGCGCCGCCATTTTTTTCCGTGCATTTTTGGCGGCTTTTTTACATTTTGGGCCGTTTGTGCTCTGCTGCTGCTTTGGAAAGGGCCCTCCCACCCGCCCCCGGGTTAATGCTGTCCTTTATTCTTCGCCCGAAGCACAGCTGATCAGCTCCTCAGCTGTATTTCGGGCAGAGTATAGTGACCGAGCATGCGCAAAAACAGAATTGCACCGGGGGAGCGCGCACGCGCGTAACCCTAAGCCACGCCCACAGAGTGGTAGTGGAAATTTTTGGAACCCACCCCTGGGGGCGGGGTAAGTTTAAAGCACTAATAAAGGAGAATATATGTAGCTCAGGGTTGAAATGAGGAGGTCCTTGGTGCTCTCTGAGCTTGGTTTTCTTGAAGACATTTCATGACCCAACAACATCATCAGTGCCAGAAGGAAGTAGGATTTGCAGAGTGGAGGAAGGAGAGGAGGAGGTGCTGGAGGAGAACTGTGGGGTCCTTGGTGCTGAGTTTGGTTGTTTTCTTGCAGACGTTTCTTTACCTAACTAGGTAACATCATCGGTGCTAGCAACCAAACTCAGAAAGCAATAAGGATTTCTCACTTAAAGCATTTTTTGCAATAAGATTACTTTAGTACTGTACCTACAGATTTTACCATCCTTACTTTCTGGCACTTAACTCTATTATTTTTCTATATCTATGAAGTTCCTTCCTATTTTTTTTTTTTTTTGCTGCCTGCTTTAATGCTAGGCAAACAGAAAAGGGCTCCAGCAAGGCGAGAGCATATAAATGACCTTAACAGGCCTCAAAAAAGCTAATTAGGATTAGGCCTGATTAGAACTTGGATGAGACACCACAAGGAAATCCCAGGCCTGTAGGCTGCACTGGGAAAGGAAAGAAAAATACTGTTTCTGGACAAGGGGAAACTCCTTGGTGTTGTTGCCAAGGTAACAACCGTGAAGATGTTGAACTCAGCAGCTCAACATGTTTTTAAAGAGAAAGACGCTTTGTTGTGATTGAGAATCTCTGCAGAAGTTCAGGCAGGCATTTGAAAACAACAACAACCCCCCCCCCCCACATAACCAGAAAGTCTAGCTAGTCGGCGTGCTTCCTTGATCCTGCAAGGAAAAATCAACCCCCATTTTCTTCATCAACTGCCCCAAAACTGAGAGGATCCATGTTCCATCCATGGAGGTTTTTAAGAAGAGATTGGACAGCTCTTTGTGTGAAATGGTATAGGGCCGTGATGGCGAACCTATGGCACGTGTGCCCAAAGTGGCACGTGGAGCCATGTCGCCTGGCATGCGCGTCGCCGCTCGTTCGTCTTCCGGGTTTCTGGCGTGCATGCGCGAGTGACGATCAGCTGGCCTTTGTGCATGCAGCAGTGCCGGAAACTGGAAGAGCTGGTCTTCCATTTTCCTGTGTGATCATGCACGCTGGCCAGCTGATCGTCGCGTGTGCATGCATGCCAGAAACTTAGAAGACTAGCTGGCCAGTGCACATGCGCACACCAGAAACCAGAAGTTCATTTTTGGGGGTGCGCATGCACCCTGGGCAACTCCTCTTCCGGGTTCGCGGCCCAGATGGGCGAGTGTGCGCGCGCTCCCTTTTCGGCACTCGGTGCCGAAAAGGTTCGCCATCACTGGTATAGGGTCTCCTGCTTGAGCAGGGAGTTGATGCCGGTCCATGGACCAAGGGTTGGGGACCCCTAGTTTAGAGTTTCCTGCTTGAGCAGGGGGTTGGACTAGAAGACCTCCAAGGTCCCTTCCAATTATCCTATCCTATCCTATCCTATCCTATCCTATCCTATCCTATCCTATCCTATTCCTATTTTCTTTTCTTTTCTTTTCTTCTTTTCTTTCTTTTCTTTTCTTTCTTTTCCTTCTTTTCCTTCTTTTCTTTCCTTTTTTCTTTTCTTCTTTCCTTTTTTCTTTTCTTCTTTCCTCTTTCCTCTTTCCTCTTTCCTCTTTTTTGACTTAATGCTGCAGGGATATATTTCTGGCTGGCTTCAGCTCCCTTTGCAACCTGCCAGCACATGAAACTTCATCATATAAAATAGAAGCCAATGAGCAGTGGCATAAGGCCTTCAGCATGCTGTTTGGATTATGTATGTATTCCCAGGTGATTTGAGCAGGATATTGCTGGGACCAGTTGCAAAAAATAAC
>QLTV01001377.1:57943-74495 GCA_003457575.1 Thermophis baileyi | reverse complement strand
CTCCTCTACTCTACTCTATTCTTAATGATGCTCAGCAGGATGAGGTATGAAGGTAATTGGATCTTCCCTTTCCCTTTAGGCATATTGGATAATTATGAACAACTTCCAGTCTTCAGGGATCTTGAATTGGGAGTAAATATAAGTGAGGAAATGCTTTAGCATTTATCTTCTTCTTTCAACGACCCCATAATCCCATGCAGGGTGGAGTCTGGGCAACTGAATGGAGCTAGCACAGCATTTAATGGCCGGATGCCCTTCCTGTCTCCAATGCGGAGCCTTGTTCAGCAGATATATTCTCATTGTGCCCAGAGAGAAATATCTGCCTCTACCTAGGATTGAACTCACAGCCTCCGGATTGTGAGGCGAGAGCTCCACCTCTAGGCCACCGCACCACTCCTCTCAATTGTCCATGTCATGGTTGTCCCAAATGTGCTTTTCCAAAAGACAATTGGACATTCTCGGTTTTTTTCTTTGAAACAGTTTTGTTTCTCATCCAAGAAGCTTCCTCAGTTTTGAACGTCAGTTCAGAACAGAGGAAGCTTCCTGGACGAGAAGTGAAACATTTCAAAGAAAAAAACAACAACCAAGAAAGTCCAGTTGCCTTTTGGAAAAGCAGTCTTTGGGTTCACTGTCTTGAGTTATTCGTAAAAATAATAAAGGTGGGATATAAATAAATAAAATAAATTCGTTTAATGAATAGAAAGATTCTAAACTCTGCTGTCACCTCCTATTTTCCCCAAGGACTCTTTTATAAGGAACATTCCAAATGTCAATTAATAATTTCCATTACTGAATGACAAAATCTCTCCAAGCAGTGGTGTTATCTTCCTAGAACTATTATGAGTCTTTCTCACCACTACATTGAATTTGGGATGGGAGGGGGGGGTTGTATTTAATTTCAATATTGTTGTCTGAAAAGTAGCTCCAATTATAGGTACTTACTTTAGAATCGTATCTGCTTTTTCGTCGTTTCTCTCATTAGTTTTTTTTGTGATCACAAAATGGCTTATTGAATTTTTTAAACAATGATTCCATGTTACTGCCTTATTTTACTGCACTAAAAGGAGTCAGAAGTCAAAGTTTTTTTTCCTTCCCACCCTCTACCCTACACTTTTGTCCCCTTCTCTTCCCTTCTTCATCATCATCATCGTCTTTTAACGACCCCATAATCCCTTGTGGGGTGGAGCCTGGGCAACTGAACGGAGCTGAGTGTTTACTGGCCGGATGCCCTCCCTGTCGCCAATGCGGAGTTATATTCAGCAGATACAATCTCAACGTGCCCAGAGAGAGAAATATCTGCCTCTACCTAGGATCGAACTCACAGCCTCCTGAATGTGAGGCGAGAGCTCCACCTCTAGGCCACCACACCACTCTTCCCCTTTTTCTCCCTTATTTCATTTTTTCTTTGTATTTATTTTATATTTTGATAAACTAATAAAAAATTTGGAACAAAAAAAAGTATTCTTTTAAATAATGATTCCAAACACTTCATTAAAAATGTTCTGGGCAAGATTTGTTTAACTTGTACCTGTTTTAATCTTGTATTTTATATTTTAACCTTTATGTTGTACAGTATGCCTTATCTTAATTGGGATGCTTTTGATATGAATAAACAAACATTAAAAAAACCAGAGCGTTATCAGAGCTGCCCAAATAGGCGGTTGTGATTTCATAGCTATTCCTCTTGATCATTCAAATTTCTGAACCAATTTGAAGTACAGAATGAACCTGGGTTTTGTCAAATTGATTGGCAGCCAAGTCCAAGAACTGAAAGGTTTGTGCACATCCTTACCTGAAGCAACTGTCACCCTGAATCACCTTTCCCTGAACCAACCTGATTCCGACATTCCAATCTCGTTAAGGCTGATTAGCATGTTTTTATAGCCTCAATCCATTCCCAAACCTTTTTCATACCATCAGCAGCCAGTATCACAGTGGTGAGGTCATGCAGCTCAGCAATCTCTTGTTCGGACCAGCTGAAGTAATCCTCAGGATCTACAGCAAAAAGAAAAAAAAATATGTATACAATAATTATTTATTGCATATCCCAAAGCAGGGTTGTCAAAGCTAAGCTCGCGGGGTGCTTAGACCTGGCCTGTGGGGCCAGCCTGGAAACAGCAAAGGTGCCTCTCTGCCAGCAAAAATGGAGCTCGGGGGGGGGGCTGCCCCCCGTGCCCCGTTTTTGGCCGCAACGGCCTCCTGAGCCCTCTGGCAGCAAACCCCCCCCCCCGGGCTCCATTTTCACTGGCAGAGGGCTATGAAAACAAACCAAAAATAAAACAAAAGGAGAAATGTTTCCCCTTTTGCATTTGAGCATGCAAGAAGGGACAGGAAAGGAGAAAGGGAAAGAGGAAAGACAAAGAAAAAGAAAAAGAACGGAAGATGGGAAGAGAGCAAGGAAGGAAAAAGAAGGAAAGAGGGGAGGGAAGAAGAAAGGAAAATGAAGAGGGGAGGAAAAAGAAAAGGAATGAATGAATGAATGGAGATTATAATGAGAGTGAGGGTCTCAGGTAAATCCTGCCTTAGCACTTGGTCACCACAGGTGCCCCCGACACGAGTCCCGTGTCACGCCCACCCCTGGCCACGCCCACCCCTGGCCACGCCCACCCCAGCCACGCCCCCCCGGCCCTCCGAGGTCAAACACAACTCTGATGCAGCCCTCAATGAAATCGAGTTTGACACCCCTAAAGATTCCATGGGGAACTGAGAATTGTCTCAGGTTCTATCTGCAGGCCTACGGTTTAAATTAAATTCCATGCCGTGCAAGAAAAAAAGGTATTGATAGGAAGAAAAGAGTTAGGCAGCTCGATTTTGGGGTGATTTTATGCCTTGATATATACAGGTAGTCCTCGACTTACGACCACAATTGAGCCCAAAATTTCTGTGGCCAAGCAAGGCATTTGTTAAGTGCATTTTGCCCCATTTCGCTAACTTTTTTTGTGGAGCGAATAACACCGGTTGTTAAGTGAATCACACGGTCATTAAACGAATCTGGCCTCCCCCATTGACTTTTGCTTGTGGGGAGTCAGTTGCGAAGTTACAAATGGTGATCACATGATTGTGGGACACTGCAACGGTTATAAACACCGGTCAGTTGCCAAGCGCCCAAATTTTGATCACGTGACCATGGGGAAGCCGCAAAGATCATAAGTGTGAAACAATGGTCACGAGTCACTTTTTTTCAGTGCCGTTGTAACTTCAGTCACTAAACAAACGGTTATAAGTTGAGGACTACCTGTCTTGGCCACTGAGGAGGCAGTCCTGCCACAGGTAGAACTGGCACAGCTGGTCACAGCCAAGCAGGTGAAACATGATGTCAGATCCGTGAATCTGCCATTCTTCGAGGGAAGAGCAGGGCCCCATACTTCCTTTAGACCAGTGGTTCTCAACTTTCCTAATGCTGCGACCCCCTCCCCGCCCCCTCCCTGCGCGCAATGAGGTGACAAAGGGGGCGTGGCACCAGGGGTGAAATGCTCCCGGTTCGGGCGTGCCTGCGGGTCGCCAGACAGCTGGTAGCGACGGAAGCAGGAGACTTCGCCCACCCGCCCGGACGCCATTTGGGTTCTTTTACCCTCTGCGCATGCGCAAAGTGCAGAGGGTAAAAGAAACCAAATGGCGGCGTCCGGGCGAAGTACGGGAACCGGGAGCATTTCACCCCTGCACGGTGGCACCAAGATGGCGGGCTAGCGCGCGCTTAGGCGACCCCTGTGAAAGGGTCGTTCGACCCCCAAAGGGGTCGTGACCCACAGGTTGAGAACCGCTGCTTTAGACTTTTCCACCCTTCTTTCCTATCTATCCTATACCATGTAATTAATCGCTTTATCACTTTCTCACTTTTCGGGGAATGGATGGGGAGAGAAAGCCATGTGGATTGCATCGTTCAGGAAGAGAGCCTGAGAAAGTCACTTTCACACCTGCGGATTGGCGGAATCCACATTGGACGGTTGGGAGGGGATTCCAACTTCTTTTATTCCTATTGTATTGCCCTAAGGACCCCAGACCCTGCTTTGCTTTTGCCCGGCTTTCACCTCTTTCTCAATAAAAGCTTCCTTTTGAAATGCAAAGTTTCAAGAGTCTTCACTTCCTTGATTAAGGGGGAGAGGCTGGGCCTTACACATGAAGCTGTTTTCTTCAGTTGAAGCTGGTTAACAAGTAAGCAGCTGGATGGTATCTACAGATCTGAGATTAAGGTTGATTTATCAAAAAATGGTAGCTAAGGGCATATTGGACTGCCCAAAGAATACAGTTAAAGGATGGACATTGGATTTCTGATGCTGAAGGTGTAAAAATTTGAGGGCCATGTGACATGAGCATGTAATCATTTGGACTGTTTTGGGGATAGTACATTAATGTACTGTATACTAATGGATTTCCATAAAAGTATTTAAATGATAAAACCCAGCAAGATGGGTGGTAAACAAAACAAAACAAAACAACAACAAAACAGAACAGAACAGAACAGAACAAAACAAAACAGAACAGAACAGAACAGAACAGAACTAAACTAAACTAAAACAATTGAAGCAAATAGGAGAGCTCTGGAATTTGACTGTTTATTAGGATTTGTGGCTGTACCAAGCATGGAGGATGAGGTGGAGATGGCAAAAAGAATTATGTTAAGAAATTGGAAAAGTGATATTACTCCAGGGGTCAAGGAGGGGCTGCTGGAAAGTGAGATATTCTCTACCAATCCAAAGATACAGTAGCAATAGCAATAGCACTTAGACTTATATACCGCTTCACAGTGCTTTACAGCACTCTCTAAGCGGTTCACAGAGTCAGCATATTGCCCCCAACAATCTGGGTCCTCATTTTACCCACCTCAGAAGGATGGAAGGCTGAGTCAACCTTGAGCCGGTGAGATTTGAACCGCTGAACTGCAGCTAGCAGTCTGCTGAAGTAGCCTGCAGTGCTGCACTCTAACCACTGCGCCACCTCGGCTCTAATAGTTGCTACAATGGCAGATATTCTGTACTATCTGACAATAATATGTTGCATTGTTCATACTATAGCAGTGTGTTTCATTGTTAGTATAAAATATTTTTTTCTGTTTGTCGTCTTCGTTTGTACTTTTATTTTATTTTTCTTCAGGAATAATGACTGCTTTTAAAAAAAAATATATTAAACAAATTGTAAGATGTATTTAATCTGTACTGGTCTTTGACCGCAAGAAATTGAATATATATATTTAAAAGCAGCAGCAACTTTGGGAGAAAACCCAACAGCAACCTCAACAATAGCTCAGAGATTAAGGCTGATTTTTATTTCATAATAAAAATCATAATTCTGCTTAGGGATCTGACGGAGAGTGAGCACGCATCATCTCAAGACCGAGTCTGTTACACATCAGATTTTATAGAAGAACCAAGCCTCTCTGTGAAGTTTTGGTTTAGCCTGTTCCCAACCACATTTGCTTATATTCGTCTCTTTTCTTTCATCATTCATATGCTGACACTTCCATCATGTTGGAGAACATCGGGAACAGGCTCCAGCTGTTCTTCAGCCCCATTTATCTCCGACTCCATTATCAGGTAGCTGATAACTGTCGGATGGCCCTGGCCCCATCTCTGCCTCCAACGCAGAGCACTCATCAGAGCCTTCCCCAGACTCCAGGACTGGCCCATGTTCCTCCCCAACCTCCTCACTGTCCGAATCTGCCGCCAGCTCTGCTGGCCGCTGGCCAACGGTGGCTCTTCCTTCCCAAGGACCGGCCCACAGATTTCCACTGCTCTCCTGTCCTCTGCCTTCTGTGCATCAGGCACTGGACCCAGCTGTTCCTCCTCTTCCTCATCAGCCACCTCCGGACCTGGGGGCTGTTGACTCTCCATCTGAGGGCTGATGGACGGCCCCTCTCTCTCTGACAGCTCCATTCCCTCTTCCCTCTCAGCTCTCAGGTTGCCCTGATGCTGACCCTGACTCCCACGCCTCCTCCTCCTCTGATTCAGCTGCTGGAGGGGCCAGCGACTGACAGGCCACAACATATGTTATGTTTTCCATCTCATTTATTCTAAGTGCCAGGGCCCTTCATGGTATGAAGTAATACAAGCAAATTTTAGATTGTAAAAAGAGGCATCTTTTGCCCATCTCAATAAAAAGGAAAAAATGGGATAGTCATTCTCTTCTTTACATGAAGCTTCAGGTTTGTCTGTGACAACCTTAATTTTACATTCTGTTCTTCAGGACTTTGACCTCCCAATTAAGCCAAGCAATACTATGGTTTACTCAATGAAGGGCAGAAATGCATTTTGCACACGCTCAGAGGCAAAGCCTTTAGTGTCATCGTCTCAGATAAATCCTGAGTTTTAAATGAGATTGGAAAGAAAACTTCAAAACCAGCTGTAGAGAAGGCTTACATACCAGTGCAGAAATCGTCTTGCTGCCAATCCAGCTTTTTAACTCTAATTTCACTTCCTAAAAATCAGCAAAATAATAAGCGGCAAGAAAAGAAAACTATTAGTATACTAAGAATACATAAAATAAACAAGAATGTAGTGGCAATGCCGTTGCGATGTGCTTCTTATACAGGTGGTCCTCAACTTTCAACCGAAATTGGGACTGGCATAGCTGTTGCTGAGCTGGTCACCACATGCCTGGGCCTGATTTTACAACCATTTTTACTGTGGTCCTTAAGCGAATCACCACGGTCGTTAAGTGAATCACATGGCTATTACATGAATCTGGCTTTCCCTATGAACTTTGCTTGTTGGAAGCCGGCTGTCAAGAGTTCCGACGGATGCCCTAATTAAATCATGAGCCTCGAGCCAAGCCTCAAAAGAAATCCAGTTATTTATTAGGAGCACCATGTCGGCACGTTCCCAAGTGAAGCCAGCTCTGACCCTACGTAATTTACACTACGCAAATGACCCTGTTTCCCCTCCCTCCCCCCAGGGTGTGTCATCAATCACATTCGCCAACGGAGCAACTTCGCGTGTTGTAGAGGTCACTCCCTTCCGGCTGCTGTGGGTAACCCTCGGATACAGCCTTGGGAGAGATAAGCGTGGAATGTGCCTCTGTCTTGGGCTGCTGTGCCATTTTGCAGTTTTCCCATCCCCCCTGANCGATCAACCAGTGGAACAGCTTGCCTTCGGAGGTTGTGAGAGCTCCAACACTTGAGACTTTCAAGAGGAGATTGGACTGCCATTTGTCTGAAATGGTGTAGGGACTCCTGCTTGAGCGGGGGTTTGGACTAGATGACCTACAAGGTCCCTTCCAACTCTACCAATCTGTATCTGTATCTGTATCTGTACCTACACCCCAATTATGACCCTGTTTCCCCCCTCCCCCCAGGATGTGTCATCAATCACATTCGCCAATAGAGCAACTTTGCAGGTTGTAGAGGTCACTCCCCTCCAGCTGCTGTGGGTAACCCTTGGATACAGCCTTGCGAGAGATAAGCATGGAATGTGCCTCTGTCTTTGGCTGCCGTCGCCGGTTTCCCATCCCCCCTGGCCTATGGTAACTCGAGAGCAGGCCAGGGATGCTTTGCGAGTTGACACCGGCTGTGAAAGTTGCCAACTGTGATCATGTGGCCCGGGAGATTGTGTTGTAAATGTGAGTTGGCTGCCAAGAGCCCAAAATGCAATCACGTGACTTCCGTATTTCCCCGAAAATAAGACCGGGTTTTATATTAATTTTTGTTCCAAAAGATGCATTAGGACTTATTTTCTAGTTAGGTCTTATTTTCAGGGATGCCTCTGTCTGGATGACGAGCTTAATTGGGTCTTATTTTGGGGGTAGGGCTTATATTACGAGCATCCTGAAAAACCATGCTAGGGCTTATTTTCCGGTTAGAAATACCGGAATAGGGATAGGGCTTATTCTCAGGGAAATACGGTAGTTATGGTCGTAACCTGGAGGATGGATTGTAAGTCTCATTTTTCAGCACCATTATAACTTTGAATTGTTGTTAAACAAATCATTGTAAGTTGAGGATTTACTGTAAACGTACGTAGTACATTTACTGTGCTATGTACTATGGAGACATTTACACATTCTGTATCTTTTCTTGTTTCCTTATATATCTTCCATGCACTTTAGCTCAAGAACCTTTTAAATTTTCCCCTTTTTATAACTATTTTTAGAACTTTTATATTTTTGTTCCTCTTTTTAATGACTGTATCCTACCCCCTTATTGCTGCTCTATGACCCATTATAAATACCGAAAAAAGAAGGTAAATTACAGGTAGTCCTCAAATTATGCCCACAATTGAGCCCAAAAGTTCTGTTGCTAAGCGAGACATGTGTTGAATTTTGCCCCATTTTACTACATTGGACCGCTGCAGTTGTTAAGTTAGTGACGCAGTTGTTAAAGTGCGTATGGCTTCCCCACTGATTTTGCTCATTAGAAAGTTGCAAAAAGGGATCACGTGACCCCGGGACACTGCAACTGTCATAAATCCATGCCAGGTGCTAAGCATCCGAATTTCGATCACGTGACCATGGGGACGCTGCAGTGGTTATAGGTGTGAAAAACAGTCGTAAGTCACTTTTTTTCAGTGCCGTTGTAACTTTGAACGGTCACTAAATGAACAGTTGTAAGTTGAGGACTACCTGTAGTATCATGTACTAGTTAGAGCAGGGGTGTCAAACTTGCAGCCCACGGGCCGGATGCGTCACGTGCTGGCCCCGCCCCTGCCCTGTTTAGCGAAGGGGAGAAAAAGTCCCGATACGTAACGTGACGATGCCGTGACGACACGAGTTTGACACCCCTGAGTTAGAGGAATGCAGTGTATTTTTCTTCAGTCAAGAGGAGGAGAAAGTGTAGTACACAAATACTCTTTCAGATATCCACTGGAACCATGAGGACTGAAGGATAGACAGGGGACTAATATTTTTTTTGGTTCATAATTTGTTCTTCTATAGAACTTCCAACACCCAGACTAAAATTATAAAACAATATTAGCCATTGGTCCAGAAGCAACAAGATCATACATTTTAAAATATACTGTAAGTAACTGCATGAGCTACCTACCACTAAATAATACATCAAAAGATTTGATGCTTGTTTTAGTTTGCTGGATGTGAAAAAATTGAACAATCTTGAAAGCACATTGCAACATAATCTCAGTAGGTTTGTTCAGCATCAGAAATGGTGTAGGGTCTCCTGCTTGAACAGGGGGTTGGACTAGATGACCTACAAGGTCCCTTCCAACTCTGTTAATTTGTTAATCCGTTAATAAACCTTATAGTCAGTGGAACGCATTCATCTTTACCTGTTGGCTCAGTGATGTGCTTGTTTAAGGCTACATTTCGTTCACACATGCTCAGTAGGTCTTCACCAACATCTTTAAAAACAAAAAAGACGGCAGATATCAGAATCCCAAAGAGCCAGTTTGGGGATGTTTTAGTCCCACCTTAGGCATGAAAACAGCTGGATGATTTTGGGCCAATCACCAGGAACTGTGAATTCTAGTCCCGCCTTAGGCATGAAAGCCAGCTGGATGACTTTGGGCCAATCATCATATGATCATGAATTCTAGTCCTGCCTTAGGCATTAAAGCCAGCTGGGTAACTTTGGGTCAGTCCCTCTCTCTCTCAGCCCAACCTAACTCACAGGGTTGTTGTTTTGATGAAACTAAAGAGACAGGGGTATTATGTATGTTTGCCATCTTGAGTTGACCAATGTATGTGTCCTTCAATAAATAAAGAGGCAGAATAAATATCTAATAATAATTTCATGCTGAGTTAACCAAAGTAAAAAGATACCAGGTAGTCATCAGTTTATGACAATTGGCACCGGAACTTCCACAGCTAAGCAATGTGGTCATTTGGTGAGTCAGGCCTGATTTTACGACCTTTTTTTTGTTGGGGTCATTTGCCCCATTGACTCTGCTTGTTGAAAGCTGGCTGGGAAGCCTGCAAATGTTACTCTAGAGCAGAGGTCTTCAAACTTGGCAACTTTAAGACTGGGAGTTGAAGTCCACAAGTCTTACAGTTGCCAAGTTTGGGGACCCCTGCTCTAGGGGATGCTTCAACCATCATAAATAGATGCTGATTGCCCAGGATCCAAATAGTGACCCTGTTGACAGCGCAGATGCTGTGAAAGTCATAAATCATTTTCTTTAGCCCTGTTGTGCTCACTAAACAAATGGTTATAAATCGAGGACTATTGTAGGCATTTTTAAACCATGGGACCCCTTTTTGAAATGATTTTTTGTTTTGAATAGAATGGAATGGAATGGGACTAGGAATAGGAAAGAATAGGAATGGGAATGGGATAGAATGGAATGGAATGGAACGGAAAAGGAATTGGAACAGAAATAGGAATGGAATAGGAATAGAAAGGAATGGGAATGGGAATAGTATAGTATAGTATAGTATAGTATAGTATAGTATAGTATAGTATAGTATAGTATAGTATAGTATAGTATAGTATAGTATAGTATAGTATAGTATAGTATAGTATAGTATAGTATAGTATAGTATAGTATAGTATAGTATAGAATAGAATTATTTATTGGCCAAGTATGATTAGACACACAAGGAATTTGTCTCCGGTGCGTAAGCTCTCAGTGTGCATACAACAATAGTGATAGATCATTATCATAGTCATTGTAAAAATACATTCATCATAAAACTTTAGATAGAACAATTACTCATGGATACTAAATAAGCAATCACAATCGTAAGATACAAGCAACAAAGTTATAGTCATAAGAAGATGGGTAATAGGGAAGATGAGAATAATGATGATAATACTGCCTTTCTAGATAGTTTGACAGTGTTGTGGGAACTAGTTGTTTAGCAGAGTGATGGCATGGGGGAGAAACCTGCCCTTGTGTCTAGTTGTTCTGACGTGCAGTGCCCTATAGTGTTGTTTTGAGGGTAGGGGTATATCCCAATATCATGATTTCCAAACCACCCAAAGAGTTGAACTAAAGAGATACCTGTGCAATAAACGGTCTTGGCAGCTTTCGCCATGATGATGCTGACAAATCCAATTCCTCCCCCAAGCTCCAGCACTGTGCAACCCTTGAACAAATCTTGCTTCCAGAGGATGTAATCAGCAAGCAGGAAAGCTCCTCGCCAGACCTTCAAAACCAGAGAGAAAGATCGTACATGGGAGGGGGACTTAAAACAGACGGGAAATGGACAGCAAACACGCTTCCTACCTGCTTCCCAACATCTTCTAAAGGTGTCGCCATGGTGTGCTCTGGAACAGCAAAACAGATGAAGAATCTTTTCCATTAGGCCAAATTCATTATCCCCCCCCCAAATGTATTCTCCTCAAAACTACTTTTGCAATAAAGCTCAGAAAATATGAACACGAAAAGGCAGGAGTGGAAAATACTTCTCTTGAGATATTGTTTGAAAAATGTATAATTCGCATTCTATCAGAGTAGGAAGGGCAAGAATCAGAAATGGGGAGAATTAAAGTATGAGCTGTTCACCATTGTAATAAAAAAAAGAAATAAAAAAAAATAGGGATCCTCTTCTGCCCAAAAGTGAAAAACGAACCCTGGACAGCAGCGTTTGTCAACTGTGCAACTTTAAGATGCGTGGACTTCAACTCCCAGAATTCCCCAGCCAGCCATATTGTAAATGTTGTAAATTGGGAAGGTCATGTGACTGTGGGACGCTGCAATGACTGTAAACGCAGGTCAGCTACTGAGTGTACAAATGTGATCTCATGGCTACCCACCCTCCCTCCACTGTCAGAACTTTGAATCCAAGTCTTCAGCATCAGTTCTGCCCCCTGTAATTAATTCTTCCCTCACTTCTGCTCTGGCAGCCAAGGGATGTTTTTTTTTTTTTGGTTTTTTTAGCCCTGGGAAATCCATTGCAACTTTGCTAAGCAATTGGTTGTAAGTTCAGCACTATTTTCATGAGAATTAAATATTGTGGTGTTACTGACCTATTTTAACAATATTGCAATCATTGCTCTCGTGTTCTTGTTCTTCCAAGACATCTCCATTCTTAGTCAAAATGATGGGGCAGGCCTTAGTCCTTGTCTGATCCTCATCTCCTGCAGGAGGGAAGGGTGCTTTCCGGACCACTTGCAGGTCCCCATCTTCATCCAACAAGGCCTCAAATCTTCGACAGGGGTCACCTTTGTTTTTGGGACTGTCTGGAGAATCGTCAGCACCAGCTCTGCCCTCTGCAATGAATTCTTCCTCACTTCTGTTCTGGCAGCCATGGGATGTTTTCTGGCCTCTCTCTTCTTTCTCGGGGTCCCCCTGGCTATCGTCCAAAAGGAGTCTGAACTGCGAGAGAAAGACTAAGAGGCAACAATTTCAGTTGATACATTACCTTGCAAGCAGATGACCTGCACATTTAAAGAAACTTAAAAGAAGTTTCTGACATTCTAGGGACTGCTTTCCCTAGAACATTATTGTACAGTTATTTGGCACCCCTCATCCATCAATTTAACTGGGCATTTCATAAGTTTCGGAAACTACGTGAAACTGAACTCATAATTATGTATGTGGAGAGTCAGAATCATGTATAAAGTGATTGGGTTTACTAATGTATACTTAAACCATTAATCTATGTTTGTTCGTATTGCTTTAAATGTATTGTAAGCTTGTTAACTGTTATATAAGGAGAACAGGCTAGCTTGAGTCAGACCGACTGCCTAATTAACTAAAGAGAGTTCGTTTCTGCTCATGTTCCTGATAATGCTACAGAACTACAGAAAAAACTACAGACGCTCAAGGATTCTTCTATTATATTTCTGTAGAAGATTTATCTGCTAAAGATTAATAGCTAAGTGCTAAATTCTTATCTTTGTGTTAATATTTTTTGTTTTGGACATTGTTAGTTTAAGCAAGTAAATTATTTCTGAAGACTTTGAAGATCTCTGTTTTATTGACTCTATGATATTCTGATGCGTGTACTCATTTCCTTAACATGGAGGTTTAAAATTCCTATATTGAATGATTCAAATTTCTTCACTTCTATCATCTACTGCTCCTGTTCTTGTCCTCTTATATTCTGCAATAATTCCAAACAACAGACATTCTGAGGATTTCAAACCAGATATAGGGAAATATCTTCTCTCTTGGGCTTCGCAGAGGTGTTCCATTTCTGTTCCCATCAAGCCCAGCCATGTGGTGTCCTCCTGCTGAAGTCTCTTTCTTTGTACTTACCGTATTTTTTGGAGTATAAGACATACTGCCCCCCCCAAAAGAGGGTGAAAATTTGGGTGTGTCTTATACACCAAATGTAGCCAAAAACGTGAGGCACGGAGGTGATGGTCTGTGGCAATCCCTGCAGCCTGGAACAGCTGATTGGGGGTATTCCGGAAGCCGATCCACCGGCCAATCAGCTGCTTGTGCTGAATCAGCTGCAATAATGTGCTGAAGCTGAGCTGGCTGTTCGCTATTTGCTGCAAGGACATGTCAGAGTTTGCAGCAGCAGTGACATCCAGAAAGCACATACAAGTAACTGATTCAGCAGGATTCAATAACTTCTCTTTATATATAATAGAAAGTAAATATACAATACCAAAAGCAGATTTTCCAGTGTAGTAAATACAAGCAAAACACAAGCAGAGGAGAGGAGTTTCAGTTTCAGTTTTAGTTTCAGAGATCAGCACAGCATGCAGCTTTAGTACAGAACAGTTGAGACAAGCCACGCCCAGGCTCCTTGCTGTCTCCTTCCTTGTTGCTCACACAGCAAATACTGTTTCAGTTTCCAAACAGCCTTCAACTCTCTCACACACTGAGGGGACACTAGCCAGATGAATACCGATGGATGCTGGTAGGCAGAGGCAGAATTTTTTTTTCTTATTTTCTTCCCCAAAAACTAAGGTGCGTCTTATACTCTGGTGCGTCTTATACTCCGAAAAATACAGTAAATGTTCTATCAGCCCCTCCATGGTCCCTTTCTTACTTGCATGCATTTTGCCAGTCTCTTCCCCTCCCACTCTTCAGTTTCTGTTATCTCATGCATATCCTTGTTTCTCCTCTTCGTTACAGCTAGATTCCTCTTCTTCCTTATTGCATCCTCTCTTAAGTCTATGCATTAAATCGTAAACTATGGCTGAGAACTGCAGCTGGTTGGGTTTGCACAATATGAGTAAGCATAAAACCAAATAACTACACAACAGCCCTGGAAGCCTTGTGAGTTCAGCCACCCTTCCTCTCTCTCAATCAACAGCATCCACTCCTGATGGATGGCATTAACTGTTATATTACCTGGCTGGCCAACAGCGTTCAGTCTCACCATAAAATGCCTTCTATTTGCAGTGTGGAGGTGAATATCAGAGAGTACTGTATCACTTCGAAATATTGTTTCATCCATAGCCTCTCTCACCTTCTCCAACTAAGTTGTGCTGGGGACCAGATCATCTATAATTACAAAAAAGCAACATCCTAATTGACGCAAAAAAGATTGTAATATTTCACATCTGCCTATAAAATCCAACATAGGTACATCCCATCAGCTTGATGCGGCAATGGTTTGTAAGCGTGAAAAACAGTCTTAATTCACTTTTTTCAGTGCCATTGTAACTTCGAATGGTCACTAAAGAAATGGTTTTAATTCGAGGCCTATCCATACTTCACACGTCTTTATATTAACCTATTTTGAAGGTGCGGCACTCTTGTGTATACATTTCACAAAGAAATACAGCCTTGTGTGCAAAACACAGAGTTCAGAATGCAATTCTCTACTTATTTACCTGGGAGTAGGCTCCAAAGAGTTCAGCAGAACTTGCTTAACAGCAAATAGGATTGAGCCTGCATGGTTAAAAAAAGAAAGAAATAAAATAAAATGGATTACTTGCTATTTTATGCATGCTATTAATAAAATTTGTATACCATATTTCAAAGTGAGTCTTACTGTAGAAGAAATAGCACTGTGTATAAAGAAAGCATGTAGTCTCTAGATAAATTAGGAAGGAGCACAGTGCAGACACAAATCCTTTAAAATCATTTTTGAAGTCTATTGAATTTGTATGGATAAGCACATTTATAAATGGGTAATATTATCTTCGCATAATAAACCATGGCTCTTCTCTCCACTGTAAAAAGTTTCCTTTCCCTTGAAAATATGTACCCATGTACGATGGGGAGCTAGAGGTAATCTGCTTATGGGCAGAGACACTCTTTTTCAGAACAATGAACCAAAGAGGGCAGATCTTCCTGTTGCCATGGGGGGTGGGGGTGGGGGGCGATGACACAAGGAGGGGAGGAAAGCCAGCAAGCTCACAGAGCTACACAGATGAAAACTTATCAAGAGGAAATCCAGCCCAGAACTAATGAGAAATTTCCTGACAGTGAGAACAATTGATCAGTGGAATGGGTTGCCTTCAGAAGTTTTGTATGCTCCATCACTGGAGGCTTTTAAATGGCCTGGATAGCCACTTGGCTGAAGTGGTATAGGTTCTCCTGCTTGAGCAGGGGGTTGGACTAGAAGACCTCAAAGGTCCTTTCCAGCTCTGTTATTGTTACTGCTTTGGGGGACACCAATTGGTTAAACCAATGTGGCTTATGACACAAATTCATCCTTACTTTGTGTCTCTTAAGAATTCTCCCAGACCTTGCCATCAATCCTGTTTGGACTTTTTGTCCCTCCTTCCACCTTTCTTTCCACCTTCCTTCCTTCCTTTCAGTCCTTTCTCCCACCTTTCTTTTCCTCTTTCCACCTTCCTTCCTTTCAATCCCTCCTTTCACCTTTCTTTCCCTGTCATTCTTTCCATATTTCTTACTTTGTCCCTCCTTCTACCTTTCTTTCCCCATCTTTCCACCTTTCACCTTTCTTTCCACCTTCCTTCCTTTCAGTCCCTCCTTCCATCTTTCTTTCCCTTTCCACCTTCCTTCATTCCAATCCCTCCTTCCACCTCTTTCCCTCTTTTCACCTTCTTTCCATCTTTCTTACTTTCAGTCCCTCCTTCTACCTTTCTTTCCGTCTTTCCACCTTCCTTACTTTCAGTCCCTCCTTCTACCTTTCTTTCCACCTTCCTTCTAGTCCCTCCTTCCACCTTTCTTTCCCTCTTTTCACCTTCCTTCCTTTCAATCCCTCCTTCCACCTTTCTTTCTGTCTTTCTTTCCACCTTCCTTACTTTCAGTCCCTCCTTCTACCTTTCCCCCCCATCTTTCCACCTTCCAGTTCCTCCTTCCACTTTTCTTTCCCCATCTTTCCACCTTCCACCTTTCTTTCCACCTTCCTTCCTTTCAGTCCCTCCTTCCACCTTTCTTTCCCTCTTTCCACCTTCCTTCCTTTCAGTCCCTCCTTCCACCTTTCTTTCCCTCTTTCCACCTTCCTTCCTTTCACTCCCTCCTTCCCCCTCTATCCCCTTTCCTCCCCTCTTCCCTCCTTCCTTCCTTCCTTCCCCTCCTTCCCCCCTTCCCTCCCTCTTTCCACCTTCCTTCCTTTCAGTCCCTCCTTCCACCTTTCTTTCCCTCTTTCCACCTTCCTTCCTTTCAGTCCCTCCTTCCACCTTTCTTTCCCTCTTTCCACCTTCCTTCCTTTCAATCCCTCCTTCCACCTTTCTTTCCCTCTTTCCACCTTCCTTCCTTTCAATCCCTCCTTCCACCTTTCTTTCCCTCTTTCCACCTTCCTTCCTTTCAATCCCTCCTTCCACCTTTCTTTCCCTCTTTCCACCTTC
>QLTV01001377.1:42541-54852 GCA_003457575.1 Thermophis baileyi | reverse complement strand
ACTCCCTCCCTCTTTCCCTCCTCTCCTCTCTTCACCTCTCTTCCTTCCAATCCCTCCTTCCTCCTTTCTTTCCCTCTTTCCACCTTCCTTCCTTTCAGTCCCTCCTTCCACCTTTCTTTCCCTCTTTCCACCTTCCTTCCTTTCAATCCCTCCTTCCACCTTTCTTTCCCTCTTTTCACCTTCCTTCCTTTCAATCCCTCCTTCCACTTTTCTTTCCCCGTCTTTCCATCTTCCACCTTTCTTTCCACCTTCCTTCCTCAGTCCCTCCTCCTGCCTTTCTTTCCCCGTCTTTCCACCTTCCTTTCAGTCCCTCCTTCCAACGAGAAGAGGGCAACTGGCACTCTGCAAGCGCGCAGAGGAACCCTGTTTTCCACTATTCCCCTTCCTCGGTTGCTTCCTGCAGTCCAGCGCAGCACTTTTGCGCGCTGAGAGACAAACAGCTCGTGAACTCCCTTTCGCTCCGTCTGAACTCACCTCCCGACGCGCTTCAGAGACGCGACGCATACACACCACCATTACTGTTTCCCTCCCCCCCTCCCCAGCTGCTTCCTGTTTCCGACTTCCGGCTCATGCCTTCTGTAGCGCCCCGCCTCTCGCGCGAACTGACCAATCATTGACGAGGGTACCTTATTGGGCGGGGCTGTTCTTCTCCGCCCTAAAAGGATCGTCCTCCTCCCGCGTTTCAGGGTTGCTATGGCAACCTGCGCCCTAGACAGGATGGGTATGTTAGTCCTCCTTGAACAAAATGGCGGCACTTAAGCTCTATCCTTTTGATATTTCAGGGAACTTAAACTTCAAATTGATGTGGCAGTTTCCATTAGCTGCAATTAAAAGTCCAATATATCAGACGTTGTGATGCTCCATCACTGGAGGATTTTTAAGAAGAGACTAGGAAGTCAAGCCGTTCCATTCGTCATTTATCCAGAATGTTATAGGGTCTCCTGTTTGAGCAGGGGGAGAATGGAATGGAATGGAATGGAATGGAATAGGAATAGGAATAGGAATGGAATGGAATGGGAATAGGAATGGAATGGGAATGGGAATGGGAATGGGAATGGGAATGGAATAGGAATAGGAATAGGAATAGGAATGGAATGGAATGGAATGGAATAGAATAGAATAGAATAGAATAGAATAGAATAGAATAGAATAGAATAGGAATAGAATAGGAATAGGAATAGGAATAGGAATAGGAATAGGAATAGGAATAGGAATAGGAATAGGAATGGGGAATGGGGAATGGGGAATGGGGAATGGGGAATAGGGATGGAATGGAATAGGAATGGAATAAGAATAGGAATGGAATAGAATAGGAATAGGAATAGGAATGGAATAGGGAATAGGAATGGAATAGGAATAGGAATGGAATAGGAATAGAATAGAATTAGGGAATAGGAATGGGATTACAATAGAATAGAATAGAATAGAATAGAATAGAATAGAATAGAATAGAATAGAATGTATTTAGAATAGAGTAGAATAGGGATAGGGATAGGATAGGATAAGGATAGGATAGGATAGGATAGGATAGGATAGGATAGGATAGGATAGGAATAGAGTGTATTTAGAATAGAATGGAATGAAATGAAATAGGAATAGGAATAGAATCTGGAAGGGACCTTTGAGGTCTTCTAGTCCAGTCCCCTGATCAAGCAGGAGAACCTATACCATTTCAGATAAGTGACTGTTGGACTAGAGGACCTTCAAGGTCCCTTACAACTCTGCTATTTTATTAAAATATTTCACAATACATAATTCCATGGCTAACTAAACTATAACTTACTGAATATGCCCAGCTAGACTTGTTAGAATAGCAGAGGGAACACACCACACAACATATACAGACAGTTGACTGTATTGTAATTTAATTCGCTCTAAACCAGTGGTTCCCAACGTGGCAATTTGATTTTTAATGGGGGTAATTGGAACCTTGTTTAAACCAAGTTAATGGCCTTTTAGGCTTCCTCCGCGTGAGTAGGAGTTCACTTTTTGAATAGTAAGAATTATATGTAGGGGGGGGGAGATCAGGATTTTAGAGATGCTTAGGTGAGGCATGGCCAAAAAAAGGTTGGGAACCACTGCTCTAAACCAACCACATAGAGTTCTTTGTCCTGACCTGCAGAAGGAATCCTGAAAAATAACCAAAAAGTCCCAGGGAATCTTAAAAATTAATGTATTTAATAAACTATTTATTAGCTGGTTTCTTCAAATTATGAGGTGTACTGTGGCTCAGAAAAGCAGGTGCTGGAGACGTGTTAATTTTTGCAAAGTTGCAAAACTTTTTAAAGAAATTCCCCATATTCTGCGGTAGACAGTATAAACATATTTTGAGGGGTGAAACATTAGATATTAGAAAAAATATTAAAGTTTCATATCTGGGTAATGTTTTATGCCTACAAGAAGCATCCCTTATGATTTGAAACTGATTTAGTCTGACTGAGGGGAGGGGGGAACATGATAACTGTCTTCCAGTACTTGAGGGGCTATCACAGAGAAGAGTGGATTGATTTATTCTCCAAAGCACCAGAAAGCAGAACAAAAAATTACAGGTGGAACATCATTAAAGTGAGATCTTCATCTATCTGTATTCACTTTGATTATGTTTATGATTATACCTATACCTGCTATCTTGTACATGTTTGACAAATAAATAAAATAAAAATAAAAGTAAGGAGAAATTTCCTGATAGTGAGAACAATTACCGTAATCAGTGGAATAGCTTGCCTCCTGGAGTTGTGGGTCCTCCATCACTAGAGGTTTTCAAAAATAGACTGGACATCCATTTGATTGGGCTGGTCTCCTGCCTTGAGAGGGGGTTAGACTAGAAGATCTCAGGTCCCTTCCAGTCCTATGATTCTATATCAGACCTGGGTATTCTATGGTCTGTGAGCCACATCTCACCTTTTGCCTGTTCTTGTCTGGCTTGTGGTGACAGCGCCTCTATTGATTTGGCCCGCAACAGTTCCAGTTTCGCATGTGGCCTCTTGGAAATTAATTGCCCACCCGTGTGCTATTTTCTATGATAAGGCTTATATGTAGTCCAGATCAGAGACGAAAACAAGAAAATGCAGTCAATTTCTAGCACACTGCAGCCAGAATTGTTATCTTCTGTGGAACCAAGCGATTGGATAAAAAGAGGCCTTTGTCTGATCCTGCCTTGCGCTCAGATGTTTTCATCTCTTTTGTAAACCTATCATTCTGATCTTCTCATTTTCCAACCTTTTATTAAGCTGCATCTCTATTTCACCTACCTTCCTGGTTGTTCTATGCTTTTTTCTATTTGCTTAGAGTGCTAGAATATTGTACTGACTGATTATATTTAATTTTCTCCTTATCTTGAGATAAATTGTACTTGTGCTGGCTGTTTTATTTTTTAAATTGCTTTTATGTAATGTCTTCTTTACATAATCCTTCAATATTGCAAAACCATTTGATAAAGCATTCAAATTCAAATTGATTTGGTATTTGAATAAAAAAACAACTGATTTTTCTGCAAGATCTTTGATAATTAACTTATTTGTTGCTTGCAATATTCATTTTTATTATATTCTCCTTTATACTCTGTTGTTGTACAGCATCTAGAACCTCTGGATTCAGCTAGTTTACAGTTAATCCTTAACTTTGGACTCTTAAGTGGGTCACCATGTGGGTGGACCCATTTTTATGACCTTCCTTGTGGCAGTTGTTAAGTGAACCCATAGTTTGCTATACGCCAGATTTATAAACCTGTCATAAATCATGGTCATATGACTGAAAGACACTGCAAATGGCCATAAATGCGGGCTGGTTACTGAGCACGCAAAATGCAATAATATGACCAATGGGGGAGGCGATATTGAAACCTTAAAACTTGGTTGTAAGTCATAACTTTGAACAGTCCCAAGTGTGAGGACTATCAGTATTAGTTTTATTAATAAAGACCACCAACCTCAAGAACATGGAGCTAGATTACATTTAATCTTAGATGGGTACTCAACTGTGAATACTCTGCTTTTTTCTTTCTTTCTGCAAGTGATGTTGTTTTTCTCTTCTGCATAGTAGAGATTTCTTGTGGGGGTATTTTTTACAAGTAGCTCCTTTTTTCTTAAAGTGACTTGTAACACTTGTTACCATCATTATTGCAAATTCAGTGCTTGTCTCTTAAAACCCTTGTTAATAGGGCTGCATGGATGAAATTTCAGTTGCTGTTGTTGCACATTGCATCCAGTTCTGGTCACCATGATTCAAAAAAAGATGTTGAGATATTCTAGAAAGAGTGCAGAGAAGAGCAGCAAAGATGATAAGGGGGGAGGTTAACCATATGATGAATGACCGAGGAAACCAGGTATAACTAGTCTAACGAAGAGCATTATTAAAATATTTATGTTTGTTGTAGTTATTATTTTATGATTCTATTGTGAACCACCTAGAGATGTGTAGCTGTGGTGGTATAGAAATAGTGAATATAAATAAACAGCTGCCAATTTGTCAGAATCCAAAATGGAGTTATGGCTTATTCAATGCAGTGAACATCATATGGTTTCAAAATGTGTTTATTTATCCTTCCCTTCATTGTGCATTCTGGTTCTCAAGATCTGAAAGACTAAGTCCAACAGAACCTTTTATAGCTAAGCATAGAAGTGATATCAGGAACAGTTTCCCTCTAAGGTGTTGGGTGGGAAGAATAACTCATATTTTACAAAATGAGAAAGTACTGGAAACTTGTTGCCCAGGATCTAAATCTCACAGACTGGCCAATCCTTTGTTCCTCAAAATATGTAGCAAACGGAACTTTGAAATATTGATACTATACGAACTGTATGCAAATATCATTTTTAGGTAATAAATTAAAAAATTGTTCCAAAACAAACTATCAGTTAGTAGTTTTTTTTTCTCCTTACAGGATCAAGCACAACTCCTGTCTTTAGTTCTGGGCCATTCAGAAAGATGTTTTTGCTTCATATATTGCAAGGAATTAAAGTAGATGGTTATTCTAAGATTCCATCAGATTAAGCTTCCTCCTACCAACCAAGTTGTAGACAAAAAATTTACTGTACCTCAGAAACTCAACCACCTTTCAGTATGTTCCAAAAGAAGAGAGAAAATAAAGTAAAAGATTAGGATGCCATCCTGATTTAACAGCAGACGAGAATGGATCTTCATAGCTCAAGATCAGGGGTGTGAAACTGGAGGCTCGGGGGCCGGATCCGGCCCGCAGGGTGCTTAGATCTGACCCACGGGGCCACCCTGGAAACAGCAAAGGACCGGCCCGCGGTGCCTCTGCCAGCAAAAACAGAGCTCGGGAGGGCCGCACTCCCGAGACGGCCTCCTGCAGCCCTCTGCCAGGAAAAATGGAGCTCCGTTTTCGCTGGCAGAGGGCTGCAGGAGGCCATCGCGGCTGAAAACAGAGCTCAGGAGCCCGTTTTCGCCGACAGAGCACTTGGGCCACCACAGGTGACCCCGACACGAGTGACGTCAAGCTGGCCACGCCCACCCTGGCCACATCCATCCTGGCCCCCGACGTCAAGCACAATCCTGATGTGGCCCTCAATGAAATCAAGTTTGACACCCCTGCTCAAGATGATGAAGTCAATAGAAGCTGCTTGAATCTACTGACCTTTTAGTGAAGCTAATTGAACTCTACAGACTGACTCATGTGTACAATTAGCATCCACGGTGGCTATTTTTCTTTAGAGAATTGGAATTGCATACCGCTTGCTTGGAATGCACAAAATGTACTGGGTTGGTTTTTTCAGAACACAAGTGGAGAGCTATAAGAATTACCCCAAAGGATCTCTTGAGCATATATGGTGAAGATTGCATGAGGAAAGTCAATTACAATGTTCTCTAAATGCCTCATAGAGTTAAAAAAAACACCAGGATTTTCTGGGGGGGAAACCCACTCTTTTACCATCCAAAGACCCAAGCGATTCACACCTAAGGAGCTGTCCATGGTGCTGAGAATTGCTGGTCTCCTCTGGGTTTCCTTCAATGTCACCATGTCTGGGGGAAATAGAAGACCTGAGGTCTACTAGGGAGTGTTTGACGTTTCAACAAAGTAAGAGGAAATGTTAGCCCTGAGTATCTTACGTATTTATTTAATCACATGACAACTGGATGAAATGTGAGGGACGCTGCTAGTCAACACCTCCCCTTTTTTTCCAAAGTAACGGCATCAGCTACCAACAAGAGAAGAGTAAATAAAGAAAAGGGGCAGAATTCAATTGACATCCACGACTATACCTTCCAGCAGATGATCAAACTATCAGTAGGATTACACATCGGTAAAATTTAAGGAAACGCTGCAGATAGGAACATTGGACATCCAGAGAAGCTCCAGAAGATGGGCTTGCAAGAGATGTCCACAGCAGTCCTGTTCGTTTACTCTTAAGGACCGGTGGAGAACATCATCCAGTCTCAAGGGCCAATGCAGACAGCAGCCATCACCATGAAAGTTACACTGAACAGAGTTTCTGTGTTTGCAGTCTTGGCGGGCGTTTTAAGTTTCAGCTTCCTGGTGGCTGCCCTGGCCACAGACTTTTGGTACCAAATTGATGCTTCAGGATCGGAGGAGTTCACCAACTATACAGGTAGCTTGAAGTCCCATAGAGGACTCTGGAGGACTTGCCAATGTAAGTACATCCAGGGTTTCCCTGGGAAGTTGGTGGTGGTGGTTGTTGTTGTTGTTTTGCAAGTAATCGGCGTATTTAATTGGCGTAACTGAATGACCCTTTCCCAAGGCTAGACTCCCAAGTGGTCCAACAATGTGGTTGATTGATACTTTTAATGTCAAAGGAGAAGATTTGTGTATTTTGATAAGGAGAAAGCTTTAAAAACTTTCGGTGTCATTTTGTCACAGGGGTACACAAATGTGTGAATTCTCCTGAATTTGCATAAGCTGCTCACCCCCTATTTTGTTCCCTTATCCTAACGATTGCCAGGTTCCATGACTACAGTTTCGTTTCAAACAAGATTCATCTGAACACATGGCCTTTCTAATATTGTCAAGGCTTAGAGGAACAAAAATAATGCTGTACTGTCCCCTCCCCCACCCTATGATTTAGTCTGATGAAAGAGAAGTTAGCATGGAAGTTGTTTGGAAGGAGAAGAGAATTTTGGACAATTTGTCCTAGGTGTGTGTGTGTGTGTGTGTGTGTGTGTGTGTGTGTGTGAATGGGTGCCTCTTTAATGACAAGGTGGTCAGGAAATGTGTGCATATGTCTTGTCTTTCATTGTGTAATCCTCTCTGCAAATCCCTAGGGGAGATTCCAGGTAGAAATTTCTTCCAAGCATCTATTCGCAGCTGTCACCACCTAAAGAGGATTGTGTACTTTCCCTGAAAGGATTCAGACATCCATTTTCTTCACATATTCAGTGGAGGATTTTGAAAAGCCATTTTTTTAAAAAAAAAACTGGGACACTTTGAGAAACTATGAATGAGAAAAGTATAAACCTATACTTTATAGCCAATATGTATGGGTTATATAACTGCCCAGAGTCTCTGGGTTGGGCAGTATATATATTTTATGAATTGTTTTTATCATTATTATACAGACAAAGAGCATATAGTTCTTGTTCAGATCAGCAGGATTTCAACTATGCTATTTCTCAAAATATTACAGCTAGGTTCTTATATAACTGCCCTGACCGAATGCAAGAACTTTGGACAATACACATCCCCACAATATGCTAACAACATTCTAATAATGAGGCAGAGAACATTTGGGTGGCTAGGGCTGCATTTAATTTAATTTAATTTAATTTATTTATTTGTCAAGCATATATGATTACAAGCAAAGTATAGACAAAGTATAAACATGATTGTATATATATATATATAATAGTACAAGCATGATTATGAGTACAAGAAGTATGAATATATGGGTACATTAGGACAGGGACGGTAGGCACGATTGTGCGCTTATGCACGCCCCTTACAGACCTCTTAGGAATGGGGTGAGGTCGATGGTAGATAATCTAAGGTTAACGTTTTTGGGGTTTGGGGAAGAAACCACAGAGTCAGGTAGTACATTCCAGGCATTGACCACTCTGTTGTTGAAGTCGAATTTTTTTTTATGAATTTTTTCATGGCTTCTGTTTTAATTGCCAGGTTAATCAACCTTGAAGCTTAAGTTGATTAAGCGGTGGTGCCAAGTGGGAAATGGTTGACCCAAAACTGTTGCTTGAGCCAGATGTCTGATAGTTTCCTCTTTTCTTGCAGTTAATAGGACGTGCCTCCCTATGGTAAACCCGTTCAAGTCTAAGCCCGCAAACATGACAACTGCGCGTAAGAATGTCCTGTGTAAGTAACTTCTAAGTTGTATTTCCTGACAGCAATTGCCATACTGGGAAGTCAGCGTTGTCTGCTAACGCTGCCCTCAGACTCCAGTGTTTTATTCAGTGGGAATAATTTTTTTTTACAACGCTAGGGTTTTGTAGTTCTCCAAAGACTTCTTCAAATGAATGAACTGAAAGGGCGGCACACATCAGTAATATGGAGGAAGTCTATGATAGCTTCCCGTTTATTAAAATGAAACATTTATTCTCCATGACCTGGGCTTTACGAAATGAGATATTTGGGCTTAACGTATATTAGCAAGGTGAAAAGGTAGACTCAATCACACTATTGGGGTTTTGGTAACTTCTGGGAGAATTACAGTACATTTCTTAATTTATCCATTTAGAATTATAGTCCAGAGCTCCTTGATCTTCGGTATCGATCAGAACCCTGTGAAGGCAATGGATCTACGATGAACAGCCGTTATTCACACTGAGTACCCTCTTTGTTTCAGATTGGGGTTGAGACAAGGACTACCTAAAATCATAATTTGGCAGTTTTTAGAAGGGATGAATTGATTCCAACAAAGGGGTGAATGTAGTGGTTTTTGTATTCCCCCCCCCCCCGAGTGAGGTAAAAGGTAGAAGATTCGTCAGATTCAGGTCAAATTCAGTTATTGGTGACTAAATGTTCATGTAGTTTTCTTGGCCCAAAAAAGAAGTGATTTCCCACTGTGACCTTCTGGGATTTTCCCCCTTCCCAATCTAGCCTGTAGCCCTGGGCACTCTGATAGTTTTTCCTAAGAAAAAGAAGAAGCCATATTTGGCTAACACTCAGGCTGATCTTAACTTCATTTTACAAGATCAGGAAAGGTCAGATAGCCTTCTTCATGCTGAAATTGGCAGATTTAAATAAATAACCATAATTCGCTCCCTCTAAGGAGGGGCATTTTAACGTCATTATTGAAATGGTAGCATTCCAATTTGTGATAGGACTGTTAATCTTGCTTGCGGGAAGCTGTCTGGGAGAGGCCAGGTATTACTGACATTAGAAGGGGGAAATGAAGCTGGCTGGAAGTCTCCTGGGACAGAACCTGGAAGGAGTTGACCCCATTTAATCTGGTTGGATGGTCAGATGAAGAGAAGAAGGCAGTCCCTCAGAAAAAGCTCTGGAACCACAAAGGGATTTATTGGCAGCAATCAGCAGCTTGAATTGCACCTGGAAGCTAATTAGCAAACAATACAGCTCTTGGGACGCGGTGGCTCAGTGGCTAAGATGCTGAGCTTGTCGATCAGAAAGGTCGGCAGTTCAGCGGTTCGAATCCCTAGCGCCGCCTAACGGGGTGAGCTCCCGTTACTTGTCCCAGCTTCTGCCAACCTAGCAGTTCGAAAGCAGGTAAAAAATGCAAGTAGAAAAATAGGGACCACCTTTGGTGGGAAGATAACAGCGCTCTTCGGCATTAAGTCATGCCGGCCACATGACCTCGGAGACGTCTTCGGACAGCGCTGGCTCTTCGGCTTAGAAACGGAGATGAGCACCGCCCCCTAGAGTCGGGAACGACTAGCACGTATGTGCGAGGGGAACCTTTACTTTTACCTTTACAGCTCTTGAGATAAAGTTGTTATATGGGTGTCTTGAAGTGAAGTGATAATGATTCAGACTTGAGAAAGAAACTTAAAAAAAAAATCTAGTAATTCTGATTGTACTATTTCTGCATCATGCAAGATTCGTTTCACATCTATTATTCCTTCATTAACGTCTTTTCAACATGATGATGATGTTCGCCCATCATTTTCAAAAAGGACCTTGACATCTAGCATGTAGTGGACTGTCCACGGTGTGTCCGCAAGTGGCTGGTAAGGCCTATACGGGCACGGAATGTTCTGCCGCATGTCGGGCAGACATGTGTGGGCACCACTGTTGCAGCATTCGCAGCTCTGGCTTTGCGGAGTGCTCGCTTCTCTTGTGCTATGGTTGTCCTGCTGTCCTCAAATGTCTGGCAGCCTTGGTGGATCAACGTGCGCCATGTCGATCAATCATGTGCCAGGGTTTCCCAGGAGGTGGTGTCGATATCCAGGGACTTGAGAGAGGCTTTCAACATGTCTTTGTATCGCTTCCTTTGTCCCCTGTACGATCGCTTTCCTTGAGACAGCTCACCATAGAGGAGCTGTTTGGGGATGCGACATAGTCCATCCATAGAAGATGACATCATTACTGATACTGTTGTGGCTGATTTCTGGCTCCATTTTATGAAGACCTTTTTAATATTTCAAATGTTATAGTGTTTTGTGTCATTTTTTAAAAATCTCAATCCCAATCAAAACCAAAGGCAGTTCCCCCCCCCCCGTGTCTTGAATCTTTAGTCCCCTCTAATGTCCAATTTTAATCATGGGGTCTCTAATCTCTGTTATGATTTACAGCAAACAAAATAATTCTAGTTCCAACAAAAGCCATTTATTTTATATAGTTAGTTCCAAAATCTTGTAGTAAAAGTTTCAATATTCCCATATGGTTTGGTCCCTTAATTAGTTTATAACTTTCTTAATTCAAAATCTTATTTATCTTTTTGACATTTATTTAATAATACATTTATTTATTTATACTAAAAAATAAATAGTACATTTATTTATAAAATAAATAAGGTTTATTGCTTAAGTTCTTAAACTTGTATTTTATTTTTTTCTATAAGTTACAGAGATTTTGAATAGCCTTAAGACAGTTTAAATAGGCAACTTCCAAAAATTAGTGAATCTTTTGATTTACTAACCAAAATAAATAGGCAACTTCCATTAGGTTAGTGAACTGAGCATCCTTTAAAAGGTTTTTCCCTGGTTGTGAGCTTAATGGTTGATTCCTTTGTCTCCTGGCACTCAAACCTGCAGAGACTGTTGTCCTGTAGACTCCTTATAAGGAAATGTCTAGAGTAGGGGTGTCAAACTCAATTTCATTGAGGGCCGCATCAGGGCTGGTTGACCTCAGGGGGCCGGGCGGGCGTGGCCAACTGGGTGGGCATGGCCAACTGGGTGGGCGTGACCAGCTTGATGCCACTCCCCAAACTGCTGGCATGTTTCCTCTTCACATTGGGTAGACTGGGCCGAAGCTACGTTGGCCTGATCTTTCCTCTTCGCACTGGGTAGACCAGGATGGCCCCGCAGGCCGGATCCGACCACATCGCGGGCTACATAAGAGCCAAGGTGGCATAGTGGTTAGAGTGCAGCACTGCAGGCTACTTCAGCTGACTGCTAGCTGCAGTTCGGCAGTTCAAATCTCACCGGCTCAAGGTTGACTCAGCCTTCCATCCTTCTGAGGTGGGTAAAATGAGGACCCAGATTGTTGGGGGCAATATGCTGACTCTGTGAACCGCTTAGAGAGGGCTGTGAAGCACTGTGAAGCGGTATATAAGTCTAAGGGCTAAGTGCTATTGCTACATCCGGCCTGTGGGCCTTGAGTTTGACACCCCTGGACTCTAGAGCAAATGTGGGCAATCCCTTATCCTCTCTCTTATCCAGAGAGACTTTGAAGAACCAGTTCTTTAGTCTTTGCTGCAGTCATTGTCTCTGCTCTCCGTGGCGATATGTCCACTGGGAGTCAATTTAGAAAAAAGGGATTTGGATGATGATGATGACCAGCAATTTCTACCGAATAAGAAAAATGTGGTTATAAAATGTATTCATTATGAAACCCGAGCCCACTCAAAATTGTAGGGAAAAACCCTTCAACTGCTTAATTAGCAGCTTCTCAGGTAGAAATGCCCCAACATATATTGGCATAATAAATTAGAGACCAGGCTCTGGAGGGAAGTCTCTTCTAATATGACAGCATATTCAATTTTCCCTATGTTGTGGCATCATTCTGGTAGATAATCTTTTGGAAAATCAGAAAGCAGGTGATAGACATTCTCCCCAAACAGCCACAGAGCAGGTTATAGAGTCTCAAGATGACTACTTTGGTAGGCCAGCCACTCATCAATTGGTAAAATTCTTTTCTTTATATCCGGACAACTTCCATTTGTTTTATTGTGAGCACTTAAAATTTGAAAACAGGCAGGAGAGAG
>QLTV01001376.1:762401-795653 GCA_003457575.1 Thermophis baileyi | reverse complement strand
ATACAGAGAAAGAAGCACTCTTGTGATCTTTGACTTTTACGCTTGCTGTCAAACATCAGCCATAATACTAATTACTTTTTTTGAACAATATGCAGGTTGTATTACACGAATGGCTATTTTATATGTCAAATTATGACTGAAATATTTCTGCACCTATATTGGTTCTCACTGTCAGGAAGTTTCTCCTTAGTTTTAGGTTGCTTCTCTCTTTGTTCAGTTTCCATCCATTGCTTCTGGTGCCTTGGAAAATACATTGCCCCCCCTTCTTTGTGGCAGCCCCTTAAAAGCCTGTGGCCTATCACACTCTTGGGCAAAGCATGTGAGCCATTTCCTCCTTTCAGTGGTCCATGAAAATACATCTATAGTATGTAGATAATAAAGTTGAAAAAAGGTGAACAACATTTTTACAGAACTATAGATACGTTGAGGCTGGGTGTGACAAGGAATGGCTGGGAGGGGAGGGGCCAGGTGAGGGACCGCTTGACGTGAGTGACATTGAGTTGGCCACGCCCACCCAGTCACATGACCATGAAGCCACGCCCACCCAGTCACACGACCATCAAGTCACACCCACAAAATAAGCCACGCCCACAGAACCGGTAGTAAAAAAAATTAGAACCCACCCCTGGTCTTTAAGCCATGTAAGAACACTTAGTAGCTATGCCTGGGTGCATGTTCTAAAAGCTACTAGGACCGTGATGGCGAACCTATGGTACGCGTGCCAAAAGTGGCATGCAGAGCCATATCGGTGGGCACGTGAGCTCAGGTCCGGCGCGCATGCGCACGCCGGCCAACTGATTTTCGGGCCTTCTGGGCCCACTGGGAGTCAGGAAACAGGCTGTTTCCAGCCTCCGGAGGGGGTGGGGAAGGCCCGTTTTTTGCTCTCCCCAAGCTCCAGAGCCTTTCTAGGAGCCTGGGGAGGGCGAAAATGGCCTTCCCTAACCCCCCCCCCCACGGAGGCCTTCCGGAGGCCAGAAACGTTCTGTTTGCCAATTTCCGGTTGGACCGGAAGTCCCGTTTTTTTTGCTCTCCCAACTTGAAATGGGCCATTTCTGGCCTCCGGAGGGCCTCCGGGGGGGAAGGCCATTTTCACCCTCCCCAGGCTCCTAGAAAGGCTCTGAAGACTGGTGAGTGAGAAAAACGGGCGTGCCATCACGTGCTGGGAGCAAGGGGGAGGGGTGTCACGCACGCATGCACGGGGGGCCACATGGAATTATGGGTGTGGGCACACGCGTGGGCCCCCCTGTGCTCTTCCCTTTCACACGTGAACCAAAAAAGGTTCGCCATCACTGTACTAGGAGAAAAGGTCAGACAAAGGCCAGAAAGCTTCAATTTGTGGGATATGAGCCAGGAATGAAGGGGTACAGATTTACAGATGGTACTAAATGAGTTGTAATCTCAAGGTCTGCTAGTTTTGCAGAGCAGAACTGGAACAAGATACATGCTAATTAGGAGATGTTCATGCCAATACAGAGTTCTAATCTATCAGAAGCTGAGACCGAGTCAGATAAAGATGTAGAGGAGGATAGAGTTATGATAAAGCA
Organism: Thermophis baileyi; assembly: GCA_003457575.1. Taxonomy (NCBI): domain Eukaryota; kingdom Metazoa; phylum Chordata; class Lepidosauria; order Squamata; family Dipsadidae; genus Thermophis; species Thermophis baileyi. Next base: position 794,109 of record QLTV01001376.1, on the reverse strand, counting down.
TAAAAGCACAGATGACATAGATATAGAAGAGAAGAGGCCTGAAACAGGGACACAGGAACACGTAATTCCTAGGAGATCAGAGAGGAGTAACAAAGGTGTACCTCCTGAAAGATTTACTGCTAGTGAAGTCAGAGCATACAGTGCTAGATATGAACCTCAGAGTTATCATGAAATGGTGTTATTGAAAAATGGTACTGAAAGATGTAAATGTACAAGATGCTGTTCCGGTATTTGAGGACAATGCTGCATGTATAACAATGGCGACAGGAGATCGCATTAGGAATAGAAGTAAACATGTAGACATTAAATACTGTAATGTTAGAGAAGCTGTAAAAGAGAAACTGATCAAATTACAGCATTGTTCCAGTGAATGTAATTTAGCTGATATGTTAACCAAACTTGTATCTGTAGAAAAGTATAAGAACTATGTGAAAGATTTCGGATTATCAGCTGTACAGCTTTAAATGGGAGGAGTGTCAGGGCGTGCCCCTTCTCCTTATGTTCTCTCTTGTCGTGTATTCTCCTCATGCTCTTCTCCATGTATCAGTAGCTGTATGATAAGGTATTTAACCACGTATAAGTTTGTATATATTTAGCTGTATATAAACCACTATTAATTATCTAAAGGCTCTGTTGCTGTGTGTTGTGTTTTTGCTCCTGGGTTTATCTCATAATACTAATCACGCTGCCTAAACTCTGACAACAATTTAGAAGTGGTTTGCCATTATAATGTTTTTAAACATATCCCTCTAGCCTACAACCATGGGAGTGTTGTGACAGATTCCTGTCCAAGTTCTAACCTGAGCCACCAGTGCCACCTTTTTTAAATGCCTTTACATCAATGTTGACTTCTAGCAACAAATCCCTGCAGTTTTCTTTGGAAGTGGTTTGCTATTCCATCCTTCCTGGGGCTGAAGGAGAGTGACTGGCCCAAGGTCACCCAGCAGGATTTGTGCCTAAGATGGGACTAGAACTCTTAGTTTCGAGCCTGATACCTTAATCACTACAACTAACTGATCCAACCTTACATAGCATTTTTCAAGCTAAGGTCTTTGTACCTGTAATTAGTAAACATAGTTATGTCCACTGTTGTTGTTTTTTAAATAAGATGCTTTAAAGAAGCATCTGTATATGCAGGTGAAAAACTGTCTGTGTTACCAATGCAATATGTGTCCAACAAAGGCAAGCAAATCCAATCATCTGGACTTGGAAGGTGTGGTTTTTTTACAAAAAGCAGAAGCTAGTGATTAAATAATATTTTTGAGAAATATATGCTTGTACTGCTTCCTTGAAGGAATGATATTTATACATAAGATGTTATGAAGTTGAAGTATATAGCAGGAACTGTTCCTAAGCATGGTTTCTGCTTTATTTACTTTCCTTGATTGGGGTTTTGTGGTTTCAGGACGGAGAAGACAAAAAGAAGAAAAAGAAGGTTTAATGAGTTTATTCAATCTTTGGGTAAAAAATTGGACATAAACTACCAGTTCCCTCCAGTCTGATTCTTCTGTTTCCTTTATTGGTCTAACTGACCAGAGGAAAAGTGTAAAGTAAAGTTGGATTGAATAGTCAAAGTATGCTTAGCATTGAAAAACTACATGAGCTTAAATTAGTGCTGAAGTAAAAACTTCTCATCTCAAAACTTTCATTTAAAATGTGGCTATCCAGCTGATGAACGCCCTTTTTTTAAACCCCAAAGCCTTAATATAATTATACCTTATTATTATTCTGAGCTCAGCTTTTTATTTTTTTATGAAAACCCATGCTCTTGATTGGATTGTTGAAAAAACTGTGAAGTCAATTGCAGTCCAATGCCATGGATGCTTCTTTACTTTTCATATTTCCAATAATATGATTAAATAAATAAATAAATAAACAAACAAACAAACAAACAAACAAATAAATAAATAAATAAATAAAAATACATACATACATACATACATACATACATACATACATACATACATACATACATACATATAGTGCAAAATTCCTTGAGTTATTTTGTACATTTTGGAGAACCTTCCCCAAAGGTTGATGATTCCTTAGGATGATTCCAAAGTTAATGTCACACATTTGTTTAAACTAATTGATCCAGAGATAGATTCCATATGGTGACAACTTGAGATACTGTAAAAAATTATGAACAAAGTATATGTTTCATTTCTGCATTGAAAAGGCCAGAGATTATTCTTTATATGAAGACAGTTATTCATTACACTGGAAAGCTGAATGAGATGTGCCACTGCTGAAACTTTAAAATGAAGAAAACATTAAAAGGTTAAAAAGGTATTGGGGAAAGAGAAGAGGACAGAAAAAAAACCCAGAAAAAGATGTAAAACAGGATTTAAATTGTTTTATTTATGCATACTTTCTTTTGTCAATTTTATTTCTGTACAAAGCATTCCATCTTTAATGGACAGCTTGGGCATTCACTCAGTGCATTAGGCAAATATTCAAACAATGTGTTAACTTCCTGCTTCGGAATTAAACATATTTGGGTGACCTTGCACAAGTAGGATTGCCTAAACTAAATGTGTGCCAACATTCCTCAAACCTGAATATCTGGAAATGGCAAGCACAAATAGAGCCACCCAATGAGAAACCAAGAAGGGGGAAAGGCTGCAATGTCTCATTCTTTTTGACAGTAAGCTTCAGTGTTTTAAAAATATTTTTTATTTAGTAGCTTGCCCTCCCCAGAATGAAAGAACCGAGTAGCAACAGGAGAAAGCACATCACTTTAAAGATGTGTACACAAATAATTTAAAATTTAAAAATGTAATATGTTTATGCATATATTGTTAGTCGATTTCTTCACGATAAAGTGCTGTCTATAATCATTTTCTGAACTGTAATAAAGAGAAATTTGTAACTGGCACAGCAATTTTTCAAGACCTATAAAGACTTTCTGAAAAATGGGAAATGGTAATTTAGAGACTTGTCTTTAGATTATGATTGAGAGCCATGCAGTGTCTAAAGGACACAGAATTGTAATCCTTGTAATCCCTAAAAAAAAAAAAAAAAGGTTCCTTTCTGTAGGTCACTTTCTCTTCGCCTTAGATAATATCATCTCTCATCTATGCTGATGATTTGGCACTTAACGCTTAGGGAACTAACTTTGAGGAGGTGGAAGAAAAACTTTCTCTGGCTCTTAAGAATATATCAGAATACTATAATAAAAATGGATAAAACCTAACCCATCCAAAACTGATGCCTGTGCAGACCAGACTTAGGCTCAATATTATCTGGGATGCAGTGAATCTGACACATTGTGAGATGAGACATTACCTTGGCATTACACTGGACCAAACATTAACTTTTAAAAGACATTGTTGCAATTTGAAGTAAAAGATCTCCATCTGAAATAATCTGCCCCGAAAGCTGACTGGAACTTCTTGGGGTGCCCACTCCATTTCTCTACTAATGGCTGCCCTTGCATTGTATTATTTGGCAGGAAAGTATGCCTGTTGCCTTGTTTGGGGCTGGTCTGCACACTCTACACTGGTGGGTAGGATACTTAGTGCTTAATGATACGTGCCACATCATTACTGGATATCTCTGTCCCACCCCACTTGACAAACTACATATCTTGGTGGGAATAGTCCCACCAGGTGTTAGAAGGAGCGTGGCACAAGACGTGGAATATAATAAGATGTCATCCGGCACACCCATTACTTGACCAAGTATCATCTGCAAAAAGATTGAAATCAAGAAGTAGCTTTTCAGATTGCACCAAGGAGATTGTTAGTACACCTCAAACAGAATGATTTAAAAATTGGAAACTTCAAGTTAAACATCTTCATAAATGGATAGATCTGCTTGAGGAGTTGCCTGGAGGTTTAGAGGAGGAGAAGACAGTTTGGAGATATTTAAATAGATTGCGCACTGGTTTGGCTAGAACTAAAGACCACATGGAAAAATGGGGGTTTCTCCCAGAGAACAAGAATATTTACTGTGAATGTGGCACTATTCAAACAACTGCCCATCTTTTATAGTGCCCCTTGAGACCAACATACACTCAGAATGACTTGCTGCTCAGAAATACCCCTATCATCAATGTGGCCTGGCATTGGGCTAAAACTAAATAAATTTATGATTTTATTAAAGTTTTTAATCTTTTTCAATTTAAATTAATAATTTTTCCTCTTTCTAGTTCCTGCATTTCTGGCACAAGATGAGAGCCTTAGATAATGCTAGACCTTTTCCTGCTTCTGAGCAACTGTGCTAAAAGGTAAAGACTTTTCTTTCTTTTCTTTTTGTGCTGCCTAGGCAGTAGATTACTTACTTTAAGAATGAAGAGCTGTCTCTTTAAGAGATTGCAGTGTGGGAAATGTAGGCAAAGATTGCATTGTGGGAAATGTAGTCCATGACATGTGATCACATCTGTGTGTGTCTGATTGGCCATTGAGGCTCTCTGCCTGGGTGTGGAACAGAGCCCGGCCATTAAGAATTGCACCGGAGGAAAGAAACATGCGTTCTGAATATGAGGACAAATCTACCGTATTTTTACACTAGGAAATGGGACAGATTATGAATATTCTGATGAATCTCATCTTGACTGTAAGTCTTTGATATGAGGATGCCAGATAATAAACTTGATCTGTATGAAAACCTGTTTACTAGAGTTAACTGGCCGCTTCAGGCAAATTACATAGCCTGGGGCAGGAACAGCAAAAATACGCTAGCATGGACTCTCCCCTCCAGGGGTGGGTTCTGAATTTTTTTACTACCGGTTCTGTGGGCGTGGCTTATTCTGTGGGTGTGGCTTGATAGTCATGTGATGGTGGGCGTGGCTTCATGGTCATGTGACTGGGTAGGTGTGGCTTCATGGTCATGTGACTGGGAGGGCGTGGCTAGGTGGTCACAATCCTAGTTCCCCCTACGAGGATTCCTGCATCCGGACCTTTTGCAATCCCCCAAAGGATTAAAGGAAACCAGATTCCATACAGCTCTGAACCCTTAAGGCAAAGGTCTTCAAACTTGGCAACTTTAAGACTTGTGGACTTCAACTCCCAGAATTCTCCAGCCAGAATTCTCCAGCCAGCTGGCTGGAGAATTCTGGGAATTGAAGTCCACAAGTCTTAAAGTTGCCAAGTTTGGGGACCCCTGCCTTAAGGCAAACCACATACAAGTGGTCCTCGCTTAATGGCCGGTTGTTTAGCAAGTGTTCAAATTTATGACTGACCTCCTCAGAACTACTTGACCTGTTTTTGGAGTGTTGACAGCCATATGCACGCACACACATGCGCGCGCGCACACAGGCTGCTTAGCAAGTGTTCTAATTTACGACTGACCTCCCCAGAGCTACTTGACCTGTTTTTGGAGTTTTGACAGCCATGCACACACACACACACACACATTTATGACCAGTTACAACATCCCACACAGTCATGTGACTGAGATTTTCTATGTTTTTTGCCAGTTCCCAACAATTCCTTCTGGTTTCCGGTTAAAAATGCCTATAGGGGAAAATGGACTTGTTTAACAACCAGTGTTTGCTTAATGACCACAAGGTTCACTTAATGACCATGGTGTTTGCCTAACTCAGGGGTCTGCAGCATTAAACACTCAAAGAGCCATTTTTCTATTTTCTTTTAAACAGGTATTTCTCTCTCTGTCTTTTTCTTTCTCCCTATCTGTCTCTCTCTCTTTCTCTTCTCTCTCTCTCTCATCTTTCTCTCTCTCATCTCCTCTCACTCCTCTCTTTCATCTCTCTTTTTCTTTCTCCCCCTCTCTCTTTCTCATCTCTCTCGTGTTTCTCTCTTTCCTCTCTCTCATGCTCTCCCTCCATCATTTTCTCATTTCTTTCTCTTTCTCTCTTTTCCTCACTTTTCCTCTCTCTCATCTCTTTCTCGCGCACACGCATACACACAAGCAGATACCCTCCTGCACCGGGATCACAGCGGTGGGGACAGCGGTGACTCCTCTCACTGCCGCCACTGCGCAGTGAGGTGAGTAGCCGGCTGTGCTGTGCAGGAGAGGCGGAGCTCTTCCCTCTCTGCATCCGGCAGCTACGGCGCCTGCTCCTCCCCATTCCCCTCCTTCCTGAGCTGACACGAAGGGGTGTCAGCTGGCGCTGAGCTGCCCATGAAGGAGGTGGAATTGCAAAAAGCAGCCAGTTGTGCCAGTGCAGAGAAAATGTTAGGGGCACTTCAGCTGCTCGGCTCTGCGGAGGCTTGCACCTTCTTGGGGTGGAGAGCAGGTTGGGTGAGGAGGGAGACGGAGAAGGGGGCAGCAGCAGCCGCTATCATTGAGGGGAGAGTGCCACACAGAAAGGGGAGCACACAGAAACGCCGCCCCCTTCTCCCTCTCGGCTGCTGGGCGATCTCATGTGGAGGGAACGGCAGATTTAACAAAAGAATAGAGCCTCTGGCTTCTCCCTCTCGGCTGCTGGGCGATCTCGTGTGAAGGGAATGGCAGATTTAGCAAAGAAATAAAAACTGATTTTACTGCTTCCCTTTGGGTTATGCCCAAAGAGGGAGAAGTTGCTCAATATCCCCCCCCCGGTGACCCCAAGGCCAACTGGCAGAGCCCAATCTTTCCACAGGGCGGCCCTTGGTGGAGACGCAGCTGCTGCTATGGGGCTGAGAGTGCCGCCACCACCGCTTGCCCTTGCCTCCTCCTCCTCTTTCTTTGGGTTGGCCCAAAGTCACCCAAGTCAGTGCCTAAACCCCATTCCACATCTTCCAAAGCAGACCACCATGGCTTGAGTTGAGGTCATGGCAGCCATGCCAAACAAACACTGCTCCCAGACTGACTCCCCGATTGAGCCTCAAAACAACAATGCAGAGAGAGGTGTGGCTTCGAAAGGCAGCTGCAAGTGGCACGTCGGGCGCTTCCCCAACAAGGCACAGTCGCCGCGCCACTCACGGGCAGTTCAACGTGGCAGAGCTCTCCGCCCACTCAGCCAGCTGTCAATAATTCTCCCCTCCCAGCCACTCACTCACCCACCCACCCATCCACCTCGCGGCAAGGCAGGTGGGTGGGCTGGAACTCCCGCACACTCGCGGGTGCAACTCTGGACACTCAGCACCGCTGGTATCTCTCTCTCTTGTCTCTCGCCGCCTCCTGCCTCAGTGCATTGAGGAAGCCAAGCAGCAGCAGGAAGAGCACGGAACTCCTGATGCAAGAAGCAGCTGCCAGCGATGCCCTCAGCGGGGAGGCTCGACCCCCCTTAGGAGCCTCAGTTTACTCGTGAGCACCATTGGCCTTTCTCCCTGCCTCTCCCAGCCAATGTTGCTCATGAGTAAACTGCAGCCAGGATCTCCCATGTGCTTCCCTCGCAGGCCAGGTGGCTGGGGGAAACACACGGGAAGAGCTCCGGTGCCACAATCTCCCATGTGCTTCCCTCGCAGGCCAGGCCACTGGGGGAAACACACAGGAAGAGCTCTGGTGCCACTATCTCCCGTGTGCTTCCCTCACAGGCCAGGCGGCTGGGGGAAACGCGAAAGGGGAGCTCCAGGCAGCGGCCAGCAGGGGGGGTGGCAGCGGGTGAAAGGGGAGCTCCAAGTGGTGGCAGGTGGGAGGCCCTCGGGGCCCTAGGAAAGCGCAGGCTTTTCGGATGGGACTTACACAAAGCGCTGTGCTGCGAAAGACTCTCTCTCCCAGGCAAAAGCAGCAGGGGGGAGAAGCAGCAGCCGCTGACTTGGAGAGCACATGATGGAGCCCTCCACATGTTCTCCGGTGACCTGTTTTCTCTCCCCCACTCTGTTGCTGGGGGAGAGAGAAAGTCTTTCACAGCACAGCGCTTTGGGGACCCATCCGGAAAGCCAGGCACAGAGAAACAGCCAGGTTGAAGGCCGGTACTTTCAGCACCATGAGGAACCAACGATTGGAGCAGTTTTGGAGCTTTTTAAGGAGGAGGACCGCTCCTCGGCCCCAGCCATGCATTTTCAAGCCCAGGCCAGGGGTGGGTTCTAACTTACCTCGCTGCCGGTTCACTTCCTCCTGCGCTGCATGGCCGCGCCTTGTGGAAAAAAAGTTGTGGCTGTGTGGGGCGAGTGAGCATCAGGCAGGCGGGGTGAGCTAGCATTGGGTGGGTTAGGGAACTAACTTTGAGGAGATGGAAGAAAAACTTTCTCTGGCTCTTAAGAATATATCAGAATACTATAATAAAAATGGATAAAACCTAACCCATCCAAAACTGATGCCTGTGCAGACCAGACTTAGGCTCAATATTATCTGGGATGCAGTGAATCTGACACATTGTGAGATGAGACATTACCTTGGCATTACACTGGACCAAACATTAACTTTTAAAAGACATTGTTACAATTTGAAGTAAAAGATCTCCACCTGAAATAATGATTCAATAGTAAGTAAGTAAGATAAGATCATGCAGTGTCTCATTGGCATAATATCCTTATGAATAAATGTGTAGGGAATGCTGGTGGTAATGGTAGGAGTGAATTGATTGGAGATGTGAGTGCATATTTACATTTATATCAAGTAATACCATGTTGTTTTCTGAGTTTAAAACTACACTGTTTGTTTCATGTTGTATTTGACAGAACATGCAAAGTTTCCAAATCAGCATATGCAAAACAAGCAAAAAACAAAACAAAAAACATTTGCAGCATAGCAGAGGTGGGTTCTTCCCGGTTCGGACCAGTTCTATAGAACTGGTAGTAAAAATAGGGAAGGGTTCGCCGAACCAGGAGTAATGGCAGCCTGGCCACTCCCCCGACCCAGTTCCGCTCGCTCCCCCTGCACCGGTTCCACTCGCTCCCCCCGCGCGCCTGGTCGCTGCTTGCTCGCCCTGCCCATCCGCACCATACTTGCCCCACCTGCCTACCCGCCTGCCACTCACTGACTCCTTGGCTCACGGATCACCCCGCCTCTGAGAGCCCTATATATACCGCAGTCACCACACGTAGAGTAGAAGGCTGCTACTTCCCTTCCCCGCCGCCCCAACATGCTTTCCTGCCTTCCATGTGGCCTCTTAGCGCCTCCCTGCTGCCCCCCATGCCTCTTAGCGCCCCCCTGCTGCCCCCCTTTCCCCTTACTGCCCCCCTAAGTCAAATAAGTCATCCCACCACCCCCCAGGGGGCGGTACCGCCCAATTTGGGAACCACTGCCCTACACCATTTCTGACAATTTTTTGTGTTTCTGTGTGATAACTGGTATTTGAGATAATTGTGAGGTAGTTGCTTCTTGCAGCAATCACCTTTTATGTGACTCCATGGCTGCTTTCATATGTTGATCTGTGTGTGGCTTTGAGAGCTCCTGCAGCTTGATGGGTTTCTGATTGCCCTGCTTTTGTCTTCCTGTTTTCCTGGGTTAATCTTGGTCCCAGGTCTTTTGTCTTTCCTATCCTGGGTTAGTTTTGCCAGGAAACAGGAAAGGGGGAGTTCCAGGCAAGCTATTTTTAGCCTGCTGATCCCCCTTGTCTTAATGGGTGTACTTAAGAAGTCTTGCTTTCAGCTGGTGTTTTTCCCAGAGGTTTTCTTAAGGGGGGAAGGGCTGGCTTGAGTTTCTTGGCACTGTGAGGTTGCAGGCACTGTCCTTTATGCTAATACTTCCCACAATGCCTTGATGGTTTTTATTCCAGTGGCTTTGTCTTTCCTGTCCTTAGGGTTAGGGAAAAAACTGGTTTCATCTGCAGTCTTTTGGGGGGGAAATGTTGTTATTCTTTTAGTGTTTTCCTGGCGCTGTCATAGTTTGGGTGTGTGTGTGTAATGTCCCGCAGTTATCTACACATTAATAATGATCAAATACTAATAATATTTGCTTATACATTTTAGTGACCTTTCCTTACATAATGGGTTTTTTCTTTCATACTTTTAGATTTCTAACTTCTGTTTCTGTTAGTTGGCCATTGATAAAACAAATCCCATGTTAAAAAGTATTCGAAGCCTTCTCCTTGATTTTAATTGTTGAATTAAGTTTTCTTTCATACTTTTAGATTTCTAACTTCTGTTTCTGTTAGTTAGCCATTGATAAAACAAATCTCACATTAAAAAGTATTCGAAGCCTTCTCCTTGATTTTAATTGTCAATTTATTCATTTTTGCACATTGTAATACTTTCTTTATTCGTTTTCATATCTTTGTTTTTCCACTGTTGTGCAAACACAATTCCAGCAGCTGTTAACATGTGTAAAATTAAATATGTATTGTATTCCCTTTGAAATACCCAACAAAATACTTCTGGTTTTAAATCCATATCTTGCTTTACCATTGCTTCTAACCATGACACCTCTAACTCTTGAATAGCTACTTGGACTGACCTAAGTACTGAATCTAATTCATATATTCCTGTTGTTTGAACTGAGGAATAAATTTCAGAAAAAGAAATCTGTATTGCTCTGTGAATATACCTATGACACTCATTCTTCTTGATCTAACTTCTTAGATGAAAAACTATATCTTTCCTGTTTGTTGAGAGACATCCTTCCTGAAAAGACTGTACATTGTTGGGTGAAAACAGCGATCCCTTCTGTTACCTATAGTCCTCAGCTTACAACCACAATCGAGTCCAAACCACAATATTGTTTTATTTCTTTTGCAGTTAGTGTTATTTAACAGGATGAAGAAGAGGCAATAGTGTTTGACCGATTTCTACACCAAGAAACCAAGACAGGCACAAAGCACCAGCACCAGATACAAAACAGTCACCAGCACCAGCACCACAAGCACCAGCACCACCAGCACCAGCACTACCAGCACCAGCACCACCAGCAACACAAGCACCAGCACCAGCACTAGCACCACAAGCACCAGCACCACAAGCACCACCACTTCCACCACTTGAAGTGGGAGAAAGCAGCAAGTCCATCTCCTCAACTGAAAGTCTTCCAAAACTTCCTGACTGCTGGAGTTTGTAGCAATATAGAAACTTCCAGGAGAAGTATGATGGGCTGGCAGTGTCAGACAAAAAGTTAGGTTGTGAGTTCTGTGCGAATTATGAGTTCTCATTAGAGAAAGGTGTTCACGTTTCCAGAGAATGGAAAAATTTCAAGATCGTGGCAGCAGGGACAAATAAGGAGGTGCAGCAAGCATCTCTCAGGAAAAAAATGAATGAACATTTTAAATCAAAATCGCACGCCATTTGCAGAGAGAATGTTAAAAATCGGGAGCAGGATGCTATTAAAAAAGCAATAGATAAGGCAAATGAAAAACATGAACCTAGTACTAAAACATTATTTCTTACAGTTTACAATCTGGCACAAAGATGTAAACCATTCTCAGACATTGAAGGACAGGTAGATTTGCTAACTGCAATTGGAGTAGATCTGGGAGTAGGCTTGCATTCACAGAGATCCACAGTGAAAATAGTTGAGTTTATTGCAACAGACATTAAAACCACCATGTTTAAAAGCATTATTGCAAAGAATCTGAAAGTGTGTTTAATAATTGATGAAGCCTCAACGCTATCAATGAAAGCAGTTGTGATAGTTTTTGTAAAAGTTGAGGATTCAGAATGCCCAACAACCATTTTCGTTGAGCTGGTGGAATTGGATAAACAAGATGCGGAGACCATATGTTCTTCAGTGATGGAAAGCTTACATGAAGTTGGGTTTACCATGGAATATCTGCGAAAGTATTTAATAGCGTTCTGTTCCGATGGTGCCAGCGTTATGCTTGGGAGAAAATCTGGAGTCAGCACCAGAATAGCTAAAGAGTTCCCAAACATTGTAATCTGGCACTGCTTGAACCATCGCCTCCAACTTGTGCTGGATGACTCCATAAAGGACATCAAACAACTGAACCACTTCAAAATATTCCTTGACAAGATACACACCACTTTCCATAAATCCTGCAAGAGCCATACGCAACTCTTCCAAATCTCTGAACAACTAGGCATTCAAATCGTGAAGATTGGCAGAGTTTTGGGACCAAGATAGCAATAGCAATAGCACTTAGACTTACTGGTATATACTGCTTCACAGTGCTTTACAGCCCTCTCTAAGCGGTTCACCGAGTCAGCATATTGCCCCCAACAATCTGGGTCCTCATTTTACCCACCTCGGAAGGATGGAAGGCTGAGTCAACCTTGAGCCGGTGAGACTTGAACTGCTGAACTGCAGCTAGCAGCCAGCTGAAGTAGCCTGCAGTGCTGCACTCTAACCACTGCTTGGGAACCAAGATGGGCTGCCTGTAGTTTAAGGTCAACCATAGCTGTGTGGCGTGCTTATCCAGCGCTACATCAGTTTTTTCTGGGCAATGAAAAATACCCAGGCATGGCTGCCCGTCTTGAAAATTTAAATTTTTTGACTGATTTGGCCCTCATGATTGACATTCTAAACGACATTTCTCTTCTGTCAAATGCCCTGCAAGGGAGAAACGCAGACATCATCAAGGCCGAAAAATTGGTATTGCAATCAATTAAAGCATTTGAAATGCTTAGACGGGGAAAGGGCCGATATGAAAAAAAGGTTGATGGAATGATAACTTCAGAAGCCTTCCAAAATATAAAATTTGTTAACAATCAATGATTTGTTGCACTTCCTCATGAAAAACGTCTGGAAAGCATCATCACCAATTTGAAGAAAAGGCTGATGGATTGCAAATACGTAAAAACAGGTAGCCAATTGCCAGACGCAAACAAATTACAATTTCTCACATATTTGGAGCCGGATTACTGAAACATTGCAGATGTAGTCATTCCATGGGCAGAAGCAAAGGAAGGATTGCTTGAATTTGGCACAATTTTTAATTATGAAATTGATTTGAATGACTACAAAGATTTTTTGGAAAACGTACTCAAAGATCCACAGAACTATACTATTCCTGACAGTGTCAAAAAAGCTAGAGATATTATCAGGACAATTGCTGTTAGTTCAGCAGAGGCGGAAAGGGGGTTCTCAAAAATGAACCTCATATGTTCAGAACAAAGAATCCGCCTAACTATTCAAAACATTAGCAATTTGATGACAATAAGCATCATTGGCATGCCTGTAACAAGATGGGACCCACTTCCTGCAGTCAGAAACTGGCTCAGAGTACATCATGGGGCTGATGATCCACGAATGAAGATTAAGAGAAGTGCAACTGAGGAGGCCCCAAACGAAAGAACAATGTGGAAACATCTTCAGCCACCAAAGCAATTACACAAGTAAGTACTTGAGTGTATCTCTTTGATTGTGTTATTCTTATGTAAGGTGTAAGTGCATGCAATTAAAGTCTTCCTTTCTGTGTCTCTTCTTTGTGCAGGTCATTGGAGCAAGGTGGTCAGTTGGTGGTGTTGAAGACCAGCAAGACAGTCATCTTACTTCTGTAAGTAGTTCTCTTATTGTTTTGTGTACTTATTTTATTCTTATTTAAGTAGTAAGTGCACAAAATAATAAATTTCCTTTTTTTATATCTTCTTTTTGTAGGTCATTCATTGGGGCAAAGAATTCAGTGACATCGACTTGGCCACTCCCACCCAGTCACATGACCGCCAAGACACTCCCACCCAGTCACATGACCGCCAAGACACTCCCACCCGGTCACATGACTACCAAGACACTCCCACCCGGTCACATGACTGCCAAGCCATGCCCACAAAATTAAGCCATGCACACAGAACCAGTAATAAAAACATTTAGAACGCACCCCTGCAGCATAGTAAGTTATATAGACTTACATGAGAAACTATATCATTTATTTTAGGAAGATTAAAGCATATCAGAGCAAGAATATTCTTCATATCTGTTTAATTCTCCAGAATCAATTCATATTGTCCTAATTAATTGTGCACAGTGACAAAACAGCAATATTATATTATGCTGGTTATTAGTTATTTATATCCAGCCTTTTCTCTGAAAATTTAAAATAGTATATGAGTATATCCCCTAATTTTGTGTCCACAAAAAAACTATGAGATTGATTGATCCAAAACCATTAAATGTTTTTGATGATCTACTAGGAATATGAATCTTGATTCTACTATAAAAACCTAACAACTACACTATGTTACATACATGAACAAGGGAACGTATTATCTACTTCATGTGTAATTATATAGAGTACTAATACACTGAACATTTGTAGCAATTCAAGTTTATTATTTTAACAATTGGGGAGAAAAAGGTTGGATTCCTCCATAAATGCTGCTCTGACTTAGCATCATGGTTTGAGAAAGAATTTCAAAAGCAAACACCAATGGAGACATTTCCCTACAGAAAATACTCAGATGACGCATATTAAACCCTTTGAGAATGACTATCATCAGTTGATTTGATTTTACCATGCAAGCCTTCTAGGGATCTGTACCAAGGTTGTAATGGGATGAAAGATTCCCTATAATGCTGCATTGCAACTTAAAAGATTTCTGCCTAATTTTTTCACTGTGTCTACCTTACCTAGATTGAGGATACCCAAATAATATCAATTAAATGAAATAAAACAATGCAATGGTGGGTGAAACTTTTCTCATTCTAATCAGCTTAACAATCTGTATGGGGTCAGAGCAAGCAGAAATAGCATCACTCACACATACAGGGTATTCAGCATTACCTGGGTACTACAACCTTTGCTCAGATATTCTCCTCCAGTGAGTCTACAATAGACTTTTTCATATTCCTGTCAATTCTACTGCATAGATGAGGGGCAGAATTCATTGTCATTATTTTTCTGGTCTACCTTACTAATGATGACCATGCTATTGCCAGGATGTATAGACTTCTATTGAAAATGAATATGCAAGATGAATGTGTTGGACTGTATGACTAAGTGGGCAAAAAATGGAGGAGGAAGACTCGGTGGAGTAAAGGATTGAAATTCACTTTGAGATAATTTGAAAGAAAAATTTTATAAGATGATGGGTGAGATCATCCAACACTATGAGATGAGATATCATCAGTATGCTGATGGCACACAGCTTTAAATCTCCATCATTGATGATCCAAGCAATGCTATTCTCTTTCAATGCCTGGAGGTTATAAGGTTCTGGATGGGGGACAACAGGCTTCAACTGAACCCAGGCAAGTTGGAGAGAGTGTGCATGCAAGGGACCTCTGGATCCAGTTGTTTATCATGATTAACTCTAGATGGGGTTGCACTACCCCAGACAGATCCAATGTGCAATTTGGGAATCCTCCTGGACTCACAACTCCTGCTCAAATAACAGGTGGAAATCATGGTTAGGAGGGTCTTTGTGTGACTGTTGTGCACCAATTGTACCTACCTGAATACTGAGGCCTTGCCCATGGTCACTCATGCTTTACTCATCTCTTGGCTAGATTACTGCAACACGCTCTACATTAGGCTACCCTTGAAGAGTATTTGGAAGCTGTAGCTGGTACAGAATGCAGTGGCATGCATAATCCTGGGAGCTCCTTGGGCTGCACACATAATACTACTACTGCACAAGCTGCAGTAGGGTATCTGAGTAACTGTTTCTCCCCAATGGGACAAGCCCATCCCACTCGCGCCAGTAGAAGAGCCCTGCTATGGATCCTGTCTGCTAAGGAATTGAAGCAGGCAAGGTCAAGAAGAGCACTTTCTGCTAGGGTCTAATCTCTGTGGAACATTCTACCACTGGAGATTAGAAGTGCCATTCCCTTTGGGCCCTCTGGAAGAGTATTAAAACCTGATTTTGCCAGTTGGCCCTGAAGGGGAGCTCACAGGTAGAGATGGTTGATGGGGTAAAATGACCTCATCCCTGCTGCATAATCTCTTAGTTCTCTTAGTTTTGGCTTTAGTACAATTTTTAATAATATTTTAATCTGTGTAAAATTTTGATGTTTTTATATTTTAATTATAATTCTTTTATAACATGTATAACCACAAAACAAATTTGTAAGTTGTTCAATAAATAATGCAACTTGCCATAAAAATCATTCAGATCTGTGCAGTACCAATGTAAGAAGAAAATATCTAATGTCTTACTGTCCATGTACAAGTGACTGATACTACAAATCCTTGGCAGTTCAGAAACAAATAAAAGTTATCCTTAAACACAGACATAGGATCAGTTATTGGGTCCAACTGTTCCTGGACCTTGCAACAGGACAGAGGGTGACTTTTTGGTTTAAAGAATTGTGATATTCCCACAGCTATGTGCAAAATCTATTTTTCTTCATTTGCTCATCTCTAAAATCAATGTTTCTGACCTTCCAGGTCATGTTCCCATTATATTATCTGAAATGAAATCATTGATCTCATGATAGAATGCTGACAAGTCTCAGGACCTAAATCTAGATGAGTCAAACTTTTGGATGTTGATATTTCATTATACTCCCCACCCTAACTCCTGAAAGCTTAAATTAATAAACAGTCCAAGATTCATATCATTATTAGTATAAATAACATATGATAGTATTTCTCCTTTTGACATTAAAGTTAAGACAGGGAGGGGAGAGAGAGAGAGAAACATCTACTTTCGGTACTGTTTTAAACATTTGAAGATCATTTTGATTCAGTCTCAAGTGATAAATTTTAAACCTAATTTAAATTTCTTCTATTAATAAAGCTTTATAATTATTTACCTCTAACACTATTCAATCAACTGTGAGATTTTTGGAGCTGCAGTATTATCTTAAATTTGCTTTTTCTATATTTTGGTTGACATTTTTATTCCTCCAACATCCATTGTGCAAAACTGGCAGTCTCTGTTGTTGTTCTGTACAGATGAAGTTGTGCTCCTGTCTTTAATTAAGATGAATGTGCATTTCTTGCACTGAATGACTATGGTGGATCTCAGGGAGGTGGTGCAAAACAGAGGGGCATGGAGAGTGCTGATCCATAGAGTGACTGAGGGTCAGACAAGACTAATGGCAATAAACGATGATACATTTATTGATTACTATTCAGATACATACCTTGGGGCCAACCTTAAGAAATACAACATAATGGGTTTTTCCCCCCAAAGCTAATGCTTTTTCCAAGAGCAAATGAAACTTGAAAGATTAAATCCTTAGCTATTTTTTATTGTATATATATATATATATATAATATAATTTTATGAAGGATTTTAATAGTAGGACTAGTACTATAGTAAAATCTAATACAAACTAAAAGAAAGAAATAGGGATTCAAAGAAGTAAAAGTGCAAAGGAAAAAAGCAGAAAATAAAAAGAAAAGAAATAAAGAAATAGAAAAGAAATAAAGAAGTGACTTCCAATCTTCATCACAAATATGGAGAATTTTCATAACTCTTTTTCCCATTTTAGTTTACAACTTATGGTTTCTATATCACATATCCCTTCTCTTATCTATAGATAAATCCATAAAGCATCATCTTTTCAGCGCCAATATCAGCAGAAAGTGCACAAGGGTTACCAGAAATAACATATCTTATCTTAACCTTAATCAAACAAACCAATGTTATATTTCTTCTATTCTACTTCTAACAGTCTTAATCTGTAGTGTATTCAAATAATGTTGTAGCATTTGATTTCTTTTAATTTTTTTCTTTGTCTCTTCACACAAGATTAATAAGCCTCTCAGGCAAATCCAATATAAAAACATTTCCTAGCTCACTCTCTCGGGTTATTATTTGCATTTCCCTTTTGATTTTTAAAACATATCTGACTTATTTTGTATATCTAGTGAGAAATCCTTTTCCATGTCATTCTTATAGGTTGTCATTTGTAGATCTAATTTCTACCATCTGCCATCTCTGTCTTGTCTTAAAATTTGTTCCTCGCCATTTCTTCCATAATGTCTTTTTGACATAGTTTAACCATAGAAGCAAACATTGCTATTGACACTAATTCCATTTTTCAAAAGTTTTCTTCAGTATTTTCTATGTTACAATCTTTTGCATCATTTTACAAATCCCAGTTAATTAGTTAACCTGACCTGTTAGTCAGGTTTGTGCATTATTCTCCTTTAGCTCTAATATCCCATTTTTAAAATTATTTATCCTTATTTTGTCTTGAAAAAGTCCAACCAAATCTATTTCCCACCAGAAAGTGTCTTAATAATTGACTTCCGGTTGATGTCGCGGCAGGAACGGCTGGAAAATAGCGGAGCTCTGCTGGGCTCCGTGAAATGCAGCCGGCAACTGCTTGCCGGGAGACCCTATGGGGTCAAGCCACCCTGGAGGGGTGGTGAAGAAAGGAGAGGTGCTTCGTCGATCACGAGGAAACTGCAATTTCCTCATTGATCCGAAGAAAGCTCTCCCGAACGGCACCAGGGACGACTGCCATTTTGATCAGTCACAAGCTGGGACAACCGGGACACTAAGATCTTGTGCTGGTGCGGTGCATGGACAGAGCAGTGAAACTGGGTGAGATAACTTCCAACTCTTAACCTAAAGATTTAACCCAAGTTAAAAATTACAAAAAACAATCTCCAAATAGTAAGAAAGCAGCAATTGGATTTATGGAGAAGGATTAAAGACTAAAAATCAAAGAGAAAGACTAAAGATTAAAGACTCAGATGCAAAGAAATATTTAAAGGATGTTTTAAAACACAGAAAGCCTGGAAAAAGTTGAACAACATTGTGAAAAGTGATTATTGTGAAGCTTTCAAGTTGCCAATTATTGGAAGAAATTGCTTTTCTAAATTCTATCTTTAACCCCCCTGAATGGTTGACAGTTAGCTGTTTTGACTTTTACACTGTGTTGAATGCTGGAATTGGGAGCAGGGGAGCCATCTACTGGAGGAAGAAGATTACTGCAACGTGGGAAATTTGAGTGAAAGTTATGAAAGGAGAGAAACAACACCTGGAAGGCTATTTGACCTTGACTTTATCTTAGTAGGTGATTTGGAGGCTTGGAAATATCTACTGAGCTGTTTGAAGATTTTTAAAGCAAACTGAACTATAAATACCAAAACTTTATTGAACTGTTCATTGAAAGGTGGATTTGAAAGATTTGAGGAAACTTGGTGGGCCAAGCTGGATTTGATTTACTAACGTCATTTGATAGATTATCCTATGAGGCAAAAGAAGAAAAGTGATAGAAAGGGAAAAAGAAAAAAGGGGAAAAAAGAGAAAAAGAGGAAAAGACAAATAAGACTTTAAAATTTGGACAACTGGGAAGGTGTAAACTGGAAACTATAAAGACTGTAAAGTGTAAATTTATAGCTTTTAAGGACTAGAAAGCTAGGGGACTTGGAATAATTCTGAGATTGATAAATTTTATTAATAATTGACTTTTTTGAAGTTTTTAGATATTGGGATACTGGAATATTAGAGATACATTGAGTAATTTTTAATATATTAATTTGGTACAAAATGACTCAGCAGGAGACAATAAAATTCTACGAAGAAATGTTAGTGATGGTTAAAAGTTTTTATGAAAATGTGACAAAGAATAATAAGGAGATGATGGGATTGTCCAAAGATAAAAAGGTGAGTGTGGAAAACCCCCAAAAAATGTGGGAAAAGATGAACAAAATATTCAGAAGACAGATGAGAAATCAGAAGGAGTGGTGGAGGAGACAAATCAAAATAAGCTACAAGAAAACAAAAACATTGAAAAGACAATAACAATAAATACTGAGAATCATATAGATAATTCCTTAAGAGCTTACAATAGCACAGAGGGGAAAAAGGAAGACTTCCCAAAAATAATGAAAGGGTTATGGATGGGCATCCAAATGATGCAGCAGAAAGAGATAAGGGATAAGGCAGAGAGAACATTCAGTCTATGTAAAAATGTTAGAAATATAGGATCCCAAGAGAGAAATATAAAAGAATTACCAAAAAGTCAATAAATGATGAAATTCTAAAAAGGCTGAGAGATGACGGATAGAGACATAATATCTTGTAATATTGTGTTTGTATTAAAAACTAATAGAAACAAATAGACGGTATAAACTGGGAAAATAGTAACACATATATAGATACATAATAGAATGTATTATAACCACAAATATACTAAGGTTAGGAGGTGGAAGATTATGATTAGGCATATTTAAATCTATTATTATGGTTAACAGTGTGCAAAAAAATATATTGGAATTTATAGTTTTTAAGGACTACAAATTCAGGGAACTTAGAGATATAATCCTGGGATCGATTAAATTTTATTAATAATTTGTTGTATTGGTGTTTATAGAAAACTGAGATATTGGAAATATGGTGGAACCTGAGTGATACTTAAAATATTAAAATATTGGTGACTTATCAGGGGTCAACAAACACATTGTATGAAGAAATGTAATTGATGTTTAAATATATTTTTGGAGAAAGTGATAAAGAATCATAAAGAGAGAATAGTACTGTTTAAAGATAAAGAGGTGAATATGGAAGAACAAGGGGGAGTACAAATTGGGAAAATAGTATTATACACATTGATACATAAAAGAATATATTATAATTACAATGAGCATATTAAGGTTAGAAGTTGGAAGATAAAAACTATGTATATGTAATTGTATTATTATTAGCACTATGTAAAAAATGTATTGACCCAGTCATTACACTGTCCACAAAATATGTTGGTTGTTAAAGGAAAACTGCAAATAAAACATATACAAAAGAAGAAGAAGAAAGTGTCTTAATAATTTATTCCTTTATAATTTATCTGAATACTTAAGCCATCTAAGATCAAAGTCTTATATAACCTTTTGCTATTTATTTAATTTAAAAAAAATTCTTATGTTCAAGATTAAAACTTTCTTTTATTAAGATTGAAAGCAAACTCACTTAATGTTTTCAGGCTTGTTGATCTAAAGCAGGGGTGTCAAACTCAAGGCCCGCGGGCCGGATTTGGGCCGTGATATGGTCGGATCCGGCCCGCAGGGCCTTTCTGGTCTACCCAGTGTGAAGAGGAAAGATCAGGCCAGCGTAGCTTCGGCCCGGTCTACCCAGTGCGAAGAGGAAAGATCAGGCCAGTGTGGCTTCGGCCTGGTCTATCCAGTGTGAAGAGGAAAGATCGGGCCAGTGTGGCTTCGGCCCGGGCGACCCAATGCGAAGAGGAAACATCAGGCTATCATGGCTTTGGCCTGGTCCACCCAATTGGAAGAGGAAACATCGGGCTAGCATGGCTTCGGCCCGGTCTACCCAATTGGAAGAGGAAACATTGGGCTAGCATGGCTTCGGCCTGGTCTACCCAACTGGAAGAGGAAACATCAGGCCATCATGGCTTCGGCCCGGTCTACCCAATTGGAAGAGGAAACATCAGGCGGCCAGTGTTGCTTTGGCCCGGTCTACCCAATGCGAAGAGGAAAGATCAGGCCAACGTGGTCTACCCAGTGTGAAGAGGAAAGATCAGGCCAGCGTAGCTTCGGCCCGGTCTACCCAGTGCGAAGAGGAAAGATCAGGCCAGTGTGGCTTCGGCCTGGTCTATCCAGTGTGAAGAGGAAACATGCCAGCAGTTTGGGGAGTGGCGTCAAGCTGGCCATGCTTATCCAGTTGGCCACACCCACTCAGTCAGCCATGCCCGCCCAGCCCCCCGAGGTCAACCACAGCCGTGATGCAGCCCTCAATGAAATTGAGTTTGACACCCCTGATCAAAAGGACTCTAACAGGTTAAAAGTAGTTAACAAGCAATTTCAAATATGATTAGAAAAGAAAGTTTGCACAATTAGTATCCTTTAAAAGGTGCCAACCTTGGTTACGAGCAAAGTGATTATTCCTGTTGTTTTCCAGTGCTCAAAAACCCATTTGGAACCACTGACTTGATGTCTCCTCACACAGAGCAACTGCTCAGAATGTATGTGAGTGAACTCCCATCCTCTCCTTGTCTGGAGAGTATTCAGCCAGTCTATTTACTGAATCTTTATTCTTTGCCACAGTCATCAGTTTCGCTTTTCATGAAGCCATCTTCAATACATCATATATTCCTCCAGAAGTCCAATCCTTAGCTATTATTTCAATTGTTAGCTTAAGTATTTGTATAAAACTTATACCTCAGTCTGCCATCACTTGGGCCAAGGCCTTATCATTTGATTCTTTTTCATCATGAAATGAGAGGTTCCCATATTTCTTCCCTAAATATTGTATTAAATTCCAAAGTAGAACTTGATATTATGGAGCCTTAAAATATTATGTTCAAATGTTGCTTTATGGCTGTAAAACCTTTGGTCCTTTATGTCTGGAGACTGGTTTTCCTTTTGTTGAGCCTTCAAATATTGACTGAAAGTTTGCAATGGCAGTACCTCTTCTGGATTTCTTTATTTCCCCACAGTTTAGCTATGTTAGGTTTCTCATGTCACAAAAGCTTTGGGTTATCTTATATGAGCCTCCAGATGCCTCTAGCATCACGACAGTTTTATTACCTTTTCTCCTGTTGCCTACCTTTTAGACTTATTTCATTTTGGAGAGATCCACTTTCTCTTTTAATATTTACTAGTCTTTTTAAATTCTATTATAGGAAGACCTGTTGATAAAGGAATTCCTATAAATATGCATATACTTTAACAGATTTATGCCTATGCAATAAAACTTATCAGTCCTCGGGTGCTGCTGGAACCATGTGAAATATTGGAAAGAAGGATGCAAGATAGTTATCCCAAGGCCCTGAAATGGCAATGAGAAAAGAAAGTAGTATAAGGACATTTCCTGTTTTAAGTATGATTTATCTAAACAAAAGTGTTCCTAAACTTCAGTTTATCTTTGACCTTGACTTCTGGCTTGCCCAATGGCAACTGGTTCTTGGCTCCAGCTTAGATCAAAACACAGCATGGGATGAATTCATGAAAGTACACAGATCGCACATCATGGAGACCTTTAATGCCCTTTCAGTTTTGTCCTAGATTATATCAGCAACCAAAACAGGAATGAAATATTCCCTGTGAGCCTTCCCTGTCTACATCTGCAGTTTCTGGAACATTGTCTTCAAGATAAGCAAATACCTGGCAGAATCTATCCTTGATTGCACCAAAGCAATATAAAACCAGAATTGTTGGTATCTACAAATAGTGACATTTGAACAATTGTTGTGGTAATTAATAAATATATAAAATAATTGAGATATTATAGACTTGGAAATTTTGGCATTATTCATAGGTTCATTCATTTAAATTTACTCTTACTGCATCCATCATCCCAAATTACCAAATAATCAAAGCTCAATGTGAAAAATATTTATGGAGATTCTCAGTCATCCAGGTCATTCAGGTTGTCCCAAAGGTGCTTTTTTCAAGAGGCAACTATACTTTCTGGTTTTTCTTTGAAGACGTTTCACTTCTCATCCAAGAAGCTTCTTCAGCTCTGACTGGATGGTGGGGAATGGAAGGATTTATACTTCTTGCAGACAGCTGATCATAGCATGGCACAACATAGCATGGCACAACATAGGAGAACAAATCCATCAGGACTCAGGAGTCCATCTGCATTTAAAAGATAAAGGCCACGCTTTTGAAGACAACAAATCCACATTTTGGACAGAGAGGATTGCTGGTTTGAAAGAGGGGTCAAAGAGGACATCTATGTCAAAATTGAACAGGACCTCTCTCAACAGAGGGGGAGGGATACAACATCATCTATCTCCAGTCTACAACACAGTCCTTTCAACAGTTCCAAGAAGGCTCCACACCCATTTGCACTACTCAGGGGACCCTGAGGACACAGATAAACTTCCAAGTGGCATCAATGACTCTCTAAAAGGATGCAAATGACCAGTTGTCTGCAAGGAGTATAAATCCTTCCATTCCCCACCATTCAGTCAGAACTGAAGAAGCTTCTTGGATGAGAAGTGAAACATCTTCAAAGAAAAACCAGAAAGTCTAGTTGCCTCTTGAAAAAATAGCATCTTTGGGACTCAGTGTGAAAACAATGTCAAATAATCTTGGTTTTACTACTAGTTTACTAGTTTAGAAATGTCTATAAAATGTATCATCCCAATTTATGGTTGCAGGAAAAGTGCAATTGTTCCAGATTTTTCAGATAGATCTGTCATCTTTACCTGATTTCAGATGCTCTTAAGTGCAAATGGTTGGCACTGAATGTGAAAAAAATGTGAATCCCACCACTTAATTATTCCTTTCTATAGTTTGGTTGCTTGCAATTTGCTCACCTGAGAATTGTACAACAGCAAGGTATTATGGCTTGCCAGACATTGACATGAAACATATACCAAAACTTTCAGTTTTTGTCATTCCAAGCAAACAGCATGTTTTGAAAAGATCATTGCTGTTTTGCAGTTCATTTCTGATACACTCTGCTGATGAACTGATTTTTTTGTAAGAAAAGTAAAACAATCCAATAAAGATTAAGCAAATTGTTACAAACTGTATAAGAATTTCAAGGTAAATTATTAAAACATTTGAAAGATAATTTATATAATCAGTAATATTGATTGATCAATTATTTGCCATCAAACCAGTGTTGGCTCTTAGCAACTATATAGATACATTTCATCCATGATGATCTATCTATAACCTGCTCTTAAAATCTTCTTATGGTATAAATTGCCACTGTAACTGAGTCCATCCAACTGATTGATGGTCAACCTCTTATTCTTTTTCCTTTTATCTTTTCTAGTAATAGAACTTTCTCCAAGTAAAGGTTTTAGACAATATATCTAATATTATTTGAGTATGGTCATTTGTGCTTCAAGGATTGATTTGCTTGATGATCCATATTTTAAATTGTTTTTCTTTTTTTCTTTTGGTATTTTCAGGAATCTTCCTCAATATCAAAATTCAAAAGCATCAATATTCTTTCTATATCGCTTCTTTGAAGTCCAATTTTTCTTTCATAGAATGATATAGGGGATGTCATTGCTTGCACTATTAAGATTTTAATAATTAATATAAGCATTATATTCCACATGGAAAATCTCTACATGAATAGAATGATAACAGCACAGCAGTGAACAAAGGAACACACTGATCTTTCAATAATTGGATTTCCCCCCAACAATAATATAAAGCTAATAATAAGAAATTTTTGAAGCCAGATACTTTTAATAATAAACTTCTCTTCATGGAATATATTTTTGTTATTTTAACTAGAAAACTATAATAATCCATCTGGAGACCTCTTTAGATGTGCTTTTAATATGTCCTCAAGTATACAGTACATGTAAAAATAATCTGTCTATGGTAAAATATAGTTAGTTACATTTTGTCATATAGATTCTAGGACGTTTTGTAGTAAAATAAAAACAAATTAAGGAGATGCACATCAAACCTTTATTAAGATAATAGACTACCATAAAAAAGGTCCAATCAGACTATAATGACTATCAGACTTAATAATTATTTAAGAATCAGTTTGCAGGGATTTGACAGAATATTTTTTCATGCTTCTCTGACACACACAAAAGACCAAAATGTAACATAACTGAACCGATGTTTCAATTTTGCTCTTCTAAAGTTCATCAAAACTTCAATTTCAGCAGCAGAATCAGTAGCAAAAAAACTGCATCGTTTTAGTTTTTATTCTAAAACATCCAAACTCTCTTTATCCTGATTTACTATGGCAGAAATACTAGAATTAAAGTGCAATATAATAAAAACAATATAACATAATATATCAACCTTCAAATTACAAAAGACTCTGAGAACATTAATCTATCATACATAATATAAGCAATAGATTTGTTTAAAATCCTTGGGAAGGAAAAAAGTGTTGATCTAGGACCAAAAAACAGATTAGTGTCAGCTCCTATAGCACTTCCCTACAAAATTGTGCCAAAGCCTGAAGGGCATTGTAAAAAGGTTGTGCCTCTATTTTATGTATATTATGTGCCTCACCAAAGAATATTCTTGAGAACAACTTTAATGGGGATGAAATAAGAAAGAAACAAAACATTATTTGAAATATATGGACTCAAACCACTAACGGGTTTAATGGTAAACATGAATTATGAATTGGGTGCAGAAACAGAAACATGTAATCCATATAATTATTTAAGAATTTATTTGGTTCCACCTAGTTTTGCCATTTAGATTTTTATAGAATAACTGAAACTCCAGATTATATTCAACATTTAATTACTCACAGTTTGATTAATGAAATCTGGAATATAAGTAATCAAATAATCCCAATGACAAAGAATAGCAGTTTGGGGTGGAAAATGAAGATACACAAAATATTTCATCATCATCATCATCATCATCATCATCATCATCTTAGCCACTGTCTATCCACTGCAGGATGAAGGCCTCTTCCGCATGTTTCCAACCAATACGGTCTTGAGCTTTCCTTTGCCAGTTGGGCCTGCAATACTTGCTGATGTCGTTGCTCCATCATGCCTTAGGTCTCTTTTGTGGATGCTTTTTATCAAGTGGGATCCCTTCTATGACTGCCTTGGTCCACCTAACAGCAGTTCTTCTTGCTATGTGACCAGCCCATTTCCATTTCAATTCTTTTACTCTCTTGATGATATTGTATAGTTTCATTTGTTCTCTAATCCATGTGCAGGTCTTTCTATCTTGTCTTGTGATGCCGAGCATGTATCTTTCCATGGCTCTTTGCGCCACTCGTAGCTTTTGTGTCGACTATGAGGTTAGTGTCCATGTTTCGCCGGCACATGTTAGAGCAGGTAGCACACACTGATCGAAAACTTTTATCTTCAGGCATAGAGGGAGGTAGTTGTATTGTATGTAGTTATACACAGGGGTGGTATTCACTTACCTTCCCTACCGGTTCACAAATGTGAGCGTGCACGCGCTCGCTGCACTCGCATGCGCCACCTCCACACATGCGCACAGCCTCCCACGCATGTGCTTTACTCACACACGTGCCTTCCGCGCATGCGCCCTGCCTTGAAAACGTGGCTAAATAGGATGGCATTACGTCCGGGCGAACCGGCAGAATACCACCTCTGAATTGGACTGCCCGAACTGGTCCAAACCGGCAGAATACCCCCTCTGCATTGGATTGTCTATCAATTAATCATTTCTTATATCATGGTATATACATATGACACACTACACTGGCACCAGTGAAATTCGTCATATTAATCTGTTTGTGGTGCTATATTGTGTTTAGGAGTCTGACAGCCCATGGGTAGAAGCTGTTTTTAAACCTATTTGTCCAGCTGGCTATACTTCTATGCAGGGGTGAAATGCTCCCGGTTCGCTCATGCCTGTCGGTCGCGGTAGAGCCAGTCGCCAAGGTAGCACGAGGCTCCGCCCACCCGCCCGGATGCTGCCATTTGGGTTCTTTTACCCTCTGCGCATGCGCAAAGCGTTCTGTGCATGCACAGAGGGTAAAAGAACCCAAACGCCAGTGTCCGGGTGGGTGGGCGGAGCCTTGTGCTACCTTGGTGACCTGCTCTATGGCGACCGACAGGCACGAGCGAACCAGGAGCATTTCACCCCTGCTTCTATGTCTTCTGCCTGATGGTAAAAGTGAAAAGAGACACTGGCTAGGGTGTGAATCATCCCTTAGTATCTTCCTCACTCTGCTGAAACAGCGAGACCTGGCGATGTCATCCAGTGGTGTTAGAAGGCAACCAACCAATGGTTTCTTGTGCTGAATTGATCACTCTCTGTAGTGCCTTCCTGTTCGCAGCTGTTAAACCAGCATACCATACTGTTATACTTCTTTCTATCAGTCTTCTATCATAGACTGATAGAAAGAAGTCATCAGCTGTTGTTCCACCTGATTTTTCCGCAGGATTCTAAGGAAATGAAATCTCTGTTGAGCCTTACTAACCACCAGGGACATGTTGTTTTTCCAGGTAAGATCTTGACTAATGAGCACTCCCAAGAATTTAAAAGAGGAAACCCTCTCCACACCGCCCCTCTTGATATACAGTGGGGCAGGTTCCTCTCTGTGCTTCCGGAAACCCAACACCATCTCCTTTGTCTTGCTAGTATTTAGATGTAGGTTATTTTTTGAACACCATGTGGACACCTTCTGGACTTTTTCCCTGTATGCTGATTCGTCCCCTCCAGTTATAAGCCCCAGCACCATTGTGTCGTCTGCAAACTTTATTATGATGTTGGATGGATTCGAGGATATGCAGTCATGTGTATACAGCGAGTACAGGTAGGGGCTGAGCATGCAGCCCTGAGGGGAGTCTGTGCTGAGCTTCAGGGTGGACGATGTCGAAGACCCACTCTTACTGTTTGTGGATGGCCCATCAGGAAGTCTTTGACCCAGTCACAAATGAGGGGAGGGAAATTCAGGTCAGTCAGCTTTTCAATGAGAATGCCTAGTAAGATGGTATTAAAGGCCGAGCTATAGTCTATAAAAAGCATTCTGACATAATTCCCAGATTTCTCAAGGTGTCTCAGTGCAGTATGTAGAGCAGTGGCGATGGCATCTTCTGTCGACCTGTTCTATAAGCAAACTGATGTTGATCAAAATTTGGTGGAAGACAGGACCTGAGGTGTTGTAGGACCAGTCTCTCAAAGCACTTCATCACTAGACGTCAGTGCAATGGGTCTATAGTCATTCAGGCTGTTTATGGCTGCTTTCTTCAGAACTGGGATGATTGTGGCTGCTTTCAAGCACGATGGGACTCTAGCCAATTGCAGGGAGATGTTAAAAATCCTTGTCACGACCCCTGTTAATTGGTCAGCACAGGTTTTTACCATTTTCCCCAGCACACCATCTGGAGCTGCAGCTTTGTTGGGATTTACAGCCTACAGCACAGATCTCACTTGATGTTCATGCAGGGTGAGTGGCTGGAGATTAGAGGGTCTTTGAGCTAGAGCCACAGAGACAGGTCTTTTAACCTCAAAGCGGATGAAGAAGCTATTTAGCTCCTCCACCAGCAGGGCATTAGCACTGTCTATTTTCATCGTATTTCCCTTATAATTGGTTAGATGTTGTAGCCCCTGCCACACCTGTCTTGGGTTATAATCTGCCAGGTGCTTCTCTACTTTTTGTTTGTATTTCTGTTTAGCCGCCTTAATGCCTCTCCTCAAGTTTGCCTTGGCCTCGTTGTATTCATCTTTGTTTCCTGCCTTGAAGGTGGAGTTTCGGGTCTCAGAAGTGATTGTACCTCTGCTGACATCCAGGGTTTACAATTACTGTAAACTCTAATGCACTTATTCACTGTTACATTGTCTGTGCATGTTTTGATGTATGAGAGTACAGTGTCAGTGTTCTTGCAGCTCCAAATATTCAAATATACTCCACTCGGTAGTCTCAAAGCAGTCCTGCAACTGGCAGAGTGCTCCCCCCGGCCAGATTTTAACAGTTTTCCTGACTGGCCATATCCTTTTCCTAAGGGAGGTATATTTTGGGCACAATAGCAGAGAGAGGTGGTCAGACGTACCCAGATGGGAAAGGGGGTTTGCTTTATATGCCTGTCTTAAGTTTGAATACATATGGTCTAGAGCCGTGATGGCAAACCTATGGCACGCGTGCCAGAGATGGCATGCAGAGCCCTCTCTGTGGGCACGCGCACAGTCACCAGCTGCTCTTCTGGTTTCTGGTGTGCGTATGCACGCTGGCAAGCTGGTCTTCGTGCGTGCCAGAGCACCAGAAACCTGAAGACCATGTGCACTGACCAGCAGGTCTTCGGGTTTCCAGCGCTCCGGTGCGCGCATGCGTGCATTCCGGTTTGGGCACTCGGTGCTGAAAAGGTTCGCCATCACTGGTCTAGAGTGTTCTTACCTCTGGTGGTACACTGCACATACTGCACAAACTTAGGGAGAACAGACTTTAGACAGGCTTGATTAAAATCCCCAGCCACAACAAAAGCGCCCTCTCAGGGTAAGTTTGCTGCTGCCTCTCGATGACGTTATGTAGCTTAGAGAGTGCTGTGCTGACATTTGCATCAGGTGGAATATAGACAGCGGTGATAACCATCACAGAAATCTCTCTAGGTAAATAAAATGGCCTACAAATGGCAGTTATTAATTCAACATCTGGAGAACATGTTACTACACCAGTCTTTATGTGTGTAAATAAAAGTCCTCCACCTTTGCTTTTACCGGAGTTGCCATTTCTGTCAAAGCAGTGTGTGGTGCGGTTAGTTAACTCCACTGACGCGTCCAGTACAAATGGATGAAGCCAGGTCTCTGTGATGATCATCACACAGCAGTCGCGAATGAGCTTATTCGCTGCCATCCATAGCTCTAGTTCATCAGTTTTGTTGACAAAGGATCTAGCGTTGGTTAGAAAAATACTTGGTAATGCTGGTCTGTGAGGCTGCTTCTGTAACTGAGCTACCAAACCAGCTCTGCATCCTCATCTCTGCTTCCACTCTCTTTGCCGTCGGCACCGCCTCCCAGGCCCAACAACGATCCATGGAGAGCCCGGCAGTCTTATTATGTCACTCGGTATATTATGAGACCGCTGGAAGTTGCTGGTAATATCTAGTCGATTAGAAGATCCAATCTTTAGTAACTCCCCATGGGTATAGACTAATTTTTGCCCACTCACTCCACTGTAACACCAGGAGCTCGAAGCTGCAGCGTCTACACACGCCGCCATCTTGGATTTTTATTTTATTTTTTAGGCCACCTGGGCTTCCAATGAAAGGATCAAACTATATAGTAAGTCCTTCCAGAAATGTTTAATCCAAATTTATTTACACAATATCATTACTGTGTCCTGATTCATCTTTCATTTATTAAATATCACCCACACAATTTTTTTCAATAGTTGCAATTACCATAAGGCTTGCAAAATTGGTAATGGCCATTTTATTCTCTCTGTGCTCCAATAAGACTCAGGAGAACTGGAGCAAGTGCTATTTGCCCTGAAACTCTGATGTATGGTTTGACTTATGCCTTAGTTATAGCCAGATGGAGACATTGTGATTGTAAGATCCTGCCTCTCCCTCCTGTTCAAGAAAGCATGGACTCTCGAAACTGTAGCATTTCAAAAGGAAACTTTTATTGAAAGGAAGTGAATGCAAGACAATGCAAAGCAGGGTCTGAGTCCCCCCCCCCCCCCCGACAATTCTGTTAGGATAAAGTGGTTAGAAACCCCTCCTCTGAGTTTGATGTTGAATGAGCCAATCCACAGGTGCAAAGATGTTGTGGAAACGGTCATCCTGAGAATGAGATAAGGAGTCATTCCCATGCGCTTCTTCTGTGAGGCTTCCAAACGGAGAGAAAACAGATGGCCCTCCCCTCTTGTACATTCCCCAAGGTAAATCAAAGCACAGGGCAGAATAGGTGACAGGGTAAAAGTTATAAACTAGGGAATTACAGGATACATAGGAAAACAGGATGAGAACAATAAGTGAGTAAAAGAATCTGGGGTCCCCTCCCCACTTGAATGGCAGTATCATGATAGGGATCTGACAGTGATAGTCTTCAATCATATCATACCTGTATGGATCTCCTCTGTTCATGAATCTTTGAAAACTCTTTAAATCTCAGAGGTGCCTGAGGAGATAAAGCAGTAGAAAATATGTTAGCGAACCATTGGAAGAAAATAGTTTGATTGAGCTTAAGTAAGAAGACTTATTAATAGTGGTGGTATTCAACCAGTTTGCACCGGTTCGGAAAAACCGTTTGTTAACTCTTTGTGGAGTTCTGAGAACCAGCTGAATAGTCAAGGCTGCCTGCCTGCCTAACGATTCCAGTAGCTCACACACACCTCAGATGTTCCTGCTCCTTTGTAATTAACCAAAGGAAGGGAAAAGAAAAAGAAGAAATAACCACATAGCCATTTCCTCAGCAGAAAAATTCTAGCCCCTTTAAAACTCAGGCTTAAAGTGCAGGAGAGGGGTTTTTTTCCCCTCTTCTCTCTCCCTTCAGTTAATAGCTCCGGCCTGGGCAGACAGCCAAGAACCATTTAACAGGCAAATACTTAGTTGCAATAACAAAACCGCAGGAATGCAGTCAGCACAGAAACAATAGAAACTTACAGATCATACAGATTAACAGAGTTGGAAGGGACCTTGTAGGTCATCTAGTCCAACCCCCACCCAAGCAGGAGACCCTATACAATTTCTGACAGCTGGCAGTCCAGTCTCTTCTGCCCTGACATTTTCCTCCCTCAAATGTTGCAATCAAAATTGA
>QLTV01001376.1:748244-762315 GCA_003457575.1 Thermophis baileyi | reverse complement strand
TGTGAAAGCCTCCAGTGATGAAGCTCCCACAACTTCTTAAGGCAAGCTATTCCATTGGTTGATTGTTCTATCAGAAAACTCCTCCTTGTTTCTAGGTTGAATCTCTCCTTGTTCTTGACAGGATTAGGCCAGGGAAGGAGTTTTTAAAATGTTAATACAGAGCAGGAGTTTCTTGTCAGCGTTCTTATGTCTTTTTAAATACACGTTCTAATTAGCAGAATTGATTTTATTAATTTGGAATAGGGTTGCAATGCTGTTTCTATGTTTATGTATTTTGATCCTGCATTTTCAGCATTTAAGAGTTAGCTTACAGTATTAGACTGTAAAATTTCAAATTATCTTGTAACTGTGATGGAGCACCCACAACTTCTGAAGGCAAGCTATTCCATTGGTTGATTGGTCTCACCCTTAGGAAATTTCTTCTTAGTCCTAGGTTGCTCCTCTCTTTGGTTAGTTTCCATCCATTGTTTCTTGTCATGCCTTTTGGTGCTTTGGAAAATAGTTTGACCCCCTCATTTTTGTAGGAGCACCTCAAATTTCCTGACAGAACAATTCATCAGTGGAACAATTTGTCTCTAGAAGTTGTAGATGCTCCAACACTGGAAGCTTTAAAGAAGAGATTGGATAACCATTTGTCTGAAGTGGTGTAGGGTTTCCTGTCTAAGCAGGGGTTTGGACTAGAAGACCTCCAAGGTTCCTTCCAACTCTGTTATTCTATTCTATTCTATTCTATTCTATTCTATTCTATTCTATTCTATTCTATTCTATTCTANCCCCCCAAGGTCCTTTCCAACTCTGTTATTCTATTCTATTCTAAATATTGGAACAGTGCTATTTTATTGTGAGTTGGACTAAGGAGAGGGTGAGACCAATCAAGTTGGCCATGCCCACCCAGTCACATGACCACCCAGCCACGCCCACCCAGCTGGTCAGAGAACCAGTTGTTGAATTATTTGAATCCCACCACTGCTTTATTAAGGATTATTTTATTGGCAATAAGAATGATGAAATTTTATTTTTCTGTGGTTGTCCACAGATATCTGGCTAACAGCTCTGTTCAGATAACCAGTGGGGGTGATTAGGATGGGAGTGATATGGTTTGAGTATCATCAATCATGATATTCTTTTGGGTTGGCTTAAGAGATTTGGAGTGACAATATGATGTTGTGATTGTATTGCTTCTTTCTCTGAAACTGGTTCCTATCAGTGTTATGAGAGATAAGAGGACTAGCCTCATATCTTTGTTTTATGGGATTCCTTGAGGCTTTACTCATTCTCTCTTTGCTCTTCTTTAATAATTACATGAAGTTGCATGCTTGTTGGTACAAGATTAAGTGGTGGTATCATTAGAAGACATGCAGCTTTACTTCTCTAACCTGTGCCAGATGATGCACTCAATATTACTTTCTAGTGTCTAGGTGAAAGAAACGATGATAGCTTGGGATATACCATAGAACTAGATAAGTGGCAAAAATTCTGGGATAGAAATTATAAATTGACAATGGCAACCAATTATAAGGAAAACCTATATAAAATGTTTTATAGGTGGCATTTGCCACCAGCAAGACTAGCAAAGATGTTTAAAAATATGTCCGCTAAATGTTGGAAATGTAATCAGATACCGGGTTCTTATTATCACATGTGGTGGATGTGTTCAAAGGCAAAAAAAAAAAAATTGGACAAGAATACTTACATGGTTAGAGAAAATGATAAAGCAACACATAGTTTTAAAACCAGAAATATTTTTGTTAGGTATATTACCAGAAAATTATAATAAAGGGACTACATATTTAATAATACATGTGCTGACAGCAGCGAGGATTGTATTTGCACAATATTGGAAAAATGATACACTTACAGATGAAAGTATAATTAGAAAAATATGGAGATGGATAGATTGACATTAATAAAAGATAAGGAAGAAACAGACTATTTTTCAACATGGGATATGTTTTATCAATGATTAGATAAAAGGGGTAGAAATTAGAGGATGAAAGATTACTGATACGTATAAGTAAATGATGTAAGAATCTTATTATATATAAGCAAATATTAGTATTATTATGGTTGTTATTATTATTACTATTATTACTACTAGTATTTTATTAATATCTTGTATAAGTAAATTGATCCAGACAATACACTGTTTAATAAGCACTTATGTATTTTAAAGAAGAAGAAAAATGTATAAATAAAATTTTAAAAAATATATTACTTTCTAGTATCTGGAAGTTGTGAGAATCTGATGAGGAAGAAGATACTTTGGCTGAATGCAAACAAGGCTGAATGGCTATGGTTTCAGGGATGCAGAAAT
This sequence comes from Thermophis baileyi, assembly GCA_003457575.1. Classification (NCBI taxonomy): domain Eukaryota; kingdom Metazoa; phylum Chordata; class Lepidosauria; order Squamata; family Dipsadidae; genus Thermophis; species Thermophis baileyi. Next base: position 760,001 of record QLTV01001376.1, on the reverse strand, counting down.
GTTTAATCTTTAGTTTCTGGTGGAATTGCATTCACCAGACAATGGATGTGCAATTTGGAAGTATTCTTGGTCTCTACGGCTCCGGCCTTTACAGAACTCCATCTCTAAAGGCAGAAACTGTTCACCAAATGTACCAATTGCAGTTGATCCTAGACTGAAAGCTCTGTTCATCTCCTGCATGGTGAATGCAACACTTTCTACCTTGGGTTGAAATGTTGCAATAAAAGTATTGGAATGATGGACTTGAACCCCACCTGGAAGTTACAATTAGTACATAAAGCAGCAGTGCTGGTAGTTATGCAAATTGCACTAGCTTCCTATAGATTTCTGAATGTAACTCAAAGTGCCACCTATAAACCATTTATCATCTTTAAAGCCATTCATGATACAGAAAATAAGATGAGTTATTTGCAGATTACATGTCTCTGATTATGTCATCCCAAGGTCTGATAGCATGGACATGCTTAAGTTCTCCTGATGACACTAATAGTGATCTTGCTTTGTTGTGGGACCTGCCACTTGAAGAAGTACATTCCCCCAAAAGTGTGTGGCCCCAATCCTCCTGGTCTTCCATAAGGCTTTAAAAATGTGGTTTTCTCCCCAAGAACTAGATTATGGCATTTCATTAGTCACATTTTTGGATGACCCTTTTAGGGCTCAGAATAGGGGTGGTTGACCATCCTGGCCCACTTGAATTTCTTGGTAATTCACCTTATGGACTGGCTCTGGATCCTGGCAGTTTGGGACATTGCTAAACAAATTCTCATCCTACTTCCATGCCAATTCCAGTCAGGATTGGTAGAGTGAGACAAGTTCATCTCTTGGCCTTTCTGATATGACTAATGCTCCAGTCTCTTGCAAATCCTATTTAATATCTAACATCAACATGAGGCCACTAGGTTATGTCATTTCACAGCATAGGTATGGTATCATCATTTATAAATTTCAACCTAATGCAGGGCAGTGTGTGTTGTTCAAGTACTTACTCAGTGCCTGGAGTAAGAGCTTGGATGGGGAGTAACTGATTTCAACCACTTGCAAGATAGGGTGGCTTGCAAGAGTTGATCCCTGGGATTCAGTGAGTTGTCATCTTTGACTCCCAATGGGATAGCACTCTTTCACAATTAGTACACTCCTGGACATATGAATCAGTGAGCAGGTGGCAGCCATGGCTAGGAGACCTTTGCACAGTTTCATCTTGTGCACCAATTGCACCTCTTTTTTTTAGACTTAGAGCTTTGTGAATAGTCACTCACACCTTAGTCACCTCTTGTTTGATTAGTATAACAAGCTATACATTAAGTTATCCTTGAAGAATGCTCTTCACCCAGGCAATAGACTGGGATGGAAGCTCAACAGATGTAGAGATGGTGGGATAATACAGTGCAATGGTGAAATATGATTTTTTTTGTGGAGTATTGTGGATTTGTAATTATTCTATTGTGGAATTTTGCTGTGAGCCACCTAGGATTATCATGTACAAGATAAGTAGCTATATAAATCTTCTAAATAAATAACATCTGCAAAATTGCTTTAGAATTTTGAATGCTCTGTGTTTTTGTCTATGTTAATCTTGTTTTATATTGTGGTCTGGTGATTCTTCTCTATTTATTGTTTATCTTGATTTCATTTAATCTTATGCCACTTACACAAACTCATATTTTGTAAGATGGGTGGCCATACCCTTTATATCAACAAACAAACAGTTGGGTGAATACCTGCTTCCTTAAAATCAATGCAAAGAAATGAAGCTGAAAGGGAATATCATCTATGCACTGATTACTTCAGATTCTCAGTTGATCCTGTTCAGTAACTTCATATAATTATAAAAATAAAGTCATACTGATAGAAATCCTCTGTTATTCTGGTGATGGTGTGTCCCTCACCTTCAAGTCCATTTCACATTAACAACACATGAATCTATCAGCCGATGAATGATCTTATAACATCACCCAGCATACACTCAGCAGAGATCTTCAGCCAGAACAACTTACCAGGAGCAATCTGATATATTATAACGATAAAGGTTCTATGTTAAAAATCTAAGAACAATCTAGGAGAAAAGCTTCATTATAGAAACAATCCCTCCATACAGACCATTTCAATTATATTTCTCAAAACATGTTTTTATCCTCTTATTTTTCAGGGAAAAGAGTACAGGCCAACACACAGGAAATGGCAGAAGCTACAAATAAACAAACAGCAATAAAAGAATGTCATGAGCTGCAAGTAGCTTAATTGAGAAAAGAAACTTTGCAAGTCTTTCCAGGAATTCTAGTGAGACTCTGTATGTGTCTTGGAAGCAAAGATGTTTTTAAAGATCAAAATGGGAAGGAACAGGTTAGAATAATTATTTTATTAATACTTACCTTGAATTACTACAATAAGGGAGCTATGAATCCCCAAATTTAATAATAGAGTGAATGCCAAATGCTATAAAGGAGATCCAGAATGTTATATAAATTAAAATGGTGGATTAGAATCATGGAATCCTGACTTGATAATATTGTGCCACTCAAGCACACATATAGGTAATCTGACTAGATTTTTTATTATACTGCATATTCTATTGATATAAATTTAAACACTCTGTTTGCAATACATGGCAGCAAAGGTAAGAGTAAGAGCAAAACAAAAACAAAATCTCTCTCTCTGAAAATCCACAAAATAAGGTCTGAAACAAGACCATATATGATAGAGATAGAAAATTAAGGGAAAAAATGACATCAGAAAAAAGTGCATTAAAGAACCTTGGATTGGGGCTACAGACAGGTTAAAAAAAAATGAAAACCAGCTTATCTGATCTGCTTATGCTAAAACTTCATAAATTAGAGAAAGATCTAAATTTCTTAGCACATGATGGTTATATGTGTCTTTCTAGCCTCCCTCATCCCAACCCATTGGATCAAATTTGCTTGCTTGTTTGCTTGATTGATTGATCAAATTTATATATCACCTTATTGAAGTGAGCTGATCTGTTAAAAAGAACACTTTTAGTTATATGCACTTTTCTACTTCATAGAGTTTCTTTGAGGGTAAAATGGGATACGAAAACCATGAGATTCATCTAAGCTCCTTGAAAGAAATGTGTGAGAGGATGGAAAAGCAGCACGTGAATGTTGATTATAGCAACATCCAAAAATTTCCAAAATGAGGGCAGAACATTGCATTATGTCATTGCTACATAAAAAATGGCCTGACCTTTTGAGACAGATATATGAATTTACTAGATTTATTAAATAACTATTATAAACAATATAATTAATTTCTAATTCCAAGGAGGTAGAATCATAAAACAATGTCCATTTATCTAGGGTAAGGGAAAGTTTGAAATAACATTAGTTATAACATCTGACAGAGTTAAACCTTTGCACCATCTTATAAAGCCAACTGATTTCCTAATAAAGCCAACTGTGTTTCTAATTACAACACAACAGTGGTGCCCCTCAGTCCTTCCATTGCTTAACAGACAAGACATAAAGACACAATAATTACTGAAAAACTTTAGTGTGGCAGTGAAAGTGTTAAAAACATAATAACTAGTGGGAAGAAATCCCTGTGTAGCCCTTCTTTCCTCATAGCACATGCTTAGTTTGCTTAAAGGTTAATTTAGGAATGCTATATTTCCATATTTATTTGATACATCAAATGTATAGCAGTGATTCTCATGTAAGGCATCAAGAAATCTTGGTTATTTACATATTGGAGAAAAACATGAGCATTTGGATGCTTTGAGAGTAACATGACAGTAAAAACTTGCTCTACAAAGGATGTTTTGTACAGTCATTAACAACATAATGATAGGAAAACTAAAGAAACTGTAGTAATGTGCTCAAAATAAAACTCTGCTCAAAATAAAATTATGGGCATTATACAGTATGTTAAGGATATCAGATTGGAAAAGGTTGCTGTATAGAAACTACAGTATGTACAAATAAGTCCTATTTCCACAACCACTCCCCCAGTCAAAACTCTTTATCATTGATTCTGGCAGTAGATAATCTCATTAACTGTTCAGAAGTCATTTTTAGGTCAAATAAGAATTCTTACTTCTTTTTTCAGTAAACCATTTCTCAGCTTCACCTCAGGGAACTCAAAAGTTTGAGTGTACTAAATGGTTCTAGGGCCTTTTCTATCTTTAATTAAAAACCTTAAAACTAAATTGTATACCCTGACAAATGTGGGGGAGCTAATTTATTCAAAACTTGTTTGGCTTATTTGCACATAATTCTAATTCATAATTCAGATTGTGAAATTATTTATTTCTCACATCCACATCCAGTTGTCAGAACAGATATGAAAGTTTAGGTGCCTTGTCTTCTGTTTTAAAAAAATCACTATTAATCACAACTAATAATCTGCAAATAGTATTTAATCTATTAAATTAGATTAATTTAAACAATATGAGAAATGAAAGGTATCATTGAATGGACATTATGACTATAAAACTTTAGTCTACCTTTATCTGATAGAACTGAAAGTGAGCAGCTGGGGAAGGCATAGGGCTATGTTGTGTTTATCTCATTCTAACTTTGATTGAGAAATATGCATTCATTTCTCTAGGTTGATTGAAGATTTTCTGAACCATGAAGGGCTAGACCTCTTTGCCTACTTTTAGAAATTCTTCCAAAACATGTTTTCAAAAGTTCAAAAGTCACAGATTAACAATGGACTGTAAGGACATAATGTTGAGAATAAATCATGCTATCCAGTCATCTGATAAAAAAATAGCAAAGGAAATATTTGGAATGTTTATTCAAGGAGCACATGAAAAGCCGTGAGAGCTCAATTATTGAGTCACTTTCTAAGCAGGCATTCTCCATTGGCACTACCATAATTCTACATCATTAGCAATAATTTTCCTTTTTTTAAACTTTCTGCATGGTAAAAATATGACATCTCTTCAGGATTGCAGCATTATCCTGAGTCATGGATCTCATATAAATTGGCTTCTTTCCTATACTGTAACAAGTGTCAATGAACAATCAGAATTGTGTTTGAGGCCTAATTTCTCATGCAGAGGAGCTGTATTTCTGGTTAAATTCCCAGTTGCTTGCACTTGGATTTGGTTGTGACATTGCTACAGAAAACAAATGCCCTTTTTGGATGAAAAATTAATTCCTAGGATGACTGCTGCCAGAGGAACGCCTGGAAACAAAGGAGGAGAGGTTAAGGGTAACCATGCATGGTCAAGCTGGCATACACCCCAGTCATTGCTCAGCATTCTTCAGTGATCACCATAGGGAAGCAAACAGCGGGGATGTAATGTCATCAGTGTGAGGCAGCACTAACCATCCCAGCAAAGATTGCCTGGGCAAGAAGAGAACAAATCAACCTGGAAGGTTCTGCCAAATGGAACTGGATTAACACTTCATTGAAATCAGCTACCTTATGCCTTTTTGCATCACATTAAGATGTGGGTCATGATCCAAGAGAGGTTTTCTCTTAGTTGTTCTATTCTGCTGCTTGCTTCAATGAAACACACAATTTCTCCCACATTTTAAAGAAGAGATTTATAATGTGTATGGGTGCCCAGCTTTCTGCTTATTTCATCCCTGATCTAAGTAGTGACAGAAGTAAGAAAATAGAAGTTAATATGAAAGGACAGAAAAATCTAGGAATTCTTCAACAGCTCTCAAAAGGCAACACAATTGAATGTAGATTGCAGTAGAAGCTGCCAGATCTGGACCTAGACCATTAGATGGCAGAGTTGAGTTTTAGGGTCTCTGCAGCCATCTAGTGGTTATCTGGATATTTGCACTCCAGAATTGACTAATCACATTTGCTCTGTGACATTTTTATATAGCTTATATGCATCCCAATTTTTGTAATTAGTAAGATAAATTAATACATAATATTTTTAAAGACAAGGTTACATAATTTTCAGGTGCTTTGGAGAATAGCTTGTGGCAACCCCTGAGATATTGGAACACTGCTATCATGTCACCCCAGTCCTTCTTTTCATTCAACCGTTCTTCATATGTTTTCGCCTCCAGTCTCCTAAACATCTTTGTTGCTCTTCTCTGAAGACTTTCTAGAGTCTCAACATCTTTTTTTATATTGTGGATGCAATATTCCCAGTGTGGTCTTCCCAAGGCCACTTCAGATCCTGCCTTGCTTTACTTGCTATCACTTTCTCTCAATAAAAGTTTCCTTTTGAAATAATGCTTGTTTCAAGAGTTCTGCTTTCTTGAAGAGAGAGGACAGGCAAGTCCTTACAGCATTATAAAGTGGTACTAACACTTCATGTGATCTTGAGTCTATCCCTAGGACTTCATTGGCTCTTTGGTTGCTGCAGCAACCAAATATTTAATATGCTGGTTCATTTTAAAGTGATTATCCCCTAGGACTCCAAGATCCTTCTCGCAGTTACTACTAACTGGCTATATCATTATGAATTTGTATTATTATTATTATTAAATTATTATGATAGGACTGTATTATTATTAATTTTTGAAATTTATATTATATATTATTTCATAAGATAAATTGTAAGTGTACATAAAAAAGAATGTAACCAGAAAAATAATAATTTTTGTTGCCTACGGTACTTTTTGAATAATGAATCATCATCATGAATAATCACAAATTAGTGGTTTTTAAACCACTTTGGACCTACTCCTTGGTTTAGGATTACTTTCAATATTTTTCTTCTTTGTTTATAAGTCCAAGCTACTATTTTGAGACGCTTTTTAATGGCTACAATAATGAGGCCAGTGGTAAAGCTAAGTAATTTAAGATTCTCAAGTTCAGGGGAAAAAACATTTTAAATGGTCAAATATATTACTTCTGTGATTAACCACAAAACCAATATTCTTTTTCACACATCTGCAGAGATATTCTGACAAGGTGCCATTTTGAATTTTAAATTAACTTTTTATTTATGCTTCTAAAGGACAAAAGGTAAAGCAGAAGCAGCCTGAGTTTATTCTGGCCTGCTGGCACTGGCCCACTTGTTCTTTGTCCCTGGTCTCCCCATCATCTGCTGATCATCAGGTGTTCATTTGAGAGGAGCATAGTTTGAAGGATCTTAGAATTTAACTCCCCCTCTCCCAAGTGCATCTTGTCTGCACCAGAAAAAGTTCCCACAGTCAGGATCTGGTTGGAATCTTTTCCTTTATACTCTATTGATGGAATAGGTCACTATCTATTACTCAACTATCTCACAGGATGGTTGCAATGATAAATAAGTACCATAAGTGGACCTATGTACATTCCAAAGTGCTTCTAAAAGGAGGGAAAGAAAAATTGTAATAAATACAACACAGACTAAGTTAAACAACATTCCTCACAAATAATCCAATTCAGCCAGTCGGAAAACATCTATTCTGCAAAAGTGAATTTAAGCTGCAGAAAACAGCTTGTTTGAAGTGGTTTATATTGGACACATCTCAAGAACAATAACCATAAAATATGCTCTACTGTAAACTCTTCCAAATCATCAAACTTACTCCACTAACAAAATTTTGAAGTGAAGAATTATAATAAAGAAATGTGGGGCAAGTAAAACTGACTATAAGTTTATGTATTTGAATAGCTACATGAAAAAGAAAAGATATATAAAATGACAGCTTCCTTTGAATCTCTTTTAATATCAGGCCAAAATGTCAACTTTAACCTTCTTTTTTTCATCTATCCTTTGCAACTCTCCCATGAATCTAATTACGTGATCTCCATTCTACACTGTGTCTTATCTGGTTTTTCAGAATTGGTGTCAGCCAGGAGAAATATGATTGAAAAATAAAAAGATACCAATATTCCCATAACTACTGATCTAATAATAATAGAACTCCTTCATGTCAAGACACTCTTCTGGTTTACACTTTTAAAAACCTAAATTCAAATATATCCAAAATAAGGCAACCTTTTCTCAGATGTTCCTTTCAGGAGCAAAAGGACAAGCTCAAAGACAAATGCAAGGATTTTTCATGGGCTTCTTGAATTAGAAAAAGTGTTTAAAAGTTACAGAAATGAGCACTTTAATTAAACTCTTTGTATCTTGAAAAGAGAGAGAGAGAGAGAGGGAGAGAGAGGGAGGGAGGGAGGGAGGGAGAGAGGGAGGGAGAGACAGAGAATGGGTGATAGTGAATTTCTGCTTTTCCTAATAACATACCTGTTATTCATGATAATGTTATGCCTCTCAGTCACCTCAACCCATAAGATAGGTGGCAAATAAATTTAATAATAAGAACTCGATAGGTTGATAAAATGCCAAATCCAGTCTAAATATCTGATTGTGTGACCAACCATAATAATAATGTACTGTAATTATAAGTCTCTGTGGGATACTTACTTCCCCATGGTACTATTTTTGCTTTCAATTTTTTCCAAAAGGTTTGGAGGACAGTTTTGCAATCAGTTTTCATGAAGCACTGAGAAAAGAGAGAAAATATAGCATGAACCAATCAGGGCTCTCACAAGCAGACCAATAGGACAGTGAAAACAAAATATGAGTATCAAACTATTAAACTATGGATTTGGTCATATTGCTTACCATATGATACTGGAGAAGCCAAGCTTTTTTCTTCAGGAATTGAGAAATTGGCTGGCAAGATCTGGCTGCCAGATAAACCTATGTGTGAAATTTATTCAAAAGGCTGAGAGCAGGGCAAATTAAAAATTCCCATGAATAAAAAAAACTGGATTATCTGCTTAATTCATAGCTGAGACAAACATTGGCCCAGATGCCCAATGCAAGCCATGCTGAGACCACCACAATCTAGAGTTGCTCTCAAATTGGCATAGAATCATTATGAATGAACAAAGGAGGTTACCATCATGAAAGATAATCAATACCAACTTTTAGTGGCAGAAATATTTTTTCTTTAGCATAAGTATGAACAGTTTATCTAGGCCTCATTTTAAAAGGGAACAAACAGTTTGCCTTCCATTAGAAGGAGATGTGTCTTCCATTAGAAGATGTGTCTTTGAATAATTCAATAAAGGTATTTTTTTTAAAAAAAAAACAGAAGTAGACCTTAAAGAGGCACAAAACAAGAATCACACTGTTGCAAACATCCCTTTCCAGTTTGCCTATAAAAAAAACAGCAAGTCTTACACTGCAATGGGTTACGGTTAGGCATGGACACGGCAACATGGCATGATGCTCAAGTTGTCACTTTAATGAATCCAATGGATCCTGCAAAAGTTTTTGATCAAAAGATTATTGGCCTTTGATAAAAACATGTACAATGGATCTCAATTCAAAATAATAAATAGCATTCTGATGTCATCATTGTCTTTGCAAGTGGAAGTAGGAAAAGACCCCTATCGAAAATAAATGTGTTCTGAGAAAAGATTAGCTCATATACATTTCCAAGTTATTTTGAGAAACATGGATTTGAAGGTAATGTGTTTCTTATTTCCATAGTCTTCCAAATGAAAAATTAAATTTCTCTTGAAGAAACAGCTACTCACCCTTTTCATAAATGCCATGTAGAAATTGCAAGTGACTGTTGAGCAATTAGCTTTAAAAAAAACCTGTAGCGTTGGATGATGCCCAAAGTAAAGTAAACATCAGTCTTAGTGAATATTGACATCTTTAAATTTCTTGAAACTGGTTTCCCATAAACTCAGGCCATTTCCCCACTAGCAAGTTCATAGCATCACCCAACCATTGTTGCAATGATTAAAAGCCTATCCTCATCACTATTATTTTGGCATGACAATGCTTGGATGACTCTAGAAAACACTGTAAAATTACTAATGGGGAAATAACCCAAACCTCTCAGTTTCCTCTGAAACCCTTGTTACTGCTAGCTGCAAATCAGAATCTTATGTAGTTATAATTACTAACACAAAAGAGGGAGAGAAAGTTTCAAAATGATCTTCCAGTTGATAAGGAAAATTGCATTCTGTACCTGTTCGTTTAGTAATTCAATTGCTCATAAAAAACTGCCCATATTGCTAAGGACAACTTGTTGAAATAGAATTCTTATAATCAGTAGCCCACCCTGCTAGTGAAAAGAAATGCATTAAAAACTATGCTTGCAACAGTTAGCAGTAGAAGGATGAGGAGTGACTGAAAAGAGGGTTTCTTTATTACTAGTGCACTCATTATTGGAGATTTTGTAGCAGCATCTGGATGACTTCAGATGAAAAAGCTACAGAAGCTAGGCTGAATAGTACTTGACTGTACAGCATCATTCCTCCAGAAAAGTCCCTCTAAAGACTGTGGGAGTTTTCTTCATCATTTTTCAAAATGCATAGTCACATTCATCAAACTCTGTTAGAAGACTGGCTAGAGCAGGGGTGTCAAACTCGATTGCATTGAAGGCCACATCAGAGTTGTGTTTGAACTTGGGGGGTGGGGGTGTGTGGCCATGGTGGGCATGGCCAGATTGACATCACTCATGTTGGGGGCACCTGTGGTGGCCAAGTGCTAAGGCAGGACTTCCCTCAGACCCTCCCTCATTCTCATTATAATTTCCTTCCTTCCTTCCTTCCTTCCTTCCTTCCTTCCTTCCTTCCTTCCTTCCTTCCTTCCTTCCTTCCTTCCTTCCTTCCTTCCTTCCTTCCTTCCTTTTTCCTTCCATTTTCATTCTCCTTTCTTCTTCCTTCCCCTTTCCTTATTTTTCCTTCCTTGCTCTCTTCCCATCTTTCCTTCTTTTTCTTTGTCTTTCCTCTTTCCCTTTCTCCTTTCCTGTCCCTTCTTGCATGCTCAAATGCAAAAGGGGAAACATTTCTCCTTTTGTTTTGTTTTTAGTTTGTTTTGCTAGCTCTCTGCCAGTGAAAACAGAGCTTGGGAGGGCCGTGCGTACCCCCCCCCCGGCCCCATTTTTGGCCGTGACGGCCTCCTGCAGCCCTCTGCCAGTGAAAATGCGCACCACCACCCACTGAGCTCCTTTTTGCTGGCAAAGGCCCCGCGAGCCAGATCTAAGCACCCCACAGGCCAGATCCGGCCCACGGGCCTTAAGTTTCACACCCCTGAGATAGAGAGTCATCCCCGCCCCCGATCCATGATTATTCCACAATAGCAAAGGTAGTAGCAGCTGCTTAGCCCTTTACTTAATATCCTATAAATATTGGACTTTTGTTTCATAAGGATGCAAACTTTGAGAGAATGTCACGAAGGTGCTTTTTCAGGAGGCAACTGGACTTTTTTTGTTTTTTCTTTGAAGATGTTTAGCTTCTCGTCCAAGAAACCTCCACGGAGATTTATCTGTGTCCTCATGGTCACCTGAGTAATGCTCCTGGGTGACCCCAAGGACACAGATAAACCTCCAAGTGCTTCAACAACCCTCTAAAAGGATGCAAATGACCAGCTGTCTACAAGGATATAAATCCTTACATATGCTGTCAGACAGTGGTGGGCTTCAAATTTTTTAACAACCGGTTCTCTGCCCTAATGACTGGCTGGGTGGGCGTGGCTGGGTGGGCAAGTTACTAGGTGGGTGTGGCCAACTCAACGTCGCTTCTTTGCCTAAGAGATAGCCTATCTCTTTTGCTCCCTCTGGACTAATGAGTTAAAGAGCTGCCTTTAGACATTCATTTTAATAAGATTTTTAGAAACCTGCAGTTGAAAGTTCTTCATGTCTCCTTACCCTGAAGACTCAATTTCATTTGGAATTTAATCCCAAAATGATTGCCTTTTTAGCATTTATTTGGACACTTCTCCAAAATGCACCCCCAAGAAGCCACATGTCAAAAGGCAGCAGGGCTGCTGGTAGCCAAGTGCTAAGGCAGGATTTATCTCAGACCCTCACTGTCTCTCATTATAATCTTCCTTCCTTCCTTCCTCCCCCCTCCTCCTTCCCT
>QLTV01001376.1:731066-743227 GCA_003457575.1 Thermophis baileyi | reverse complement strand
TGACTCAGAAGACACTTTGAAACAGCACAGCAATTTAGGGCTGAAAGACATCTCGGAGGTCATCTCGTCCAACCCCCTGCTGCAGCAGGAAACCTTACATTGTCTGGATTATTTTGGTGCCTCTAACAGAGAGGAAAATTGCCAGAAAGGAGAAGGAATTTACTAGGACAAGGCTGCCATGCAGAGCAAGGCAGACATAGTCCTTGACTTATGACCACAATTGAGCCCAAAATTTTGGTTGCTAAACAAGAGCGTTGTTAAATGAGTTTCACCACATTTTACTCAGTCCATGACATTTCCTCGCTCTAACAGTGGTGTGCAAGCTAGGGAAGAACATCTGAAGGCATGTGTAATGTTCTAATGTACAGAAGTTATGGTTAAATGTGTGGCAGAAAGTGGACTCGGTGTGTTTTTCCAAATGCAGTAAGTGAGGTTGAATGTGTAGTTTTAGAAGAGCTGTGTGTGTGTACATACACATACAGTATATATAGTAGATAATGTATATTTTTGTGTGCCTGTGTGTAATATGTATGTACACATATGGCATATATACATAGGATTAAATAGTATATTTTGGATGTTCAGTAGTAAATAGATAGGGAAATTGTATCTCGTTGAGGCCTTTGAGGCGAGGAGAGGCCAGACACCCTAACCCTAACCCTTGACATGAGTGATGTCAAGTTGGCCACGCCCACCCAGTCACATGACTGCCAAGCCACTCCCACCCAGTCACATGACCATCAAGACACTCCCACCCGGTCACATGACCATCAAGCCACTCCCACAAAACTAAGCCATGCCCACAGAGTGGTAGTAAAAAAAATTGGAACCCACCCCTGAGTAACTCCACTTTAAGGTTCATACATTTGAAGTAACCAAGTACTCAGGACCAACCCCAATTATCTGAGAAGGGAATTAAACTTTAGAAAGTTTAATCAGATATTCACCAGGGGTCAGATCAAGTGAGCTTTTACCTTACAGTTAAATTCTTGGCTTTTTTCAATGGATGCTGATTTGGCTTGTTTGCAAGTTATCAAAAAAAGGAAGTATAACCTCTTAGCTTGGAAATGGCAGCTACTATGGCTGCTAAGTTTGATTAGGGAAAAATTAACAATTTGTACGCAAATCATTCAAATTGTTCAAATAATGTTCAGAAAATAAATTCCAGGTCATTCTTACAGTTTAAATCAAGCTATGATTTGCTTCTGATGAAACTAGATAGAAAGTTCTTGCAATTCAAGCAGCCTGTATGTATGTATGTATGTATGTATGTATGTATGTATGTATGTATGTATGTATGTATGTATGTATGTATTTATGTATTTATGTATTTATGTATTTATGTGTATGTGTATGTTTGTGTGTATGTGTGTGTATATATATTTTCAGGAGCAAATTGTGGATATCATGTTTGCATGTGTGTTTTTAATAAATGTACTGAGCCAAATAAAAAAAATAAATCAGTAGGCCTGGGAAACTACTGAAAAGATACTTTCAGAAGCCTTGACCTAAGCCAAAGATGGTTTATTTTCAGAGAGTTTGAACAAAGCTGACTCTAATTTAAATATTTTTATTCTTGGAAATGAGGAAGAGATGGCCTTCACTGAGTGAAATCATTATATCTATTTGTAAATATTATTTTGAAAGAATAAGTTACTATAACTGCCAGAACAGATGATGTTATCTAAAAGTGACTTCCTAACATTCTTTCTTTCATTAACCTTGGCTGCTCTTCTTGAATTAAAGTTGAATTATATAATTGTACTTCCAACCCTGAAACCTATTTTTGCCCTGCTTATTCTTTCTGGCACTTGCTCCAAATGTTTGATAGCTCTAAATATTTCTGTATCAGAATTTCATAATGGGTTTAGCATATGGACAAATGATTTACTCTGATGCTGAGACTGCAACAGCACAAGTAAGTTATTGTATATGTGAGCGCATGGCACACACACACACACACACACACGAGAACGGAAAAAACATTAGTAGGAAATCTAAAAATATGAGAGTATAACGATACACAATTTAAGCTAACAAAGAAAGCCCCTGCCACATAACTTCAAAGACAAGAGCAGTTCCATTTAAATTTAATTATATAATAATATTCTTGCTTTAATTTTTTTTCAGTAAAGCAACATATAGTTGTGAAGTTCAAATCTAGCACAGAGGATGTTACTTGTTAAACTAGAAACAAAGTGACAGGCCACTTATGGGCAAGCCTGTTTCCGATCCTTTGAATGAAATATGGTCATTATTTGTTGAATGTCAGTTTGGGTTAGTTTTATTTAGTTTCGGGGAAAGAGAGCAATGGCTTATTTTAGTACATGCACACACAAAAAAACCCTATGGAATCTTCTTATTCAGGATTTACGTTTGATCTAAATTATATGCCTGCAAGATTGAACAGTAATGCCCTCCTCCCACCCTATGCTTTTGAAGAAATGCCATATTGCTTTGTATACAAAAAGTGGTTTTCCTTTCATGTATCACGTGCTGTTAATTATGGTCTAGATTCTACTAGCTTTATTCATGCAATTAGTTGCTCTTAGCATAGAAGCTAGATATTCTAAAATTCATCAATGTATTTCCAGGGAAGAGCAGTACGGAAAACATGGTGATGGGAAGACTGTGGATTTTATTTTGCAACATCAGTATCCATGGTGTGCTTAACAGTTATAACTTCTTGCTTTTTGTGATAGTCAGTTGAAAGGCTTCCTTGGATGAAGAAAAGAAAATGAACTTCTTTATGTCTATCTTCAGGCCAGGCATGGAGAGTCCTGTCCTGCTACTTGAACACTTGGATTTGTAGTTCCTGACTCATTCTGTTGAGTTTGGAAGCTATGGAAATGTGTTTCTCCAGGCATCCTGAATGAGAAATTCAGTTCTTACTCTGATTACATCATGACATTTAAATATATTAAATTTGAAGCAAAATGAGTCAAACTTGATTTAGCTCAATAATTATAAAACTCAGTAATAGTAATTACCCAGAATTTCACCACATATCTTGTTTTGAGTAAATTTCAATATTTAACTTTTCTAATCCATAATGGGATGATGGTTCATCCTTTCTCTTTCCCTAATCTTCAGAATAGAGAAGTCTCGGATTTACCTTCTAAAATGTAAAAAATTATTAAAATAAAGTTCATAAAGTTAAATGTATAAGAGTTCATGAATTGGAATAGACATGGCAACAGGTCAGCCAATGGGGACTCTTTGGTGACTCAGACAGTTTGGAGCCTGGCCGTGGCTTAGCATAACTGTTCTGTATATAAGAGCTTGAGTGCACTGACACTATCTTGCTTCCATTCTTGCTTCTGTGATTATATTGATTCTGTGTTTCTGTGATTTCTCGTTCTGGCTTCTGCTGCATGGGTATTGTATACATGCATCATGCTTTATATTACTGTATATAAAGAAGTTTCTTTTATACATGAATCCTGCTGAATTATTTACTTGTGTGCTGGTTGGATTGCTGCAAACTCTAACATTAAAGAATGGTCATCATTTCAGAAAGCACTAGACAAGGAACCTAGCATTGCTATAACTATGCAAAACCTTCTTCTAAATGTTAATATAAGATGATTGAGATCTTTTGGCTGTTTTTTATATTCAGGAAGAAGAAGAAAAAGATTCTTTTTCCCATTATTTTTATTCTTGTAACTGGAAAATCATAATTGTAACAAAAGTTAGCTTTTAATTTTCATTTATTTGTTAAAAGAATTCCAAAAAATATTTCAAATCAAGTAAATCCCAATGCCTGCAGATAGAATCATGTTTCTAAGAAAATGCTGCTGCGTATATGATGGAAATTCACATACAATAAATTTAGCAAAATATAAGACCTCTCCAGAATAAAATCACTAGCATTATTCATTTACTGTTTAATACATAGCTGATTAAATATGTTCTTGCAAACATAAAGATACTTACAGTAGCATTTTAACTTTTAAGTGCAGTGTAGCTGCCATTTGATAGTAATGTGATGGAAACCAAATACTTACAAGAGCAAATCTGGTAATCTGAATTTAAATACAACTTAACTTTGTAAAAGCCTCTTTCACTGGGGCTCATGTAAGAAATTAGCAAGTTAATAAGGTTCCTATTTAAGATGAATAATGAAACTACCTATTTGCTCAATATTATGATTTTTATGTTAAAATATTTTCAAAAGAAACTCTCCTTCAGCTATAACATTCAAGTGTTAATTTCTTTAAATGTATTTTGAAAATCATCTGGCATTATTACAATTACAATAAACGTGAGATTACCTACAATTAAAACCTCTGGGGAGTGATGAGCCATACTGCGATAGTATCTGAACTTTACAAAAATATTTATTTCCTGATAGTAAATCAGATTTCTTAAAAAGTATGAAAGTTGATGCTTTTGTGACATAAATTTCAGATGATTATAAAAAGAATTTAATCATACTTCAATTAATACACTGTTCAAAGTGAAGATATCCAATGTGATCCATAAAACCTTCACCCATATCAGCCATCGAAATCAAATCAATTCACTTGAATTCATGCTGAGCTATTACCCCAGCATCAAACAGATCCTGTATAACATCATCCTTATACCCCAATTTACTCTTCAATACATCCAGTGTGTGCTGTCCAACCAGAGGTGGTGGTTTAGGATCTGACACTTCAAACTGGTTATACCTTACAGCTGGTCCTGTTGAAAAAAAAATAAGAAATCTATTATTAATTTTGTGCATAATATCCTCCAGAACTGCTACAGAAAGTGCTTCTACTATAAACACTATTATTCAATATAAGAAATAGATAATTAAAATGCAACATCCACCTAAAGGTATTTTTCTATTTCCTGATTACTTTCAAGTCTGGGCTTTTCTGCCTTTTCCAAAACATAGTAGAAATGTAAACAAACTATGAGATACAAATAGCAATACACTTAGACTTATATATCGCTTCACAGTGCTTTTACA
This sequence comes from Thermophis baileyi, assembly GCA_003457575.1. Classification (NCBI taxonomy): domain Eukaryota; kingdom Metazoa; phylum Chordata; class Lepidosauria; order Squamata; family Dipsadidae; genus Thermophis; species Thermophis baileyi. Next base: position 738,267 of record QLTV01001376.1, on the reverse strand, counting down.
GCCCTCTCTAAGCGGTTTACAGAGTCAACATATTGCCCCCCAATCTGGGTCCTCATTTTACCCACCTCGGAAGGATGGAAGGCTGAAATACATTTATTACCAGAATGTCTAATTTCATTCTTTATATTAGAAGAGACTTTGTACAGAGTTTCCTACTTTCAACTGATTAAAAAACCCTGAAATATATGTAAAAATATAGCTAAAAATGAGACAACTTTCCAACAATGTCTATCCCATTGTTGAAAATTTTGCATTGTCAGGATGTGATTCTTAAAATTCTTGTTTTTTCCCCCTTGTAACTCAGATTCATTGAGTCAACTCTTGTCCTTAAAGCAATAAATTTTCAATGATAGTTGTTTTGTTGCAGGTTCAACCTGCTCAGTTCTTTCAGCCTTATGTATATGCATTAGTATGGCTATTAAGCATAGATGTACTAAATCTCCATTGTTATACCATGCACCATGATTATTACACATTATAGCAAGAGGCATGATGAATAGGTGAATTTTACAGTATAGGAAAGGCCAAACTTTGTATTAGTTCTATCTTCATTTGCAATTGAAGAAACGTGCATTAGGTTGGATGAGATGTTTCTCATGCACAGCATCTGCCTGCATGCTTGCTTTACATTGTCTCTTCAGTTAAAACTGTTCTGAAATTAAACATTTATCAAATCAGAACATAAGCTGAATTCTTTGGTTTCACTAAACTTCCATTTTCTTGCTTGCAGAATAGAGGACTTGAATCCTGAGAGTATGGTGGAGGCTGATCTTTTCCAACTGCTCAGGATACTTTCCATAGTATGGTGTCTCTCGAGAATATGGCATGATAAACTCATCCCTAATCCTCTTCAGAACAATGGAATCTGAACCTCTATTAATAAGAAGGTAAAAAACGCTATCACTTAATCTATTGACCAGACAATATCTTGGAAACTAGTTTTGTATTTACTATTTGAAACATGTATTTTCCCCAGAAGATGAAATTGACTTTCAAATATTATTTTTCATTTTACTTTTACACCAGTTTTCCTCAGAGAAGAGCCCAGAGTTTTAAACAAAGCCAGCATAAGATGACCAACAATTTTTTAAAACTATGAATTCAATAATTCAAAATATATTATCCCACTTTGATAACGACTTAAAAATAGGAATGAGCTCTGCACAATTGCAACACCTTGATCATTTTCAGGACCCCATTGAAAGTCACATTACAATAATCCAGTTTAGCCCTAGTTCTGGCAATGAAACTGTTTTGATTGCATAGTAGGATTATCTGTTTATCACAAAAGTAGGGGGATTCAACCCTCTAGAGCTGTGAAGGCGAACCTATGGCACGCGTGCCGGAAGTGGCACACAGAGCCATCTCTCCGGGCACGCGAGCCATCGCCCATTGCTCTTCCAGGTTCCGGCGCGCCGGCCAGCTGGTTTTCATGTGTGCGGGAGCACCGGAAACTGGAAGAGCAGCCACCCGGTGCGCATGTGCGCTCCTACCACCTGGTTTTCCGGTTTCTGGCGTGTATGCGTGTGCAAACACCAACCGGCCGGTGTGCATGCACATGCCAGAAACCAGAAGATCAACTTCCTGGTGCGCGCATGGGCACCGGGTGGCTGCTCTTCCAGTTTCTGGCACTCCCATGCACGTGAAGACCAGCTGGCCAGTGCCCTGGAACCCGGAAGAGCAATGGGCAACGGCTCGCGTGCCCAAAGATGCGGAAAGGGGATCCCGGCAGTCACTTCCTAGGGGAGCAGAGCTGTCGGCCAGGACGGGTGGGCCGGGGCTTCCCTCCCTCCCCACCCGAGCGGGCTTCTTGCATGGCCCCAGCCCTCCAGCCCGCAGCACCGATGCACGTCCATGGTCCGGAATGCCTGGCCAGCTTGGGTGCCCCAGAAGAGCCCAGCTGCCACCCCCTTGCCCCCAGTTCTCGTGCTGCCACTTCCAACTGGAGGAGGAGGAGGAGGAGCCACTGTCGGGGAGGCGAGCTGCCCCAGGAGGGCCAGAGGAGAGCGCAGCTCCTCATGCATGGAGACACCAAGGGCCCAGCTCGCCGGCGAAGGAGCGGCTGTGGGGGCTGCTGCTGCTCTTCTGGGGAGGTGGGGCTGCGCAGCAGCTGAGTCCACGCAGGAGGAACGTCTGTCCGGTGCTGGGGTAAGAGGCACACCAGCCGGGAAGTGGTCACGCTCTCTTGGCAGAAGTGGCGGGGGGGCTGCACTGGCTTGTTCTCGGTGGTGGGCTGGGGGGGCACTTCGTTGACACTTCTGGTTTTCGGTGCGCGCCGGGCGGCTGCTCTTCCGGTTTCTGGCACGCACGCGTGCGTGCTCCCATTTCGGCACTCTGTGTCAAAAAGGTTCGCCAACACTGCTCTAGAGTCTTCTGGAACTCTTAGCAACTTCTGACATCATCAAATGTAATCCTTCTGTAAAGATTGTCTGAGATGGATGTGGATGGAAATTTTCTGCATCGGTTCTGTGTTAATTTTTTTTTAAAAGGATGCTGAAAGAATCAAACTAAAGAATTATTCCCCAATGTATATATGTATTATGACTTATCATGCAAGTTGTTAAGATATAAACTCCGGATATTACTTCCTCATCAAGGTCTCAAAGGGGATAAAATAAACAGTTACACTTAGAATACCAAAACTGCCCCGGTAGCAGTTAACTCCATATCACTAGCATTTTTTTTTCCTTTTGTGCCATTCTGCTGCAATATTTCAGGCACCAAATATATAAAAGTTGCAGGACATATTAAAACATAAAATATTATAAACAAAACAGTGGAAGCAACATTTTGTTACATAAAGTCATCAAAGGATGAAATGGCTATTTTGTTTTAAAAAGTCATAGTCTAGAAATTTTTATGCAGGATTTTTAAGATGAAAATGATGACAGACAAAAACAGAAATGTGCTCAGAGATACCCTTGATTACCCAAAGGAAGTTCACATGAGTATTCATGTGAGCAGATGCATGCATACTCACTAAGTCTATTGTAGGGAGGAGGAGCAGGTAAATCTAATGATAATAGTAGAAGCAGAACTGTGATTTATTATTGTTATTCTAAACTGATTTTATTCAACTCTTTAATGAGTCTGGCAACTAGAGAATGGAAAATTTGGAAGACACCACCAAAAAATGTATTAAAAATTAAATAAAAAAGCCTATTGCATTCGCCTCTGTAGATAGCAACAGTCTTCCTTCCTTCCTTCCTTCCTTCCTTCCTTCCTTCCTTCCTTCCTTCCTTCCTTCCTTCCTTCCTTCCTTCCTTCCTTCCTTCCTTTTTAGATGTTTTGTGTTGCATTTTGATCAGTATGAAGCTATGGACAATACTGATGGAATGTATAAAAACTACTGTTTTGCTTTTCTCAATGTTTCAAGTGAGAGCTAGCCAGAATTTGGGGGGGGGGGAGAAAGCATGGCTTCTGTCTACAGTTTTCACTAAGCAATGGAAGCAATGAGCCACGGTGGCACACTGATTAGAGTGCAGTACTGCGGGCTACTTCTGCTGCCTGCCGCCTGCCTGAATTTGACAGTTCAAATCTCACCGGCTCAAGGTTGACTTAGCCTTCCATCCTTCCAAGGTGAGTAAAATGAGGACCCAGATTATTGGGGGCAATATGCTGACTCTGTAAACCATTTAGAGAGGGCTGTAAAGCACTGTAAAGTGGTATATAAGTCTAAGTGCTATTGCTATAAAAGGCCCCTGGTGTGCTAATTCCTGACAATATCCCACTCAAAAATAGATAAGGCACTATAACAATTCCTGGATACTTTCTTTACTGGCATCCAGGCCTATCACTTTGATGGGGAAAATCTTTCAGGTATATCTCTCAAGAGCACTGCTTGTTTATATTTTTCCTCTGATGAAAATTATTTCCTACAAATAGTTTTAACTATTTAGAATTCTGTTGTTGTCATCTTTTTGTTCTACATGTAGAGAGTAAATGTACATACTAATAATATTTCCCTGTCCTAAGATCCAGTCTGCTAGGTTTTCTGGCTGAATTTATTGTTATAAGAAGATCTATCTAGTGACTCAGTAGCTGCAAAGGACAGGGTGTCAGTGGTTTAAAAGATTTTCCTATAAGCATGGAGAAAACCTGGATATGGAAATATGAAAAATATGCTAGAAGAAAGCATTGTACCAGAATTCATCAAAGCAGTACACATTTATACTAAAATATAAGATTAATGTGGTTATCAGCACATTCACCTAAAAGTTGCACTGAACTAAGAAAGGTTTTCTTACTTCTAAGAAAACATGTTTAAAATTCTACTACATGTTACCTAAAAACTTTCAAGAGTTTTTCAGAGCTTATAAATAAAGAAGGGATAACTTCTAACTAAACATGGACAAATTGTTAGTTTTTAAGGTTAATGATAACAGTAAGATTATTTGACTGTAAGGCTAAAATAATAGTAGCAGTTTAAAAACTGCTAGTTTAAAAAAAGCCCTTAAGCTGAGTTCAACTCCTGGTAATTGTATCCATGAAGTTTTCTTGGCAGAGTTAAGAGGGGGGGGGGGTGTCACTGGCTTCCTCTGATACATTTAGCTTTCCAGTCTAGCCAGCAACCCTGGAATTCCTAAGCAGTTTTATATCCAAATATTAATCAGAGCTGATCTAGCTTGGCTTCAAGTTTGGATAGGTGCTGCCACCTGCTGAGACAACTATAATGCTGCAAACTTCTAATTAATGTTAAATACCAGCACCTCTCTGATCTTGCCTGATCTCAAAAAGGTTACATAGAATCAAACCATCACATCTGGCAATGGTGTTTCAGCTGAAAGTTGGAGGAATATATACATTTAGGAAGCCAAACATTGAAAATGAGTTGTAAAAGCTTTTCAGCACAACACTATTTGTGAAAGATTGACAAGATACAACTCAGTCCTCTACTGTGACAGACTGTGGGAAAGCACGGGACAATGTATTTGAATGTTTATTTCAAAAGACAACTGCTGAGAGACATGAGAAAAGGTGATTCCTAAAGATACCCCCTCCCAATTTAAGTCACTATAACTGAGACTGAGAAATTCCTCTTACAGTTAGTTTTCAAGATTCTGTATTTTCATAAGCATATCAATATCAGTAATGGTTAAAGCTATCTTCTGTATTGTTCTCACCTTCTTGGTCTTGTCAGCTATATATACCGTGTTTCCCCGAAAATAAGACCTCCCCCGAAAATAAGTCCTCCCTGAAAATAACCCCCCCCAAAATACCATTTCCTCTGGTTAAGTTTAGGGAGACAGAGCTGGAAATCAGGTAAGACAGCAAGAGGAGCCCCATCTTGCTCCACATGCCCCAAAATAATAAGACCTCCCCGAAAATAAGGCCAAGCACTTATTTTGGGGTTCAAAAAATATAAGACAGGGTCTTATTTTCAGGGAAACACGGTAGCTTGGCATCTACTAGGTTCTGCTTCTCTGGCCTATGGATCTCCACTAAAAATATTCTCTTTTATATGTCCCAGTCATGAAGCTGGATGCCTCCTTCCTTTTTTTTAATGTACCCATCTGAGAAAGGAAGCTTAGTTTTGAAGTGCCTGATTTATGAAATGAACTCATCAAGGATATAAACATAAGACAATAGATTAAAATGATTATGTGGGGAAGAGGAAAAACATAGAATCAGTTGAAAATTCTAGTGAGGAATTGCAAGAAGCCCCAATAATGGTATGCTTTACTCAGTTGGTAGAGCATTTTTATGAAGGAAAACCCCTAAAACAATCCACTTCTCCATATTTTTTTTCAAAGATGATTATAAAACTTCAGTAGATGAATATAAGAAGTTACTTTTTTTAAAGAAAGGAAATTCTTAATGCAGCTAGTATTTTTCTGTTATGCTTTGTCTAGCTGAAATAAACAAAAATATAAAAGCAGGGGTGGGATTCTACCTGTTCGCACCTATTCGCTAGAACCTTTTGTTAACTTTCTAAGCAGTTCGGAAAACTGGTTGTTGGAAGAAATCTCCTTTTGGTTTTCTTCCCACTTTACAGGGCTAATCCTGCAAGGAAGGCATTCTGGTGTTGTTTCTAGCCTAATCTTTATTGCCCTGCTTACAGAAACTGCCTCCCTTATTACATTCTTGGCAGTACACCTACACTTACTGTTGCCGGAGCTTCTCCGGAGTTTTTTCCCCCCTCCTCTTTGCTGGTACTTTGCTGGGGCTTGACTTTCTTAAAGGGGAAGGGTTGTTTTAAGCTTTTTACACTGCTGTTGGGAGGAAATACTCCCCTGTTGGAGTTCTTCCAGCTGGGATGCAACGATCAGCATTTTGAAGAAATAATTGAATAACAAACAGAGCTGCCGAAAAGCAGCTTTTAATGACAAGGAACCAAGATGAGTGACATTCAGCAAGGCTTCTTGGCTAGCTAGAAAGATTGACATTCAAACGTGAGTTTACATACCCTTTCTGAGTTTTGGTCTAAAAATGGTTTTTGGTGAAGTTTAATTCTGTGCTTGATGACCTTTAATCCTGTGTTTATTGATGAGATAATTTTCCTTATTCAGCTTTGTTTGGAAGGAAAAAGGTTAATCTCTGTTCCTGAAAAGAAGCAGGGTTCAGAAATCTAGCTAGCTAGTTCCTGTGTCTATTTGTTCTGGTAATTGGTTTAACAAGCAACAGCTACTGTGTTTGCTTTTTTGCTACATTCTAGCGCTAATTGCTTTCTTTGTAATTAGGCTTATCTCAAGTGTTTACACCTGAGCTTGCCTGGGGTGTGAGCTCTGGCAATGAGCAAGACAAGGCTTGTGTTTTAGTTTTAAAAGGCTTTAAACTGTTGTGATTTAATTATTTGTATTGTGTTTGAATTTTTTCCTGCCTCATGGTTTCTTTTTTTATCTTTGCTTTCTTTGTAATTAGGCTTATCTCAAGTGTTTACACCTGAGCTTGCCTGGGGTGTGAGCTCTGGCAATGAGCAAGACAAGGCTTGTGTTTTAGTTTTAAAAGGATTTAAACTGTTGTGGTTTGAATTTTTTCCTACTGTTAGAGAATTTTTTTTTCTGTTGTAGAAAAATAAATCAGAAGCTCTCACAGCTGACTGCATTTGCTGAATCAAATAACTTGTTTATAATCATATCAAAACATTTACAGTACCATACATTCTTCTTTACAGCAACATTGCATAATGAAGTCTTCACACAGAGAGATACAGAGACAGATCCGAGACTGGAAAACACGTCCAGCTCCTGGCTTAATTCCT
>QLTV01001376.1:706772-727486 GCA_003457575.1 Thermophis baileyi | reverse complement strand
TGAAGTTCCGCTCACGTGAGTGGAGCTTTGCCCATGAGTGCAAGCGCCCTCCATTCATGCGATTGGAGGCATGCAAGCCCACCAGTTGCACCAATGGAGCTGTGCACGCGACCACGCGCCTGCCACTCACACGCCCTGTCCCCCCACACCAGGCCAGGCCACCAAGTGGGAAGGGAAGTGCAAGTGCAGCAAAAATTTATAAGGAAGGTATTATCATCCTAACAATATACTGGTAAAGCAAAAGTTCATTGGGAGATACAGTGCACAGAATGCTGCAAACTCCAAAGAGCTTTGCAATCAGTATGTCAACTACTCTAATGCAAAAGGACCGTTTCCTCTTTTTAGAGGACTACAATCTGCCCATATAAGAATATATCAAGGCAATACTGAATCCAAACATGAAATCAAAGAACTAGCATTCTTTCCACAAGCTACGCATAAAAATAGAGAATGATTCACAACTACTAGAACAGAAATCTTCCTCACAATCTTCTTAAAGTCAGATATTTTTTAATCTTGCATATTTATGTTTGAGGGAAGAGGACACCTTAAAACCAATGTTGTTAAAGAATTTTTTTTTCTCTGTTCTAGAAAAAATAAATCAGAAGCTCTCACAGTTGACTGCATTTTGCTGAATCAAATACCTTCTTTATAATCATATCAAAACATTTACAGTACCATACATTCTTCTTTACAGCAACATTGCATAATGAAGTCTTCACACAGAGAGATACAGAGACAGACCTGAGACTGGAAAAACACTTTAGCTTCTAGCTTAATTCCTTTTGCACAGACTCAGTAGCACTTTACTCACATTGGCTGACTGAGTTACCACATGACTCTTCCTGCTCATGAATATCCCAACACCTACTTCGTGGTTTCTTTTTCTATCTGGGGAGGGGGTCTTCCTTCACTGCTTTAGTGGTTCCTGGCATTGTCCTTTTGGGGTGTACTTCCAAGAGGCAGGATTTTTTTTACTGCCTTTCTGGGGGGCATGTGATCTTTCCTTAAATCTGAATGATTTCCTTAGGATATCTTGTGAGGTGAGTGAGACCAGCCATGCTTGACAAACCTGGGAGGGCAGAGACTTCAACCTGGGTTGGTTCCCTATATAATTTGTTAATTTGTATCTTTAGCTCGGCATTTTGTAGCCCAAATATGCCCACCCACTTTCTGGAGAGCTTAAATGACCTCTCTGCTCACTTAATGAGCAAGAGTTGGCTGCTGATAGTTATCATTGCATTTTAACTATTTTAATTCCTCAAGGTGCTCTGGCACCCTGCCTGATTTGTAACTCTGGGTTGCAGGTATTTCTAATCTAACAATTGGTATTTAGGGCAGCTTTTTGCAAGCAAAGAAGCTTTTTGTATTTTTGTACAGGTAATCCTTGATTTACAACAGTTCATTTAGTGACCATTCAAAGTTACAATGGCACTGAAAAAAGTGACTTATGACCATTTTTCACACAACCGTTGCAGCATCCCCACGGTCATGAGAGGCCAGGCGAGGAGAAGCAGCCCTCGATGTGAGTGACGTTGAGTTGGCCATGCCCACTCAGTCACATGACCACCCAGCCACGCCTACCCAGCTGGTCATTAGGGCAGAGAACCGGTTGTTAAATTATTTGAATCCCACCACTGTATAAAAGCTCTGTAAATATGCCTTCACAGACATGCTCTTTACACAAAATATTACCCTGGACAATAAATTTTGCAAATGTCATAGGTCCAGCTTTGCGGACCATAGCTGATTATGTGACATGCAAACGTACTGTAGAGATTATAGTAAATTTCCAGTTCAAGGAAATAACTGAAGAATGTCTCCTATTTATCTAACTGATCTTAAGACATAGTAATTGTTTTGCATTATTATGAAATCATATGCAGGAGCTTTCTATGGGAATTTAGCAGAAATGTATATGTTGAGCTGGGCTGAGTGTGCATGGCTGTGCCTTAACTTTGTACCCAATGCTATTTTAGCAGCTCTAGTGGAAGCTCCTATTTGCACATGGGGCAACTGAAATGCTATCACAAGATTGGGCTACCACTGCACTTTCTGCTGCTGCCTCCCATTTCAAGCAAGCATCTGTTTTATTTTAATTTTAAATTCTTTGAAGAATACTCAGCATTAGTATTAGAGCAGGAGTTAAGGGAGAGCAAATTCCACATTTGGACCCTATTCAGACAAATTTACAAACTGACAATTTGATCAATTCCAACGCAGTATGAAGGCCAAGCAATTGTGTTGGCTTTCCATTGTCTGTTGCCAATGCTAGTCATGTGATATTCAGCTCAACAGAGCTGGGAAATATCAAAGCAATATGGAGTATCTCAGTTTCTTAAAACAGGCAAGCAGCCTTTAGTTTATGTTGCATGGGTGTGCCTGTGTGAGCAAAGTAGAGCAGCCTGTATCTTAAGCTATCATGATTGTACTTTTCAGTAGCCTGTATTAAAGATTTCTATTCTGTTCCAGGAAGGCCAATTTCTGTCCCACCCTCCAAACATCAGATCAGGAACCACTGATCTAATTCACAAGTGAAATAGAAGAATTGGTACACCCATGAAGAGGAATGAGACATAAGGCTAGGAAGTTTTCCACACACACACCCCACCTCACTATTTTTATTTTTCCTGCCCCCCTATGAATTGTATGAGAGAGATGGGACTCCTCCAAGAAGACAACTAAAAAGCCTGAGGACATAAATTAGAATCAGATTGGAACCAGCCATGCATAAGCAATATTCCATTGCAAATGTGCACAGATCAATTTCATTAAAGCAATTCCGCACTCTCCCTGACTTTTTCCACCTCCTGATGTTTTGGACTAGTTCCTTTTTTATTCCTTTTAACCGCTGCAGAAGAATGCTTTAACTTCCTTGGGTTAGCAGTTTTGAAGTTCTAATCGTAAGCAGCAGGTGCCTTTTTTAAAAAAAATACAATGTTTCCATCATGAGTCTCTGGGAGATGAACAGTGTCTTTCTCTCAAACACTCTATAACCTTTTATTCTTTGCCATTGCACTTGTGGCTTTTGGATTTGACTATTCTTCCCCCTGCTTTCTTATGTCTTTTCCCCCTGCACTGCTTTCTACCTGTTGGCTAATGCATCTTCCTTTTGCAAGGATGGCTAGATTTAAGCTTTTATTTCTATAATGCTGTAGTAAAAATGGTTAAATCCATTATCTTCAAGGACAGTACAAATATTTTCTGGCTTAAATAACAGACCTTCAGGTTCCGTGAATGTAAAAGATCCAAACAGCATTCTGGTTTTAGGTTTCCCCCCTGCCATTCCCATAAAGGGCCATACTGCTTACCTTGTAATTGACTTGCTTCAGGCCATCAATGTAGCCAGTAATATGGATTGAGAGTTGAGAAGGTCTAAATGCAATCTATTGATAACACAGGCTAAGTCATATATACAGAAAGGAATCAGGGGTGGGTTCCGGATTCAGGTACTGCCGGTTCGCTCAGGGATGCGCCGCATGCATGCGCAGTACTTAAAAAAAGCTTCTGTGCAAGATGGTGGCGCCTATGGCGCCGCCGAGAGAACTGGCTCGGGGGCGTGGCAGGCCTGGGTCGCTGCCGGTTCCAGCGATCCAGGCCGCCATGTTACTAATGGTTCTATAGAACCGGTCCGAACCGGTAGGAACCCACCTCTGAACGGAATCATTTAACAGACCAATACTATTGCTGAAGGTTCTGCTATGTCTACTGCATTGTGGCTCTACACAATTTTATGAAATGTTCCTATATATTTCAAAGACAACACAAAAATATAAATAATAATGAGAAGTCCAACATTTAAGAGAAATATCAACCTTAAGCCAAGTGCTTAGAAAATATAATTGGAAGTATGAAAGAAGTGCTGATCACAGATCAATATGGCTGCTACTTCAACAGCTTCAGATCCAAATTTAGATAAAAATTATTGATGGTACACTGAAAGATAACAGCATTGATTCATCATAGCAATCATAATTACAAAAACTATATATACAAACACATGTACACACACATATTACTGAAATTACATTAGTAATCTGTTAAATCAAGAAGCTTGGAGTAATTACATGGTCACTAATGTATGAAAGAATTATTAACCTTCAGAATAAGCATTTTGTTCATAATTCTTCAGCTAAAAATACATTGTACAAAGGCTTCAGCTGCTGTATTATAACACAAAATTCTGCAAACATTAAGTCTTCCCATCTCTATTTCAGAAATACTATTTTCTTTCCTAATGACTCAAAATCTTTTAACTAAAAATCCGTTCATATTTCAAAAATCTAATACTTCTTGATATCGACAGTAATGCATGATCCAGAATTAGCTATATCTATCTGAAAATTATTCTCAACTCAGACAAGGGTATTTTTCAGCTTCAGCAATCACATCTGGTACAGGCAGCTGTGTCTATGGATGTGGCAAATCACATGCCACTATTTTCTGTATTGATATGTTCCTGGATTCAATTGACTACAAATGGTCACAAATGAACAAATGTTGTGGCATTGATACTAGTTGGAAGAGGTACAAGAAGTTCCTTCATTTAAAAAAACAAATGCTGTATCAGAAAGAGATTTAGCACTAACAAATCTATGACTAGTATGCTCCAAAGTCATAACGATTAGGTTAGTCTCGCTCATCACTATCAGTACATGTTTTTCATTATAGAAATCTTCTTCTGTGTTGTGAACGCCTCAGCTGTGCTTCTATTTATTAATCCTGCAGTGTCCTGTCTTTATTAAGGAATAAATGGTACATTTTCATTACAGTTCCAAAGTGATGTTTTTCCCACCCGACTTGATAAATCTAAGCAGCAGATGATTTGCAACTTCATTCTGAGTCTACATATTGCTGTTTAGACTTCACGAAGTCAAAAACTCCATGCTTCTCTGAGATTCTTGACCATTTTAAAAAAACAACACAACAGAAGAAGATCAGGCTCTAGGCCCAAAAATGACTCCTTGAAGATTGGTAGACTTGAAGACTTGCTCATATCTGGGAACTGTAATAAGGCCTAGGGAGTCTAAAAGAACTCAATGAATACTAACCCTCATCTGAAAAACAAGTCTGGTCTCTAGCATCTGTCCAGGGTTCTGACCACTCTACTTTCCAATTTTACCAATTTCACATTTTAATGGATAAATTTACCATTAATCTGCTTTGATAATCTACACAATCTCTGCTAGAATCACTTCTACAATCAGAATCAGCTTTTCCAGCATGGAACACATAACCCTTTCAATCTAGCCAAACGTGGAAGTTGGAGTGGTAATACTTCTAGAATACAAATTTATTCTTTCTCTTAATTGTTTCAATTAGTATCTTTCAATATCTTTCAATATTACTTCCAGAAAGTTCTCTGTGTGTGCATGTATGTGTTTCTGTAAAAAATAATAAATTTAACTATATGAAAATACCCTTCTGTCCCACAAGCATACACAAATATTTAATATGCTTGAATATCTTCCTCTGATTGTGTTGATTCTCATGGTGATTTCTACACTTTTCCACAAGATTTAATACTCATTTTTTACTTTTTAAAAATATATATTTTATTTATACATTTTCCTTTGGTATACATAAAAACTCGATATTCACACTGACGGTGTGTTGTCTGGGTACAATTTATTTTGAGTAATAATAACAAAAAATTTAATGATGCTATTTATAACAATTATCATCAAAACATATTAATAATAATATTTGTGTATCCTTAATTATTCACCTTACATTATTTAATTAAACATTCTTTTCGATTTTAAGTTTCTAACTTCTGCTTTTATTTTCTAGCCATTGATAAAATGTCTCCCATATTAAAAAATATTGTTTCCTCCTTATCCTTAATTTTCATTGTTAATCTATCCATCTCAGCACATTGTAATATTTTCTTTATTACACTTTCCTTTGTAGGAATATCTTCATTTTTCCAATTTTGTGCATATACAATTCTCGCTGCTGTTAAAACATGTAAAATTAAGTATATATTTCCTTTATTATAATTTACTGGTAAGATATCCAACAGAAACAATTCTGGTTTTAAGTCTATTTGTTGTTTTGTCATTTCTCCTAGCCATATTCATATTTTTATCCAATTTTTTTTGCCTTTGGACATATGATAATAAGAGTACGGTAATTGATTGCATTTCCAACATTTGGCGGACATGTTTTTAAACATCTTTGCCATTTGATTCTTGACGAACGTATCTTTTCTTTTATGTACACTGAGAGCATATGCACCAAGACAAATTCCTTGTGTGTCCAATCACACTTGGCCAATAAAAAATTCTATTCTATTCTATTCTATTCTATTCTATTCTATTCTATTCTATTCTATTCTATTCTATTCTATTTATTCTATTCTATTCTATTCTATTCTATTCTATTCTATTCTATTCTATTCTATTCTATTCTATTCTCACTGGTGGCAAATGCCACCTATAAAACATTTTATATAAATTGGAATTTTTTTCCGGTTTTTTTTTTCTTCTGCGCATGTGCAGAAACAGAGTTTCCGGCACTGCGCATGCGGCGCCATCTTGTTTTCACCTTTTTTGGGAGGGGGGGATTTTTTGGATTTTTCGACACTGCGCATGCCAAAAGGAAGCGAACCGGCAGCGAGGTAAGTTAAAACCCACCCCTGCCTTGAATGTATTTGCATATGCGGCCACCAAGCCAATACACATTTTTTATTTTAATGCACTGATTCTATTCCCTAGTTACCTTTCATACAACAGGTATGAAGGCATGTTTCTAATACTTGCTCATTCACTTGAACAGGGAAAATATAAATGAAAAAAATCTAATCTGAGGGAACACAAATACAATTCAAATGTATTCCCTCCTAGCTTTTCAAATATTGTATCAATCAAGCCATGCCAAGAATTACTCCATCTCAAATATATGGACCTATTGTCCCAAAGGTGCTTTTTTTCAAGAGGCAACTGGACTTACTGGTTTTTCTTTGAAGACATTTCGCTTCTCATCCAAAAGCTTCTTCAGCTCTGACTGGATGGAGGGCAATGGAAGGATTTATACTTGTTGCGGACAGCTGTTCATTTGCATTCTTTTAGCGGGTCATTAAGGTCACCTGGAGGTTAATAACCTGCTAAAAGAATGCAAATGAACAGCTCTCTGCAAGAAGTATAAATCTTTCCATTCTCCACTATCCAGTCAGAGCTGAAGAAGCTTCTTGGATGAGAAGAGAAACATCTTCAAAGAAAAACCAGAAAGTCCAGTTGCCTCTTGAAAAAAGCACCTTTGGGACAACCATGACATGGAAGACTGAGAATCTCCATAGACCTATGGACCTATTGTAAATTACAGTCATTTGAAAATTAAAAAATTAAATACCCCCCCCCCCACACACACACACCAACCCAGTGGTTTTCCAAGCAGTGGTTTTCCTCTTTAAAAAAATCTCTGTTGCCAAAGGAAGACCTGAAGGAATGAGGCAAATTGAATGGGAGTCCGAGCTCTGTCCCATTGTGAGACTAGACTAAAGCTATTATAGTTAAAGTAGGCATGTAAGTAAGCTGGATAAAATCAAAGAATCATATATAAAAGGGTCTTTTTGGGGAGATAGTTAAGAAGGAACCAAGTTCTTAAAAAACAAGGAAAATAAGTCATCTGAACCAGACAAAAGACGTTGGGCAGGAGCTCCCAATGTCTCATTAATAGCTATCAGGCTTGTATATTAACAATGCAAGAATATGTGCCAATCCTGTGAATCAATAAAGCAAGGATTTTGAGGATAAAAGGAGTCCTGGATCTAGACTTGGAAGCTTCCATCTCTCTGGCTAGTGCCTGGAAGCCTAGTTAAGAAGGGTGTAGGTAAATATGGATGAGTATGTGTCAGCATATGGGAAAGAGCAAATGTGCATTGTAACCAGTAAAGTTTTGCTGTCACTGGGTCTCCATGTATTCCACAGAACCTGTGATGCCTCAATGTTTAGTTGAAAGTGATTTGGATGTTTTCCTAATTATTTCCAAGCTGTTGATCAGAGCTATCAAATCATGAGTCAAACCTGAGAGGACATGTAGCACCCTCCAACCCTCTAATTTAGAAGAAAGACTTCAAAGAGGATTTGAGTTTCAGGTTCCTCACAGCCAACAAGCATGCAGCCTGGGCTTGTTAGCAGAGCAAATGTAGCCTTCCATTTTCTTTGTTTCCCTCTCCTACTGTGTTACCCTGAAAATAAGATGGGGTCTTATATTATTTTTGCTCCAAAAGACGCATTACGGCTTATTTTTCAGTTAGGTATTATTTTGGGGAAATATGGTACTAAATGCATCTGTCTGGTTGACGATCTTAACTGGGGTTTATTTTGGGAGTAGGGCTTATATTATGAGCATCCTGAAAAATCATGCTAGGGCTTATTTTTCGGTTGGGTCTTATTTTTGGGGAAACAGGGTAGGAGAGAGCATCTGTCCCTAAAAGGTTATACTCAGGAGTGGGTTCAATTCCTGAAGGATACTTCCCAGGACAAGTATTTTTGATTCCTTTTTGCACTGTGAAAAAAAGCACTTTTTGTGCCACAGGCTGGCACAAATAAGAATACCAGCCAATCAGGAACACTAGTAGCAGTTTTGCCCAATGGGAAAATCCAGGGGATGGCTCAAGGAGCCACATGTAACAAGCATTTGTTGGAGAAGCAGAACTATGGTTGCTTTTTAAAGATACTATTTTTACAAGTGCTTTTTAGAGATACAAATAAAAAGGGTGGAAAAGTCAGAGCCTAGTTTTTTGCAGTGATCCTGTTCTTGTAAATGTGAGAGAGCTGCCAATTAGCCAAACTTCTGACTATTTAATTGTGGGGGCGGTTCAATGGTCATAACTTTGAGCTCAGAGCATCAGCATAACTGCAACACTTCAGATTGCTGAATGAATAGTTGTAAGTAAAGAATACCTATGTAGTATAGTTTATCTCTAAGAAGCATAACATTTTAATAATAACAACATTAGCAATGATACAATCTATCATCTTTTTTTCTCTCTCCCTCAATAATTAACCATGTCTTTCCCACATGCTCGATCCTTGCATTCAGCATTCATCCATTTATTTATTTCCTTTAAATATGCATTATTTTACACATGTTGATATATTTTAAACATGAAGAAAAACATGGAGAATTGCAAAATCTGCAGAATATTTGTAAATGATTCCAAAATTGTATATCAATTGTGATTAGAATTTGCAAAAAAGAAAAGAAAAGAAAGAAATTCAGAGAGATTCCTTCCAGTGTTAATCAGCATACAGCATACAGTTCATGAAACAGATGAATTGATTAGAAAATATGTATGTATGTGCTGGAGATCTATTTTCTGATTCTCTTTATCCTTTTGATTTTGATTGGCTGTATCTTGTTCCCTAGTAAAAATCTATATAAGGAAAAATAGAACTTCTGAGAGCTCTGTGTTGATGGCATTTGACTATAAAACTGAACATTTTGCAAATGCTTTTCCATTTATTATGGTTTTGGTGGAAGAGTTTATTGCTCCTGTGGGAATTTTAATAATACCCTGCTTTTTTAGGCTGTCAAGGTTGATTTCACATTTTCACCAGTCTTAAACTGTTTTATCCAATTTACACATCAGCTTGAAGCTTGTATGCTTGAAAGTTTATAAGCATATTTATGTGCATTATTGATATATACTCTTTGCATGGACAGCTGTTGCTTAGTAGACATTTACTAAATATTCTAAAGCCTTATGTATTATAATATCTATTTATAATAATGAAGTATACATAATTTATTGAATTGAACATAAAAAGTATCACAAAATAAAACTAAGAACATATTAAAATAAGGAATACTAATTTATCCCACATATAAAATTTGAACTTGAGAAGAAACACATACATTTTAAAAATATTTATTCTATATTTACAGTATCTCCAAACATTTGTACAGATGTACAAGTAACAGAACAAAAAATAATGAATCAGAATGGAAATGAAAAATAAACTTAACTTTCTCCAGAAAAGAAGAATTGAGGTTATAGAGGTTTAAAGTTACACCATTAAAGCATAGGCTAACACTGGGTCCAAATTATCCATTATCACTGAAAACGAGTATTGTGCTTTTAGCTGAGTTATGACATTTCATACTTTTAAAAATAGCGGGAAAAAGGAATTTAAAAAGGAATCTTCTCCCAGATTTTAAGTATATCTAAATTTGAATGAAAGCTCTAGTCTCTTGCTGAAATTCTTCACTTGATTTCTTCTGGGGAAAAAAATCTAACAATGTCGTATGTAAATGTGAACATTTTAACATTACAAATAGTGACTTCTGTTTATGAATCTGTTATTCTTTTGCTCAGAATCAGGGTCAGAAAATTTCAAGAAAAAGAATGAAATCATAGAGCATAAGGCTAATATTTGAAATCTATGAAAAATTAATCCATTTAAAAATAGAAATTGTTCTTTAATAAAGTACTGGAACGATCTAGCTAAAGCAATCAATCCCACTATATTAATGGGAGAATAAGTCCCTTCCTTAAAATTCTCCCATAAATTTTTTCCAATTTTGTCCAAATTTCTCCCAAAATCCTTGTTGGAATTGCAGCCAATGGACAACAGTGATGAGATTATTACATCATTATGTAAATAAATACTTTTAAATAATTTAATTTTCCATAAATATTTAAAAAATTGTGAGTTCATAGAATTCTCTGGATTACCATCTCTTGCTATTTGGCTCTGTAAATATAACATTTCACTCACCTGAGGAAGTGATTATAATTAGCAAAAAGCCTTTGCTCCCACATTTCACATACACCCCATATTACATTTGTCCAGATATCAATTGAGCAAAGCAACGTATGCTGGTGCCATAGAAATACTTGAGAGGAAGTTGCTTTCATCTGCATCTATATACAGGCTGAGAATCCCTCCTGAGCCAAAAAAAACATCAAGGAAGCAAAATTCATGACTTTTCTTACATGATTTTGAGGAATCATTCTGAGGGGATGACTTCCTAATGTGGCTATGCTGCATTCATTTACTACCAAATATTCATTCATTCATTTCATTTTAAATGAAAACCAGAGAGGGATGTTTCATCCAGGGTTATCCTGGTTTCTTTTTTAAGGAAATGCTTTTTAAAGCCACTGAAGAGAGGAAAACACAAATGTTTACAAGATATTCTTATACTGACTTGAATTTAGAACCAGGGAAATACTGAGTAGGAAAAGATCTGTTTCTTATTTCCACTTTTGCTGCAGATTTCTTTGTCACCTTAAGCAAATCATGTCTGCTCTGATTTAAGTAGTAGGAATCTTCAATTTTGCCTCGAGATCTGATAATATTTTCCCCACTATGGATGCCAACTACAGTCTGTAACAAAATAGTATTGCTTGGGATACTTTGGGATCTTTCTTCCTGCTTTCTCCAATCAAATACTGATACTATCTTCATTAAGGGTCATGATGTTTTAGCCACATATACAGTGCATGCATTCTGCAAAACTAAAGGGGAATTTCAGGTTTGCTGCCTAGGCAAGGGAAGCTGCTATATATAAACAAGCAGCAAACCCCATGCTCACTGCACTGATGTTACCTAATTGAGTAATTTATTCATTTTTATTTATTTGTATCCCATCTTATTTTTTACAAATAAGGTAGCAAACATATCCAATACAGGTAATCTTCGACTTACAACAATGATTGTTCAAAGCAGAGGTGGGTTCCTGCCAGTTCGGACCGGTTCTATGGAACCGGTAGTAAAAATAGGGACTGGTTCTCCGAACTGGAAGTAATGGCAGCCTGGCCATACCCCCGAACCGGTCCCCGCTCGCTCACCCTGCCCGCCCGATGCTCACTCACCCTGCCTGCCCGCCCAGCCACTACTTGCAGAATCTAGCCGCCATTGGCCGGGAGAGACAGGGAGAAAGGCCAATGGTGCTCACGAGTAAACTGAGGCTCCTAAGGGGGGGGGGTCGAGCCTCCCCACTCACAACATCTGTGATCACTGAGGGCATCGCTGGCAGCCGCTTCCTGTGCCTCCTGTGCTCTTCTCGCTGCTGCTCGGCCTCCTCGATGCACGGAGACAGGAGGCGGCAGTTTCTTTCGCTGCCTGGAGCTGCCAGTCTCTGGTAAGATGCGCGTCTCACAGTGGGGTGCAATTTGGGGGTGGCAGGTGGATCAGGGGCCGCAGGGCATGGGGTGGGAGGGCCGCGAGACGTGCATCTTACCGGAGACTGGCAGCTCCAGATCTTGTGGCTTTTCCGGGGTTTTCTTTAAAAAAACCCATCTCTCCAGCCAAGCTTGAAACCTTGCTTCGGGAGGGGGCAGTCGGGCAGTGTTTCCCCTCTCCCTGGGTTTTTATGGGGGTTTTGTATGCATGCGTGTGCCATCTGTATGCGTGAATATAATGGACACACACGAGCAACTTTTTGGAGAGAGATGCATGGAGTCGCTTGCATTGTTTTGTCGTGCTGTTACTTGGTCCAGATATTTTAGGGATCCAATATTGCACCTAAGCCACAATCGGAGGAACCCGGGGTGGGGTGGGGGCGACACATGAATGGCTATTCTACATCTGAAATTATGACTGAAATATTTCTGCACCTATATTGGTTCTCACTGTCAGGAAGTTTCTCCTTAGTTTTAGGTTGCTTCTCTCTTTGTTCAGTTTCCATCCATTGCTTCTTGTTTTGCCTTCTGATGCTTTGGAAAATACATTGCCCCCCCCCTCTTTCTGGCAGCCCCTTAAAAGCCTGTTGCCTATCACACTCTTGGGCAAAGCATGTGAGCCATTTCCTCCTTTCAGTGGTCCATGAAAGTACATCTATAGTATGTAGATAATAAAGTTGAAAAAAGGTGAACAACATTTTTACAGAACCATAGATACGTTGAGGCTGGGTGTGACAAGGAATGGCTGGGAGGGGAGGGGCCAAGCGAGGCACCCCTTGATGTGAGTGACATTGAGTTGGCCACGCCCAACCAGTCACATAACCACCAAGCCTCACCCGCCGAGTCACATGACCATGAAGCCACGCCCACCCAGTCACATGACCATGAAGCTACACCCAGCATCACATGACCATCAAGCCACGCCCACAAAATAAGCCATGCCCACAGAACCAGTAGTAAAAAAATTTAGAACCCACCCCTGGTTCAAAGTTACAACAGCACTGAAAAAAAGTGACCATTTTTCACAGTTATGACCGTTGCAGTATTCTCATAGTCACATGATCAAAATTTGGATGCTTGGCAACTGACTCATATTTATGATGGTTGCACTATTCCGGGGTCATATGATCACCTTGTGTGAATTCTGGCAAGCAAAGTCAATGGGGAAGCCAGATTCACTTAACAACCATGTTGCTAACTTAACATCTTCAGTGATTCATTTATCAACTTTGGCAAGAAAGGTCGTAAAATGGAGCAAAAGTCATTTAACAAATGTTCCACTTAGCAATAAAATTGTTGGGCTCAATTGTGGTCATAAATCAAGGACTACCTGTATACCTTCCTCCTATTTTTTCCACAACATCACTGTGAGGTGAGTTGGGGTGTGAGAGAGTGACTGATCCAAAGTTGACCATTTTGCTTTCATGGCAAAGATAGGACTTGAACTAATAGTCTCCAGCTGCCTAGTCTGATGGTTTAACTAAACATTTGCAAGCAAACAACCAAGGTCAGAGATCACTAAGGACTTTATAACTGGATAATCCTTGGAGACCCAATACTAGAACAGGATTCATTGGCATTCCTACTCGTTTTTCTTAGTGCTAATAACCACAATCACCTGTATTTTACCATTGTGTCTACAGCACTGTCTGTTGAAGCCACTGGACAAAATTTAATTGGCCACCATAATCACTATCAAATAATTATCAACCTTCACTAAGAAACAAAATTAGAAAGGCTGTCTACATTATTTGAAGGCCAACTTCTAGACATCACTTAAGCCTCTGTTAAATATTTAGGAATCCTTGCATGAAGGAAGCATTGCTTTGCTGATCAGACAAGGTTGAAAGTCCATCTAATGGTATTTGTACCTATCTCTCAACCCAAATATTTGTAGAGTTTTGTAACTGAATCTCAGATACAAACAATTACATTGCATGCAGATTGAATGATGAAGCATGAGATAATAATCATAGTTGTTTATGACCACAATAGCCCATCCATGCACATGCATGCACACACACGCACACAGACAGGTTCAAAAACCCAACTCAAGCCATCTAACCTGAACTGATTTCTTGTACCAGGATTGAAACTTTATCTCCAGACTTCAAGTCCTCTTTTTGCCATGATCAGGGCCCTTCTAACTAAAATATGCTCATATATATACCTTTTGGCCACCAAAAGGTTGATCATCTTTGATTAAGTCCAGATTCTCATTTGTGAACTGGCAACTTTCAGCTGGAACCCATGAGAATGAATTCTCTATCTCCCCTAAATAACAGAGGTGTGTGTGTGTGTGTGTGCGCGCGCACACACACACACACACAAACATGGTTGCACATACACTGTGTGCACAATTATTAGGCAAGTGAGTATTTTGACCGTATCATCATTTTTATGTATATTTTCTATTTCCAAGCTGTATAAACTTGTTTGCTTAGTGGATATAAGCATATCAGGTGATGTGTATTTGTGTAATGAGGGAGGGTGTGGCCTAAGGAGATCAACACCCTATATCAAGGTGTGCATAATTATTAGTCAACATCTTTTCCTTAGGCAAAATGGGCCAAAAAAGATATTTAACTGACTCTGAAAAGTCAAAAATTGTAAAAAGTCTTTCAGAGGGATGCAGCACTCTTGAAATTGCTAAGATATTGGGGCATGATCACAGAATGATCAAACGTTTTGTTGCAAATAGTCCACAGGGTCACAAGAAACATGTTGAGAAAAAAAGACACACATTAACTGCCAAACATTTGAGAAGAATCAAATGTGAAGTTACCAGGAACTCCTTATCCTCCAGTACTGTCATATTACAGAACTGCAACCTACCTGGAGTGCCCAGAAATACAAGGTGTTCAGGTGTCAGAGACATGGCCAAGGTAAAGAAGGATGAAACCCAGCCATCACTGAACAAGACACATAAGTTGAAATGGCAAGACTGAGTCAAGAAATATCTGAAGACAGATTTTTCAAAGGTGTTATGGACTGATGAGATGAGAGTGACTCTTGACAGACTAGATGGATGGGCCTGCGACTGGATTAGTAACGGGCACAGAGCTCCACTTCAACTCAAATGCCAACAAGGTGGAGGTGGGGTATTGGTATGCACTGGTATTATTAAAGATGAGCTAGTTGGACCTTTTCAAGTTGAAGATGGATTCAAAATCAACTCCCAAACCTACTGCCAGTTTTTAGAAGACACTTTCTTCAAGCAATGGTACAGGAAAAAGTCTGCATCTTTCAAGAAGACCATGATTTTTATGCAGGACAATGCTCCATGGCATGCATCGAAGTACTCCACTGCATGGCTAGGCCTTAAGGATGAAAGAATAATGACATGGCCCCAGTGGTGGGATTCATCCAGTTCGTGCTGGTTCGGTAGAATTTTTTTGCTGAGTTCGGTGAACCGGTTAGACGTGTTCCAGAAAATCTGTGTTTCTTGTTTTCGTTTGACTTCCTTCCAGGCGGGGGAAAAAAAAAACCATCCCCAAAAGTCCAAGAGAGGAGAGACAGAAATCTTTGATGACGTCACTCAGGTGAAAGCTGTCTTACTTACAGCAGGTGACAGGGTGGGGCGAGGCCTGCGCATCAGGTGGCAGCCCAGGGCTAAAGCGCCGGCAGAGCACCAGAAGATCGGGGAGAGTGCTGAAGTGAGCGGGCGTCCTGTCTGCAGCGTCTATGCCAGCTGCCCCTTCCCGGCCAGAGCTGGAATGCCACCGTATTTAAGTGCTGGCCTTCCCTCCGGTGGGCCTGGGCAATTGATGGAGAGAGACGGGCCCGTTTCAGTGCCTGGTGTGGAGATGCCCTTGCTTCCCCCAAGCATTTCTTTGCCTACCTGATTTCCAGATCCGTCGCGTTTCTCAGTCACGTTTCTCGCCATCGTGTGCAGGGAAAGAAAAGTTCGTAGGACTAAAAAAAAAGTTCAAGCAATCAATTCCAACGTCTCATGAAAAAAAAAAAGATCTCGCAAAGTTGGAATTGATTGATTGAACTTTTTTTTAGTCCCACAAACTTGTTTCCCTGCACACAATGGTGAGAAATGCGAAGGAGAAACGCGATGGACCTGGAAATCAGGTAGGCAAAGAAATGCTTGGGGGAAGCGAGGACATCTGGGTGGTGGTGGGTGGGCGGGGCAAACTCTGCAGCATGGCACTGTACTGCAATGGAGAGACAGGCAACAGAATGGCCAGCGCAAGGGGAGGAGGCCGCTTTCCCTCTTTCTTCTCCCTGCTCCTCCTCCTTTCCTCATGCCAGCCAGTCCATTTCCCTTTTCTCCATTGCAGAGCAGCACCCAGGATCCACTTTGATAGCGGGGTAGTGGTGGTAATTTAACAACCGGTTCGCCCAGGGTCAGGTTGGCCTTCGCGGGAGGCTCGTCCCGCATGTGCGGCGGAGCTGTAAGACGGGGATGGGCACCTCCCATGACAGCCAACCTGACCCTGGGTGAACCGGTTGTTAAATTATTTGAATCTCACCACTGCATGACCTCACCTGACCTAAACCCTATTGAGAACTTGTGGGCCCTTCTTAAACGGGAGATTGATGGTGAAGGAAAACAGCACACCTTTTTGAACAGGTCTGGGAGGCTGTGGTTGCTGCTGGACAAACAGTTGATCATCAACAGATCAAGAAACTAACAGACTCCGTGAATGGAAGGCTTATGACTGTTATTGAAAAGAAGGGTGGTTATTTTGGTCACTGATTTTTGTTTTAATGTCAGAAATGTTTATTTGTAAATTTTGAGGTGTTTATTATTCTCACTTTAACAGGTGAAAATAAATGAGTGAAGATGGAAAATTTTCATTTTTCATTTAGTTGCATAATAATTCTGCACACTAATAATTGCCCAATAATTGTGCACACATAGATATTCTCCTCAGAAAGCCCAAACCTCACTTTTTCTTTCTTAAATATTGAGATTTGCAGTTTCTTAATATTTTGGATTGACCAAGAGCACTGCAGTTGTTCAATAATAAAAATTAATCCTCAAAAGTACAACTTGCCTAATAATTGTGCACACAGTGTATGTGTTTTACTCATATTGTTCACAGTTGGAAAAAAATGAAAAACAGTAATTTTCTAGATGTCATTCAAAATATTGCTTGGATGAAGAAAGAAATTTAAAAAATCAACGCCACTGCATAAAATCATAAGTGGAACAGGATTTTTAAAATAGCTGGAGTAAGAAATGGGAGAATTTTTTTTTTATTGTTGTATCAGAATGCCTCTGACGGGGCTCTTCCCAGATACTGCCATACTCTATGATAACCTCTTTTTCAGAGGGACAAAGTGTTTTTGAATCTGTCCTGTCTATATTTATAACAGTAAATAATTAGTCTATGTATACAATTCCCAGTCCAATATGGAAAATGTATACTGCTTTAAATATTATATGGCTCATGCTTGGTCAATGATATTCAGGGGAGCAGCTATTTCTAAATACAGCTGCTAGAAATTGTTACCTGCCATAAACATTTTCCTTTGCATTCAACTTTGGATGGCATAAAATATGAAGACGGAAGAAAATGCCCTCCCTTTTCTTAGGAAATTCCTCCCTTTGGAAGCCATTTATGTTTCAAGTTTCAATACTGACATGAACTAGAGTCAGATACATACATACATACATACATACATACATACATACATACATACATACATACATACATACATACATACATACATAGTATGTATGTATGTATAGTTGTCAGCTGATTGAAACACAAGTCCTTGCACAATAAAACACCACATTTTCCTTACCTTCTTAAAAAGCTACTGTGCATATAGTAAATAGTTTATTCAATTATCTATTATCTTGGATTATCTTGGATTATGGATCCTGGATTATCTATTATCTTGGATTATCTTGGATCTATTATCCAAGATGGTGACCAAGGCAGACGCCTAACCACTTCGCTGCAGAATAGTAATAGGGAAAACACCAAAAGTCCCAGGGCTAGAGACAGGATTAGAAGCAACTAAACTAAGAAAATAGAAGTATTAATAAGTATTAATAATAATTAGGGTCTAGGACCAGCGGAACCATATTTAAAAAACGAAAAACGATAAACCATGTGGAAGTCGAAGCCAGCTGAGAAAAAGGCTGGTGGAAAACTGAGACTACCTTGCCGCCATCCTCCAAGCGCCAGAGGCCGGATACTCTGCCACGACGGAGAGAGACCAGAGCGCCAGATTCCACGGTGAATATCACAAGTAAGATTACTGCGATTCCTGTGAGCAATCCCCCGAAAGTGATCCCACAGCAGAGCCCTACAGTGCCCGGTGAGCGATCCCCTGGCGAAGCGACTAATTCCCGACACCCAGCTGAGTTCTCCCCCAGCAATAGAATCTCCCCTGGAGCCCAGCATGTGAATTCCCGATGCCCAGCTGAGTTCCGGAACTGTGCCGCGCCAGGGAGTTTTCCTGCGTGGCCGCGGTGCCGGCACCAGCGGCGGCGACAGAGCACACCCTGCCCTTCGGGGGCCCGAGGACGGGTGGCCCAGCCTGGAAGCAACATGTCCCCTGTCATGGGCTGGATGCGGGGAGCAGGACCTGAGGCGGAGGGGAAGGCAAGCAGGCGGCAGTTGGACAAGTGCAGCGGGTCTGCCTCCCCCCCCCACCGCCAGTGTCGGCCTTATCTTCTGCTGCTGCTGCTATCGGGCAGAGAGCAGCAGTGGCGGCAGTGGCGGGGAAGGCAAGCAGGCGGCAGTCGGACGAGCGCAGCAGGTCTTCCTCCCCCACCACCAGCGTCGGCCTTATCTTCTGCTTCTGCTATTGGGGAGAGAGTGGCAGCGGTGGTGGCGGTGGCGGTGGGGAAGGCAAGCAGGGTCTAGGACTGTTCATTTCATACCCTTGGCCGCCCCACCTTCTCCATGGGCGTTCCTCCCTTGGGCGATTCTCCGCTGACTATTGTCCTCCGCTGACACACACCCACCGATTCGCCCTGGGCAATGGGCCATGGCCTCTCCGTCCCACGTGCTTTGGCACAGCCCATTCACAGAAGGACGGTTCCTCCTGGGTTTTTCACCACCCGGAACAGTTAGGCACCAACCAATCGGCTAGCTTCCAATGCAAGCAGCCTTTTTAGGAGAAGGAACGGGAGGGGGTAGCCTTCCTCCCTCTCTCTCTCTCTTCCCCCTGCCTCCTCCCCCCCCTTTGGAGTACAGATAAAGAGGTGCCCTAAAGCGTGCCCTAAAGTGTGGAATTCTGCGATTCGATTCCTGATGAGGAATCCTGATGATTTCTCATCAGGAATCTGATGATGATGATGATGATGATGATGATGACCGGAATCTGATGATGATGATGATGATGATGTGAGAAAACGTTTAGAAAAACTCAGGACTTCTGGTAGAAGCAAGGTTTTTTTTAAAAGCAAAAGCGTCGCTTTCACTTCTTGTTCTGCGTGTTTTAGTCCCAAGAAAATGCCACCGTCCCTTTCGAACAGCTTGGAAAAAACTGGGATCAAACATAACCTCCAAGTCCCATCAAATCCTCAAAAACAAAACAATAATAAAAGAAAACCCAAAAGTGGGGGGAGAACAAGCCCACGCTAAAGGAAATGGCGGGGCGGTGGCGGTGGGCTTCCCCTACAGAATGGGTGTACTAGATGGATGTACCTCTACTAGAAGGGGTGATTGTGGGCGTTCCACTGGACAGAAGGCGCATATTTAGGTCGGATCCCGAAGCATCCTCTCTGACTTTCTCTTTGTGGCGCTTGTGTCCATCTCATTCCTAGATTCACACGCAGCGGGGAGAAGCTACGCGCGTTGAATCTGCTTAGGAGTGCGCACACACACACATGCCACAGAGCTTACATGTTCATGGAGCATCGTGATATCCCCCCCCCAATCTTTCCAAAAAGAAAAAGAAAAAAGAAAAGAAACTACAATGACAAGGTTACGACTTTCGAGGAAAGATTATGCCTTTATTTTATTTTATTTTTGCCAAAGGAAGAAGCAAGAGAGGGAAAAAGGGAGGGACGGGGGTCGATAGGCAAATGGGTTAGGGGCACCAGTCGGACAGGGGCAACCCTTCCAACCGGCGGGGATCTGGAACGGGGGAGAATTGACCATCTCCAGCCTGCTGCCCCACCAGCAGGACCACCGGAGTGAGAGGTGTGGGGGCTGAGCGTCGCCTGGGCTCTCTTATTGATCCTTGAAATCCCCCCTCTTTTTTTTTACCCATTCGCGTCTGCTCTTGTCAAGAGCTGCGCCTGACAGAAGCCTGACCCCCCCCCACTCTCCCTTCCTCCCCGCCCTCTCTCTCTCTCACACACACACACAGACAGGCTCTTATGGGCGCGCACCCATTTTTTCCCTCCCCCCTTTCTCCTCCCTGGCCTCCGTGCCCCCCGCTCGCAAATGCCCCATCCTGTGTCGCATTAATTGTTCCACTGTTATTTATTTGGTCCCAGCTGCTAGCAGGATGCTTCCCCCATCCCCTTTCTTGACGTCTCACTTGGAAGGCCATCAGCCCTACACCCCCCCACCCTAAACACATGGCACAGGCACGTGCGTGCACATGCACAAACACAGAGAGAGTGGGTGGTTGTGGGTGGGGGGGGGCGCTCCTG
>QLTV01001376.1:681580-701594 GCA_003457575.1 Thermophis baileyi | reverse complement strand
AATAACACCAAATTTAACACACCTGCTCCCCCTTCACACCTGAGACCTTGTACCACTAACGAGTCACCTGACACCAGGGAGGGAAAACGGTTACTTGGGCCCCATTTGGACATTATCACTTAGGGGTGTACTCACTTTTGTTGCCAGCAGTTTAGACATTAATGGCTATGTGTTGCATTATTTTGAGGGGACAGCACATTTACACTGTTATACAAGCTGTATACTCACTACTTTACATTGTAGACAAGTGTCATTTCTTCAGTGTTGTCACATGAAAAGATATACTTAAATATTTACAAAATGTGAGGGGGTGTACTCACTTCTGTGACATACTGTATGGTATCTATGCTTATCCATCCATTCTTGGCCAGAAAAGAGAATGTTTCTACTTTCCTTGTCCCATTCTCCAACTAAAACCTTTTTAAAGGCTTTCTGCTTCAGTATAGGAAGGCTTTTGTAGAAGCACACAACATATATAAATTTTCAGAGAATAAAATGGTTTATTTTAATTATATTGTACTCTCATAGATTATGCATTTTAATAAAATCTAATAAAACTTAAAACTTGCTAAAGTTTGGATACAAATGGACATTACCTGTGTCAAAAATTCCATTGGTTGCCAGATCTCCCTACCTCTGTTGATAGCAATAAATAAAAGGGAATATTTTTTATCCTTTTCTTTTCTTTGCTGTTAACCTTGTCTCTTAAGGAGTATCTTCTTTCACAAAGATAGACTGCGAGTTGTATAGAACCTGAAAACTTCATATACTTTTTCTTTTGCCATCTGCAAGTTATTTCTGTCCAATATTTTTGTCAAAAAGAATTTAACTTTATGTTTTAGTCCGTTTCTCATTTTTATGTAATTAAAATGGCAATTTTAAAAAGTGGCAATAAAAGATTGCACAGAAATGACCCTATGCTCATTTTATCAGAAACAATTTTCTAATAATGTATTGGGATTATTTTCCTACAGGACTGTGGATAGAACTGTAGTGTTCAGCTTACACACTGTTTTGCATGTGACTCCATTGGGGAAAAATTAAAATAGCATTAAAAGCTACATATAAAATACTTTTTATTTCTTCTGGAGTAGAAATAGGACTAATGTCACAAAGAAAAGTCTGCCATACTTGGATTCCACCACTATTTCCAGTAGTGATTTATATATCAAGGTTGATTGGAAAAAGACTTTACACAGCTATATGAAGCAACTTGTCCTTCAAAATCCCCAGTATGAAATGTTTAAGGCTTTACAAGTCACCATCAATATTTTTATCTGTAAAAATAACAGAAGTCAGCAAAGAAATGTTAGCATTAGTGAGATATGTTTCAAACAGGCCATATTGTTTCAAACAATAAATAAATTGCATTCCCTAATTTTGCATTAATGCTGTATTTCTGTACCTACTTGACTTCAAAGGAGCAAATTCCCCCCCCCCAAATGAAGACTGATGAAAAGATTAAAATAGAGCAACTAGTGGTAAATGCTTGATGTTTATGAAATTAAGATACAGGTAGTCCTTATGACCATAATTGGACACAGAATATTGGCTGTACGTTGTGATGGTCGTAAGTCAAGCCACCATGTCACTGAACGTAATCTTACAACCATTTTTAAGTATTTGCTTAAGTGTTACACAAATCATGAGGTCATAAGTGTGAACCCATTTTCCCAAATGAGTGTTTTCACCTGCAAACTGATAAAAATGCTGGAAACTGGCAAAGCTGGTATGATCACAGCATATTGCAAACAGTCATAAATATGAGCTGGTTGCCAGAGGCCTAAAATTAGTCATATGACTGGAGGTTGGGCAGCACAATATTTTACAACTCTTAAAACTATCACTGGTTACGCAAACCTCCTTCCCAGCCTTCCCAGGCTGAAGGAAATCAACAACTGGCAGATGACCTGAATGTGTTTTACTGCAGGTTTGAAAGGAAACTACAGCCACCTATCTCCACAACCCCCATCTCAGACACACCAACAACAGCCAAGCCTCTTACAACCTACCCTATCCCATTGGGCCAACCACCTCTGGTGATTACAGAGAATGAGGTGCAAAGCCTATTTCACAGACAAAAGCCAGGAAAAGCACCAGGCCCAGACAAGATAACTCCTTGCTTAAAAGCTTGTGCTGACCAATTGGCCCCCATCTTCACCCGCATCTTTAATAGATCACTAGAAATCTGCTATGTTCCTTCTTGCTTCAAATGCTCTAATATCATCCAGTGCCAAAGAAACCCTCCATCAAGGAACTGAATAACTTCAGGCCGGTTTCTCTAACATCTGTAGTTATGAAGACCTTTTAAAAGCAAGTGCTGGACCACCTGAAAACCATCACCATCTGAAAACCATCTTGGATCCACTGTTAGATCCCTTGCAGTTTGCCTACTGAGCAAATAGATCGACTGATGATGCTGTTAATATGACCCTGCACTACATCCTACAACATCTTGCATCTCCAAAGACCTATGCAAGGGTCCTCTTTGTAGACTTCAGCTCAGCATTCAATACCATCATTCCGAACATTCTTCTAACTAAACTAAACCAGCTAGCGGTACCTGAACACACTGGTAAATGGATCATAAGCTTCCTAACAGACAGGAAGTAGCAGGTGAAGCTAGGCAAAATCACATCAGATACCTGCACAATTAACACAGGAGCCCCCCAGCAGTGGTGGGTTGCTGCTGGTTCGGACCGGTTCTCCCATACTGGTGGCTGAAATTTGCACCCGCTCGCCGAACTGGCAGCGATGGCCGACTGTCCACGTCCCTGAACCGGTTCTCCGGTCACCGCAGCTGGCAAAGAACCCTCTACGCATGTGCAGAGGCTTCTGCGCATGCACAGAGGGTCATTTCCCCGACGTGATGTAGGGTTGATGCGAACCAGTAGGGAAGGTAAGTGGAACCCACCCCTGCCCCCGAGGGCTGTGTGCTCTCTCCACTTCTCTTCTCACTGTACACCAGTGACTGCATCTCAAAAGATTCCTCTGTTAAAGTACTGAAGTTTGCAGATGATACAACAGTGATTGGTCTCATTCAAGACAATGACGAATCTGCATACAGACGGGAGGTTGAACAACTAGCCTTGT
Organism: Thermophis baileyi; assembly: GCA_003457575.1. NCBI lineage: Eukaryota > Metazoa > Chordata > Lepidosauria > Squamata > Dipsadidae > Thermophis > Thermophis baileyi. The sequence goes on along the minus strand of QLTV01001376.1, from coordinate 698,501 downwards.
GGTGCGACCGGAACAATCTTAAACTAAATACACTCAAAACCGTAGAAATGGTGGTACATTTTAGGAGAAACCCTCCTATACTACTAGACAACACAGTATCAATAGTAGAGACCTTCACGTTTCTAGGTTCTATCATATCTCAAGACTTAAAATGGACACCTAACATCAAAAACGTCATCAAAAAAGCACAACAAAGAATGTTCTTTCTATGCCAACTCAGAAAGCTCAAACTGCCCAAAGAGCTGCTGATTCAGTTCTACAGAGGAATTATTGAGTCTGTCATCTACACCTATCTACAGACCCCTCACATCCTGGACATAAATTGTTTCAACTTTTACCCTCAAAAAGACGCTATAGGGCACTGCACACCAAAACAACTAGACACAAGGACAGTTTTTCCCCCGAATGCCATCACTCTGCTTAACAACTAATTCCCATAACACTGTCAAATAATTTACTAAGACTGTATTACTATTATTCTTCTCTTCCTTACTAGTATCTATCTCTTCCCATTTATTACTATAACCATGTTGCTTCTATCTTTCAATTTATATTGTTTTTATTTGTTTCCTAGTACGATTTGATAGCTTATTAGTAACCTTGACTATCACTAAGTGTTGTATCTTTTTATTCTTGATGAATGTATTTTATTCTCCTTATGTACACTGAGAGCATATACACCAAAGACAAATTCCTTGTGTGTCCACACTTGGCTGCTTGGGAGTCACACTTGTGTGTCACACTTGGCCAATAAAAAAAGGCTGTCAGAACTCCAAATGGTTGTTAAACAAATAGTTGTAAGTTGAGAACTACTTGTAATAGAAGCTTAGATGGAATGTATAGATCAGAAAAGGTGCTACCAAGAGGACCCCTGAATAGTTAATAAGCCAGGTCAGAGAAGCTATTCCAATCAAGAAGTCTTTCTTTAAAAACTGAAGTCTTTTCCAAACAAAGAAAGTAAAAAGGAACTTTGGCATAAAAAAATATAGGAACCCAATAAAAGATTTTTAAAAAAGAAAGACTTCAAGGTTGACAAAAATAAATAGGCCCTGAGATTGCAAATATAGTTCAATGTAAGGAAATGCAAAGTGACACATGTTGTTCTAAGAACCCAAATGTTGCTTAGACATTAATAGGATCAAAACTAAAAGCTCTGGGGTACAGTTAAACAAAAATGTCAACATAATGTGCTATAAAAAAGGGAAAATCTGTGCTTGGAATCATCTGGAATTAAAAATAAAACTGCCAATCCTAATGGTTTTATATATAATTCTTGGAATACTGCATACATTTCTGATGACCACACATAAAAAAACTGAAAGGAGACAAAAGGAGAAATGAAATGATGACAGGATTTGAAGTGTTCCTCTACAAAGAGCAACTATAAAGGTTGGGCTTTTTTGCTTAAAGTGAGGATGAGTATGAAAAGACATATGAGAAGAATGTAAAATTCCACAGTCTGTTCAATTTTCTCCCATTCCTACAATGTTAAAATCTGAGATTTTCTATTGTAGAGACATTCAGAATCAATAAAAAAAAAACCTTCTTACACATACTGTTCTCATCAGATCTGATGACAGCCACCAATTTAGATTGATTTTAAAAGGGAACTGGGCAAATTCAAACAGGATTAGATGTCAGGACCTACTTGTCCTGATGGCTATATATCCACTTCCTAAATTATAGCCAGAATGCCTTAAATATTTGCTGCTATAGAAAGGGGTTAGGGGGAGAGTAGGAAATTTAGGACAGCCATAGAACAAAAAGGAAAAAAAACTACAGTAAAACATAAGATAATCAATTACAGCTCATAGACAGCTGGGTTTACACATAGTGTAACAAAACCAAGCAACACTTAAGGATACTGAATTGTCCTTGTGGTCTAATCAGTAATAGAAGTAAAATAAGTCTGAATACTCCAGGAATATAGAAAGGAAATGGGAAATCAACTGCACTAAGAGTCTCTCTAAAATTGGCAGAATAACAAAACTGTAATTTCTATTATATCTGCCTCTCAGGGACATTGTTTACCAATTTTCCTATATTTCCCCTTCAATATTGCTGTGGGGAGGATGCTAAAACCAGTTGTTGCATTTCAACAGAAGATGGTAAGTTGCTAAAATTGTTTATATTTGTTGTGATAAATGGTGAAGTTATTTCTTTAAATACTTCTTTTCTTTACTACATTCTTTTCTATCTTTCTATTTTTTTTCCTTTTCTTCACTTTCTATTTTTTATTTCTTTTTGTTTGTATTACATTTTTTAATTGTAATTTCTAATAATATTACTATAAAAATAAAATAAAATTTGGAAACTGCTGTTAATAAATACACCATGGGAACAAGTTACATAATCCAATTAGCCTTCTATAGACAGAACTCTTTGTTTTAAAGTTGGTCCGCTCTAACCCCAATGGCAAGAGATCATCTGATTGGCACCATGAGATGCAGAATGCATTGTTCAATTGGCTTGTGGGGCTGATCCAGCAGGGCTCTTTTTGTGCTCCACAGAATCAGTAGGGTTTTCTTCTGAAGTAATTAAAGCTATCATTGTCTTCAAATGCAGCTAGTTATAACATGTTGCATCCATCTAACTTGGATATTAGAAAATTACAAACATCAGATTCTATTTAAAGAACAAGAATAGTACATCACCTCCCTTAAAAGATTTAAAACAGAACTTCTGACTGTCAATATATCTTCCTGGGAGGAACCTATTCCTCTTAGCAGTGGAATAGGAATAAGGACAGCAGCACTGTCTTCTTTTCTTTCTTTTTCCTTCCTGCTTTCCTCTCCTTTCTGTGCTTAAGCTAGTAATGTAACTCGATTATCGAACTAAAGCTAGTAGAAGGTAAGACACTGTAAGAGTTCACTGTTTCCTCACTTCTGCTCTGCATTACACATTATTTTTCTGTATCTCTCTAAGTCATCTTACACACATACAATATATAAACAAAATTACTATTTTCAAGAGATTTCCCTTCTTCCTATGGAAGGGGGAAATACTGTCCTTCTGATTCAGCCATATTTTAACATTTCATACAAACATATACGGCCACAATTTATGTAAGGCTCAAGGTAAACCTAAAACAAACACAGATGTCCAAATATGTATGTAGCTTCCCCCCCTCCCCGATTAGTTCAACTGACTCCAGGGTAAGCAATTAACTTCAAAGGAACTACTGTAGGATACGTGATTTGAGGACTGCCATTCATAGATGGTATAACAGAAACATTTGTAAAAAAAGAAAAATAAACCTTTCATCAAACCTATGCTTATGAATGTTTTTTTTAAAGTAAAGAGTATTTTTCCTTATTTATTGGAGCTTTCCATAAGCCAAGAGGTAGGATTTGAAGGTCTCTTGCCTCATGTTCCCAGAAATCAGAGACAGGAAATAGAGAATGTCATACACTCACATGAAAAAAAGGCTATAGAAATCATACAACTACTTTGAATATTTTCCTTCTGATAAAGCATTCTCCTCCTTCAAACTACCCAAACTGTCCATGTTACCTTCATGTGTCATTCAGAATAACCAAAGCTTACAGAAGGCACCTTTACCTGAAGTCTGTCTCATTTAGAAGCATCCGGGCCCTGAATAGTAGGAATAATCTAGATAGGAACTCTCATCCACCACTACTGTCTGCATTTCTTAGTTTACATTCTTTTTAAAGTAATCTTTGGATGAGGTAAATCAGAGGTCTTCAAACTTGGCAACTTTAAGACTTGTGGACTTCAACTCCCAGAATTCTCCAGCCAGTTATGTTTGAAGACCTTGGAGGTAAATGATAACTGATCTTAACACAATTTGATGACTATTATAAGCAAGATTTAAATGAGCCCTGAGGTATATGTATTCCTTTTGGAGATGTGGCACCTAGGTTTCAAATATAGTACCAGCTGTCATCCCAGATGGAGGCTCCTGTCATTCAGAAGATCTTTAGAGCTTGCAGAGGTACTGAGAAGTTATTTGTGAGATTGGGCTATAGGAAGCAGATGGGAATATTGCGTCTGCACCAGAATGCAAAGCACCATCATATATAGGGATGAGAGTGAAATTTCCCAGATGTAGGATACTGGGAGACTTCAACCTGTCTAACTTGAGTATAGTATCAAACATGCTTCTTGGTGGTCTATAGTGGAACTGGAATTGGGGAAGGGGGAGCATTCATCCTAGTCTATCATGGTATTTTTCTGGCTAGGTCAAGCAATTGGGACTAGGAGACACAGTGTTGCAGTCGTTCTCCTTTTTCCTTCAGGGCTGTTTTATGGGCTGTCATGGTCACACTTTCCCCCATGTTAGCCAGCAAAAATACATTGGCATGATTCTGCTTTTAAAGTGAACTATGTTTTTTTTATATAATTTTTTTTTATTTTTTAATATAATAATTCCATCTTCCATTAAACAGTGTGTCGTCTGCGTCCAAATATCTTTGTGCAGTAATAATCAAAATTTACAACAGTATTCATTACATTAATATTAATTCTCTGATTTTACAATACTAATATTGAACATAATAAACATATTCACTTCTCCCTCTTAACATATCTTCTAATAAGAATATAATAGTAGTATTAAACATAATAATCCTAATAGTCATAATAATAATAAATAATAATAATAACAACAACAACAATAATAATAAATGTTTACGTCTCTCTCTTAACATATTTTCTATATTTCATTAATTTTCTTCTTTTATTTCCCTATTTCTAACTTCCGTTTTTATTTTCTAACCATCGATAAAATAATTCCCATGTCATGTAGTATTCACTTTGTTCTTTCTCCTTAATTGCAAGTGTTAATCTATTCATTTCTGCACATTCTAATATTTTCCTAATCACATTCTCATCTGTAGGGATCTCTTCACTTTTCCAGTTTTGTGCGAATACAATTCTAGCCGCAGTTAATACATGAATAATTAGATATGCATTCCCCTTATTATAGGTTTCAGGTAAAATCCACAACAAAAATATTTTTTATGTTTTATCATCTTTTCCAGCCACGTATGTATTTTTGTCCAGTATTTTTTTGCTTCTACGCGTGTCCACCACATATGATAATAAGACCCAGGTATCTGGTGGCATTTCCAACATTTAGCTGACTTATCTTTAAACATCTTTGCCAACCTCGCCGGTGCAAAGTGCCATCTATAAAACATCTTATACAAATTTTCTTGATATGCAGTTGACATAGTTAATTTATAGTTCCTGTCCCACAATTTTTGCCATTTATCTAGTTCTATTGTGTGGCCAAAGTTTTTTGCCCATGCTATCATTGTCTCCTTCAGTTGTTCATCTTCCAATTTGATGCCCAGTAAGTAGCTATAGGTTTTCTTTATCAATCTTTCTTCTGTCCCTGTTAATATCTTATCTAATTCTGTCAATTCTTTATAGAAACCATATAATTTAACATCTTTCTCATATCTAGAATGTATCTGTACTTGTGAATATCATGCCATATCAATCCCTTGATCACTCAGTTCTTGTTTAGTTTTGAGCTCCCCCTTTTCATTCAAAATATCTTTATATCTAACAATATTTCCCATGTTAATAACGTTTGGGTGAATGAGTGCTTCCATCGTTGAAAGCCAAACTGGTATCCTCAAGTAGTGTTGCTGTCTGATTTTCACCCATACTAACAGCAGTGTGTTCCTAATATAATGTCTTTGGAAGTAATCATGTATCTTACTTTTCCCATACCACAAGAAAGCATGCCAACCCAGTTGCAAATCATGTCCCTCCAAAGTCAATAGTCTTGTATGCCTCAATACAATCCATTCTTTCATCCATGTTAATACCGCGGCCTGATAGTACAACTCCCAATTTGGTAGTCCAAAGCCTCCTCTATTTCTTGAATCCTGCAGCATTTTAAAACTAATTCTTGCTTTTTTCCCTTGCCAGATATATTTTTGTATTATTTTATATTAAGTTCCTCAAAATAATTTTTTTCCAATTTTATCGGAATTGTTGGAAATAATCTTGGCAGTATATTCATTTTAATTGTAGCTATTCTTCCTACCAGTGATAGTTGCAGATTTTTCCATTTTTCCAGGTCAACTTTAATTTGTTGCATCAGTTTATAATAATTATCTTCCTTAATCGTTACACATCTTGCTGTCAGCTGAATCCCTAAGTATTTTACTTTCTTAGTAATCTGGATATCTATTCTCTTCATTAACTCTTTTTTTCTGTTTATCTGTAAAAATTTTCACTAAAATCTTAGTTTTCTCTTTATTTATTTTCAATCCTGCCACTTCGCCATATTCTTCTATTTTTTTTTATTAGTTTAGGGCCTGTTTCTTGTGGAACTTCCAGAATGAAGACTAAATCATCTGCAAACACCTGTAATTTATACTTTTCCTTTTTTTATTTCCATACCTTTTATCTCTATATCTTGTCTAATATTTCTATTTAATACTTCCAGTGTCGATATAAATAACAGGGGAGACAAGGGACATCTTTGTCTTGTACCTTTTTTGATGCTAACCTTCTCAGTCATATCTCCATTTACCATCACCTTTGCAGTTTGTTTATAATATGCTGCCTTAATCATATTAATAAATCTCTCCCCAAAGTCAAACTGTGAATTGCCAGTTCACATTGTCAAATGTCTTTTAGTTGTGCATCTAGGAAAATCAAGGCCATTTGTTTCTCTGGATGCACTTCATAATACTCCAGTGTATTTAAAATTATTCTCATATTGTCTTTGATTTGTCTCTTAGGTAGAAAACCATTTTGATCTGAATGTATAAATTGATTTAAGGATATTTTTAGTCTTTCTGCAATTATTGAGGCGTATATTTTATAATCAGCATTCAATAAAGATCGGTCTATAGTTTTTTATCTGTTGTAAATAGAAGAATTAGCACAAAAAATTAAAAGCACTAAACAAAATTTCTTTGAAAATGCAAATAAACCAGGAAGATGGTTGGCATATAAATTGAAAAAGGAGAAAGAAAAGAAACTGTTACACCAATTAATGGATGAAGAAAGAATCCTTCACCATCAAAATGATGATAAAAAGAAATTGATTCAAAATTACTATGAAAAATTATATGATCAAGAAACAACTTCAAAAGATAAAATAAAACAATATTTAGAAAAAGCAGAACTACCTAAAGTACCTGAAACTATGTTAGATGAACGCATAACAATGATGGAATTAACAGAAGCAATTAAGAGACAAAAGAATGGTAAAACACCAGGTCCGGATAGTCTACCAGCAGAACTCTACAAAGACTTACAAAATATTTTAAGCATACCAATGCTGGAAGTATTTAATCAACTATTGCTAGAAGCGAAAGTACCAAATTTATGGATGGAAGCATATATTACTGTCATACCGAAAGAAGACTCTGACTTAAAGTGAACTATGTTGAAGATGGGAAACTGATTTTTTGTAGAATATGGGATTAATCCAGTTTTAAGTGCCACCCAGTATTGTATGCACTGTGTCTGCGTGTGTCTCTGAAATCTGAATGTTGGATAGATCTTTAGCTTTGGAAATTACATATATTGTATAAACTGGATTCATGCAACATGCTTAATCATATATAATAAAGACCTAGCAGCTTCATTCACTCACTATGCTATTTAATCTTGACGAATCTAGTGTATCACCAATTAGTTTATTGATTCATGGTTTAATATATTGTACAAACGCAGCCACAGAATCTCATTGAAGCCCATGCAAAATGTTTTATTTTGGTGAGTAATATCAATCTTAAGAAAATGTGCCAACCTGGAACAGTAATCTTCCCTACTGTTGGATGCTCCATCTCCATCATAAGTTTATTGTGCAGAACCTAAAACATAATAATAAATAAAAACAGTGTGATGAGGGTGATTTTAAAAACATTTTAAAATCAATAATATAGAAAACCATTATTACATATATGGCTAATTACTATGTGGGCACTGCAATACTTGGAACTTTGGGCAAGGGTCATAAGTTCCTTTGTTCAACATCATCATAACAACTGCTGAACAAATGGTCATAAGTTGAGGACTACCCATAGAGGATTCTGGAAGGAAATTTCTCAATTAGTTATTTCAAGAATTTTTACTGGTAACATAAAACTGACTTAGCAATTATATAGTTTAAAGAAAGTGAGTAACTAACAGGGCAGATCATACATTTCTCCCAAACTCACATATTTAATGTGATTAAAATTAAATAGCCACATGCATATCTGGGTTTTCTCAGTTCATGGCATCCCTGAACAGCTGATTTGCATTCTTGTATTGAATGCCAAACAGGGCTGGAACTGAGTTTTAATAAAATAACAAATTCAGCTATTTTTTGTGCAATGCAGAAATACTTTCTTTTTTGGATCATGTCCACATTGTAAATGATTTTATAAATAATTCAACTAAGTAGTTCCAGATATACATGGGCAGATGTACATTTTGTATACATAAAAGCAAAAGATGAGCCTCTTCAATAATATTACTACCACAGACAAAGAAGTATTCAGGCTGGGCAATGATCCAGATTTGAAGCAGAAAAGGCAATTCCAAGCTTGCTTGGATATATACATTGCATGTGCTTCCATTTCTTTAAATATTTGATTCCATGAACACATTAGGCTCATCTGTTCTTCAGATCTGGATCACTATCTAGCCCTATAAAATTATATAACGATACAATGGACCCTGAATATGCACTCCTTTTTCATATCAAATACTGTGTCAGCGATCTCTCTTATTTGGATAGATGAGAATATTTGTAAATATTCTCCACAGAATTGAATTGTGGAATCTTTGGTGCTTTCTGAACTTGGTTGCTTTCTGGCAGATGTTTCATTACCAAATTAGGTAACATTATCAGTGCAAGAAGGGAGTGGGGTTTGCTCTCATTTTATGTATTAGTGGCTTGAAATGTTGGTGTTGGTGGAATTGGTCTTGGTGGTTCCCTAATTAGGCTGTTGTGTACCATTTAGCTCATTTATCTGCATTGGTAGTTCCTTGTTTGAGATATTGTTTCATTCTTGATTGTTGGTCTAGTATTAATCTTGATGTTAATGTCTGCTCATACAGGTGTTGATTGCTGGTGAGGAGATGTTTTGGTCTTTTTGTTTCCTTTTTGTTTCTTCACAGCTAGCATTGGTTTATTTATTTATTTTATTTATTTTGCAAAATTCGTATGCCGCCCAACTCCCGAAGGACTCTGGGCAACTCACAGTATATATAAAAAAAGGCAACAGTAGAAACATATATTTAAAAAAAAACCAATTTAAAAATACATCAATATTAAAATAAAACATTCACACAACATACATGGGCCAATCAGTCAATTATTGGCCCCAGGCCTGCCGGAAAAGCCAGGTCTTAACGGCTTTATGGAAAGCCAGTAAGGTGGGGGTAGTACAGATCTCGGGGGGAAGTTGGTTCCACAGAGTCAGAGCAGCTACAGAGAAGGCCCTCCCCCGCGGGCCCGCCAGCCGACACTGTCTGGCTGATGGGACCTGAAGAAGGTCAGCCCTGTGCGACCTCACTAGTCGTTGGGAGGAGTGTGGCAGAAGGCGGTCACGCAGATAAACTGGTCCTAAGCCATGTAGGGCTTTAAAGGTAACAACCAACACCTTAAATTGTGACCGGAGCACAATAGCCTCCTGATCCAAATAGGGCTGCAATTGGTGCACAAGGCACACCTGTGCAAAGGTCCCCCTGGCCACAGCTGTCAGGTGTTGATATAATCTCAGCTGTGAGTCCAGGAGGACACCCAAATTGTGAACCCGTTCTGAGGGGGTTAAGTTTTCTCCCCCCAGAACCAAGGAAGGACAATCAACGTGGTCCTTCGGAGGCAATGTCCACATCCACTCGGTCTTGTCTGGGTTAAGTTTGAGTTTGTTAACTCTCATCCAGACCCTTACATTGTCCAGGTTTGTTAACTCCCATCCAGACCCTTACATCGTCCGTTGTGCTATAGTAGGTTGAGTGGTCAGATACTTTTTGTAAAAGTTGCATAGATATTATTTAGTTGAAAGATGTTGTATAGATGATCTGTTTCCTTTTTTTGATATTCAAAGTTGCTGAAGTTTTGTGCTCACCTAAATAGTGTTCTTACATAGTTTCCTCTTGTGGGAGGTTGGGTTGTTACTGACATGTTCTAATTTGCCATCACTGCCTCTGATGGGGAGGATATCCAGGAATGGTAATGTGTTCTTGTTTTCTTTTTCCATAGGGAATTTTATTCCTTTGGATATATTGATGATTTTGTGTGTGTTCTCTAGTTGATCCTTTTTTATTATGATAAAGATTTTATCCATGTGCCAGAATGGGTTGCATGCATGGGAATGCTATAGATGTTACATTACGGTCTCTTCTATTAGTTCTGAAAGCAGTAATCCCATGGGTGTTCCTTTGATTTGTTGATATATTTCTCCATCAAACTGAAAAAAAGGTGGTTAGGCAAAGGTTATTAAGATCCATGATACTGGAAATTTCAATCCTGGTGTATTTGGTTAGGTCAGGTTTGCTGTGTAGTAGTACTGTCAAAGATTTTTTAGCTAATTCTGGCTCTATGGATATAAGTGCTGTGTCATCAAATGAGACCATAATTTCATCTTCTATTTTAACATCTTTTATTCCTTGGAGATATTGCAGTGGTCAATGGATGGAATATTTGCTGCCCTGAATATCCAAACTTTATTGTCAATTTTTTTAGTGATGTTATAGGTTGAGGTCTCTGGTAATGATACAATTGAATAGAGAGGTATGTCTGGCTAGTGTGTTTTGGGGCATCCATAGAAGTATGGAAGGATGGGTCCACTACTTTCATCTGCCACTGGTCTTCTTTGGTGATTTTACTTTTTTTGATAAAGTAACTGAGATTTGTTGAGTTTCTGTATTGGATTGGTGTTTACTGGGATGAAAGTTTCTTTGTCTTCTAATAATTCTTTCACTTTTTGTATATATTGTGATCTGTTCATGATAACAGTGGTTAGAACTTTGTCTGCTGATAGGATGGTGATAGTTTGGTACTTCTTTGAGTTTTTAAGAGCTACTCTGTCCTCTGCTTTGAGTTGGTTTTGTTCTTGACTTCTGGTTTGTGGTATGATAGTTTGTTTGATGCTTTCTTGGGTCTCTGTGGTTTTAAATGCTCATTCTAAGGCTGCAAAGAATTCTAGTTGATTAGCATCATCTGTGTTATAGTTCAGGCTTTTCTGTGTTCTGCGGTAGATAGTGGGCGGCTGGACATGTTGACCACCCAGTTGATGCTCATCTAGAAACAACAATCCCACACTCTCTAGTTTCATACTAAAATATGAAACAGCTGTCAGGCAGATGTTCCATTGCATAAATGTGCACATATTCTAGAAACTGTTAGATAAATGTTTTCATTAGTTATTATTATGAGTAACTGAGATAAAATTGTGCTCTTCATCAAATCAACTTCTGAACTAAAAAAAATATAATGTACAGTCAGCTCCCCATAATTTTGTACTCAGATGGACTATTTTCTCACTTTATTGTGAAAATTTTATTGCTGAAAATTTTCTTACTTCTGAAATATTTCATTAATATTTTCTTTTTTATATCTTATATGTAGAATCCATTTTTATTCAACTTCATTAAACAAAACTTTGGCATCTATATAATTCAGTTTGTTTTTATTGATATACAGTATAATGTTCTTTTGTTTATTATTGCATATTTTACTTTTATTTGCCGAATATGTATGGCATTTCAATAATAAATAGTTCATTAATTGCAATAATATAGAAATACCAATAATTAATTGTTATTTTAAACATTACAACCATGAAATCATTCTCTTTCCTCGTAGGATTTCAAACTATTTTCAAATAAATTCATCTCACTAGATGCCTGATTTTTCTGTCAAACTATTGGGTGGTATTTGTCTTATTTATTCTCATGCAAAAAGAAACTATAGCCCAACCTACCAAAAATATAACTGTGAAAGACAGAATAGAAATAAAAATTAAAATAAGGAAGAAAATGGTAAGAGAACACCTGTCTGACTTTGATGAATATAAATCACCTGGACCTGATGGATTACATCCCAGAGTTCTGAAGGAGCTGGCAGATTTATCTCAGAACCATTGTACCATATCTTTAAAAAAAAACCTGGAGCACCAAGGAACTACCAGAAGATTGGAAAAGAGCTGGTGTGGTTCCCATCTTCAAAAAGGAAAAAACAGGCACAGGAAAATACAGACCAATCCTCTTTATATCAATACTGGGAAGATACTGGAAAAAAAACAGAACTGTGAACATCTCGAAGCAAATAAAATCATAAGTACTGGCCAGCATGGGTTTGTTAAAAACAGATCATGCCAAACCAATCTTATTTCTTTCTTTGACAAAGTGACTAAATTAATAGACCAGTGAAATGCTGTGGACATGGTATACTTAGCCTTCAGCAAGGCATTCAACAAAGTAGATCACAACCTACTACTTGGAAAGCTAGAAAAATGTGGAATAGACAACATCACCACCAGATGGATTTGTAGCTGGCTGACAAACTGTACTCAATGAGTATTCCTTAATGGTACTACATCCACATGGAGAGAAGTAAGCAGTGGGGTACCACAAGGTTCCATCTTAGGCCCAGTACTCTTCAATATCTTTATAAATGACTTAGATGAGGGAATAGAAGGGGAACTCATCAAATTTACAGATGATACTAAACTGGCAGGAATAACCAACACCCGAGAAGACAAACTCAGGATCCAAAAAGATTTTGACAAACTTGAACAATGGGCCCTATCCAGGGGTGAAATGCTCCTGGTTCGGACCGGATCGGGAGGACCGGTAGCGATGGCTGCCGGTGGTTCGCCAAGCCACCAGCAATGGCTGGCTGGCCACGCCCCCGAACCGATCTGGCTGTCGCCGCGCGCTCGCCCTGCAAGCTGATGTCCCAGGACTGCACATGCGGTAGGACGCGAGTCCGCACCGGAAGAGGGTGCTGGAGATGCAGTGCACATGTGCAGCAGACCTGGGACATCCGCTTGCCGTTTCTGGCCTTTGGGGCCTTTTCTGCTTGCCGTTTCCCGCCACTCTCAGACTCCACCCCATAGCAGCAGCAGCAGAAGGTAAGGCCGACGCTGGTGGTGGTGAGCGGGAGGAAGAAGTGGAAGGCCATGTGGAAGGCATGAAAGCATGTTGGGGCAGCGGGAAAGGGAGGCAGCAGCCTACTCCCTTCCCCGCAGCCCTGACATGCTTTCCTGCCTTCCATGTGGCCTTCCCAGTTTCCCCGTGGCCAGCTTGCGAAGGCAGGCAAGCGGAATGCCACGTGGAAGGCAGGAAAGCATGTCGAGGTGGTGGGGAAGGGAGGTAGCAGCCTACTCCCTTCCCTGCAGCCCCGACATGCTTTCCTGCCTTCCACGTGGCCTTCCTGGTTTCCCCATGGCCAGCTTGCGAAGGCAGGCAAGTGGAACACCACATGGAAGGCAGGAAAGCATGTCGGGGTGGCGGGGAAGGGTGCTAGCAGCCTACTCCCTTCCCCGCAGCCCCGACCTGCTTTCTTGCCTTCCACGCGGCCTTCCCGGTTTCTCCGTGGCCAGCTTGCAAAGGCAGGCAAGCGGAACGCCACGTGGAAGGCAGGAAAGCATGTCAGGGTGGCGTGTCTCCCATGCCAGCTCCATGAGGCTTGAGGCTCCGAAGCAGCCCACTGGCTTCCCACATGGCCACTTGCCTGCTCTCTTTGACCACCGGTGCCACTCCGGGAACTTGGCTTCTGGAGTCCGGCGCTCCGGGGGAAGGAGGCTCAGCCGCGGTGCCACTTCCTGCCGGCAAAAAAGAGGAGCGAAAGGGGTGGAAGCTGCCAGCAGGGCAGCAGGCCCCCATGTGGGGAGAGGGCCAGGGCAGGCTTCGCCATGCCACCACGGAGCTTTCCCTTCGACCTGGGCGGCGGCGCTTACCCGGTGAGGGTAGCCCTTCATCTTCGCCAGGTTGCCCCACTTGTAGTCGCGCAGCCGGCCGGAGCAGGACATGGCGCGGGCAGAGTGGCTGATGCAGCCACTGCTGAGGCCGCCCTGGCCGAGTGATCGCTGCGCCTCCCCAGCAACAAGCGTGCCGGGGCCGCCTTGCCCACCTTCGCCGCCTCCGTGCGCTGCGCATGGAAGGGGCCGCCGCTCTCGCCACCCTCCCTACCCGCCTGGCTGCAGACGTCCGCCTGCCCGAAGTAACCCCGCCGCTGTTCACTTTCATTTCGTGGCAGGAGAAGGAAGAAAGCTGAGGGAGAAGTTGGGGAAGGAGGAGGAGGTGGAGGGTCCTGCGGTCGCCAGCACAGCAGCCGCCGGTGAGAAGCAGGGAAGTGGCCTTATAGTGGTCCGACCCGGCGTTCAGGCCGGCGGGCCACGAGAAGTCAAAGCGCCGAGGGAAAGGGGGATTGCAAGGGGGAGCCGCCCTCTCCACGCCGAATACCATTCGGGGTAGTCCTAGGAATTGGGTGAGCCGCGCCGCAGCTTCTTGCCTTCTTAGCTCAAGGAACAGCTGTTTCCTGCAGGAGGACGACCTGCGGCGGGGGGGTCTACTGGCCGAAGTACAGCTCCCCCCCTTTTTTCCCTTTTAAATGAAAATCGTTGCGACGCTGTCTAGTGTTTTGAGCTGGCACGGGAGGACGGGTGCCTTTTCTACAGCATCCCCCTCCCCTCTTTGGATCACCCTGCAGGGGGGGCTCTGCCTTTGTAGAAACGGGGTGGGCGGTTTGTAGGAGGATTGGCGGGGGGGATGCACGGCCCTCTGGGATGGAGAGCAGGCAAAGAAAAGGCTCCGAGGTTCGCTTGGGCAGTCAAGCCAGTTGGGGGCTTCAGAATGTGCAGCTCCTGGATCTAACAGTGAGTGACGTCAAGTTGGCCACATGACCCCGTCCATCAAGCCATGCCCACCAAGCCACGCCCACAGGACCGGTAGGGGAAATTTTCACATTTCACCCCTGGCCCTATCCAACAAAATGAATTTAATGTGAAGAAAAGCAAAGCTTTACATTTAGGCAGGAAAAATCAAAGGTATAAGTACAGATTAGGTGAGACCTGGCTGAAAAATAGTAACTGTGAGAGGGACCTTGGAGTCCTAGTGAATGATCAGCAGAATTAGGGGTGACATGATAGCAGTATTTCAGTATTTCAGGGGCTGCCATAAAGAAGAGGGGACCAAATTATTCTCCAAAGCACCAGAGGGCAGGACAAGAAATAATGGTTGCAACCTGACCAAAGAGAGAAGCAACCTGGAATTAAGGCAGAACTTCCTAACAGTAAGGACAATTAACCAGTGGGACAGCTTGCCTTCAGAAGTTGTAGGTGCTTCATCACTAGAGGTTTTTAAGAAAAGACTGGACAACCACATATCTGAAATTGTATAGGGGCTCCTGCTTGAGCAGGGAGTTGGACTAGAAGACCTCTAAGGTCCCTTCCATCTCTATTCTGATTGAATTAAGTATGAAAAGAAATAATGTGAAATAGCACCTCATCTACTGCTGCACTTGAGTACTTTAGTTATTGTTATGCACTACTTCCATGTTTCTAGATGAGTTGGCAAGACTTTTTCACTTACAGTTATAACTATCAATCTATATCAATTAATTCCAGAGAAATAACTTCCTAATCAAGTTAATTTCATTTAGTTTCTAAGTACTTTTTCCATAGCAGTTTTGGAATATCTTTTTAATGTTTGTATTTCTATAGTGGACCAGCAATATTCCAAAATGAGCAAAAAGTATGTCTGAAAATAAAATAACAATGTAATAAGGCATGTACAAACACATTAACCCTTCATTTCAGCTACAAGGATCTGGTAATAGAAATAATGATATTGTAAATATCCTTATGTTGAATTATGTCTTTTGTGTCAGTCATATTATAACATGAATGCCATTTGGGCAATAACATAATATACTGTATAGATGAACAGCTATATAAATTGGTTAAATAAAAAATAAGACTGATGCATGGCATAATTTGCCTTCCTGTTTGTGACAAGGCTTTCAGTGACATGGAAATTTACTCATTATTAATTAATTTGTTAATAATTCATTAATAATTTATTCATTTATATTCTTTCTTTATTATTTTTGCAAATAACTCAAGGCATATCCAATGTATCTTCTTCCTCCCCCTATTTCCCCACAACAACAATCCTGAGAAGGTGGGTTGGGGTGAAAGAAAGTGACTGGCTCAAAGTCACCCAGCCAGCTTTCATGACTAAGGTGGGACTTGAGCTCAGTTTCCTGCTTTCTAGGCTGTTGCCTTAACCACTACTCAAAAACCAAGAAACTACATTTGTTTACATTTCAAGAACAAAGCTATTTTTAAAATTATTATTATTGTTGTTATTGATATTATTATTCAGCCCATTTATATGCATCATCCCAATTACTTTGCTATGCAAACATTTTTTAAAATTTGTGTACTGATTCTTTAAATTAACTTTCTTCCAAAGTGCTCTTGTGGTATACAAGGGCTCTATTTACACTCATATTTTTCTTACAAGCAATCTAGAAGGTAAGTTAAACCAAGAGACGATTTAGCTGGAGTTAAATTAATTTATGAATGAGAGGGAATCTGAGTCTTCTTTATCCATGGTCAAGACTACAACTGTATGGCACACTAACGTGAACAAAAGGAAATGTTCATTCACCAAAATACTATGACAAAACAGACAACACTGAGCCTTTGACTCAGTGGTACACGACAAACTACTTCTAAAACTAAAATCTTATGGCATTTCTGGACCCCTGCACAAATGGATAACTGCATTCCTGTCAAATAGAAAACAAGTGGTCAAAATAGGAACAGCTCTATCAAACCCTGTTCCTGTTAACAGCGGTGTTCCCCAAGGCAGCGTTTTAGGACCAACTCTCTTTATTCTTTACATAAATGACATTTGAGATAATATAAAAAGCAACTGCGTCCTCTTCGCAGATGATGTAAAATTATTCAACACCACCGAC
>QLTV01001376.1:664521-680922 GCA_003457575.1 Thermophis baileyi | reverse complement strand
ACACACTTAACGTAAATCGATCCAAACTAGATTGCAAAAAATTCGACTTCAGCAACAGAGTGGTCAATGCCTGGAATACATTACCCGCCTCTGTAGTTTCTTCCCCAAACCCCCACAACTTTAACCTTAGACTGTCCACCGTCAACCTCACCCCATTCCTAAGAGGTCTGTAAGGGGCGTGCATAAGTGCACCAGCGTGCCTACCGTCCCTGTCCTAATGTACCCATATATTTGTAAAATTTCTTGTATTCATAACCATGCTTGTACTTATATATTCACAAACATGTTTATACTCTGTTTATACTTCGTTCGTAATCATATATACGCTTGACAAATAAATAAAATAAAATAAATAAATAAATAAATAAATAAACAATAGTATCCACAAGAACAGAGGCCATGAGATCAATGAAAGCCATTTGCTCTTTCTTCTACTCAAAATTAGGACAGCTAACATGTAAGATCTTTCAGGGGAAAATAGTATCACACTTGATACATGGGGCCCCAAGTTGGGATCTAGATCTAGAATCTAGATTTATAAGTGGTCCAGAATAAATTATTAAGATCAACCTTAGCTTTACCCCCATGTATACCAATGGCAATGTTAAAATTAAA
Organism: Thermophis baileyi; assembly: GCA_003457575.1. NCBI lineage: Eukaryota > Metazoa > Chordata > Lepidosauria > Squamata > Dipsadidae > Thermophis > Thermophis baileyi. The sequence continues at coordinate 680,307 of QLTV01001376.1, read as the reverse complement.
ATGGGCTTTACATCAATAAACATAATGGTAAAGAAAGCAATAGTCTTATATAAGAGGAAACTACCTCTTGTACCTGATGTTTATTCAGCCTTCATGAACACCCAAATGGGAACAAATGTCTAAAATTACTCTCACAACTTTTTTCTAGATCTGTGTTGTGGCCCGTCGGCTGCCAGCAAAGATAGCTGCAGAGTCAGACGAGGAGGTGGAGGGAGAGCCTGGGCCAGCTTCGGAGCCTTTGGAAGGCTTTGATAAGGAAACAGCATCAGAGACAGAGGCAGGTGGAGAGGCAGCTGTCTTTGGGGCTTGAGCTGAGTGAGGGGGAGGAACAGATGGGGCCCATCCCAGATGTGCATATGCGCAGAGAGGAAAAGAGAGGAGAGCAAAGGAAAACAATAAGCCAGCTCTCAGGGAGAGGCAGACGCAGATGATAGCCAGCCCCTCCATGGCTGGGAAATAAATAGGAGGGGTTTGGGAGTAGCCGATTGTTGCAGACAACAATTCCTTTCTAGTATACAAGCAATTTGGATTTCTTGGATAAACCCAGGTTTGTTGGGACTAATTACATTTGCTTTTTTTTTGTTTATCCCTGTGAATAAAAGACTGTGACTGCCATCAGTGGAGGGATTCAAATAATTTAACAACCGGTTCTCTACCCTAATGACCAGCTGGGTAGGCAGCCATGGGTGGTCATGTGATCTGAGTGGGCGTGGCCAACTCAACGTCAGTCACGTTGAGGGGCGCTTCGCTTCACCCGGCCTCTCGTGACCATGGGAATGCTGCAATGGTCGTAAGTGTAAAAAATGGTTATAAGTGCTATTTTTTCAGTGCTATTGTAACTTTGAATGGTCACTAAATTAACTTTTGTAAGTCAAGGATTACCTGTACAAAAATATAAAAAGCTTCTGTGTTTGCAAAAAGCTGCCCTAAATACCAATCATTAGATTAGAAATGGGGGAATACACACTGAAGATCAATGATAGCCACAGCCATCATGGAAACCTAAACCATTCTGTCTGAATACCTTCCTTTTCATCAGCAATACCTGCAAGCCGGAGATACAAATCAGGCAGGGTGCCAGAGCACATTGATGAATAAAAATAGTTAAACTGCAATGAAAACTATCAGCAGCCAACTCTTGCTCATAAAGTGAAACCCTTTAGCAGAGAGGTCATTTAAGCTCTCCAGAAATGAATGTTTACATTATACTCTCTTCTGCTTTACAAACACTGTCAAAAAGCTTCTTTGCTTGCAAAAAGCTGCCCTAAATACCAATCATTAGATTAGAAATGGGGGAATACACACTGAAGATCAATGACAGTCACAGCCATCATGGAAACCTAAACCATTCTGTAGGGATACCTTCCTTTTCATCAGCAATACCTGCAACTCGGAGTTACAAATCAGGCAGGGTGCCAGAGCACTTTGAGGAATTAAAATAGTTAAAATGCAATGATAACTATCAGCAGCCAACTCTTGCTCATAAAGTGAAACCCTTTAGCAGAGAGGTCATTTAAGCTCTCCAGAAAGTGGGTGGGCATATTTGGGCTACAAAATGCTGAGCTAAAGAGACAAATTAACAAAGTATATAGGGGACCCAGGTTCAAGTTTCCCAAGCTTGTCAGGATCGCAATAAAATTAGTACATGCCACAAATATCTAAATAAACTTCAAGCCTGGCCTGATGCCATGTTACTAAGCCTTATTATCATGAGAGAAAACTAAAACGAATTGGAGGATCCACACCCCTATCTCCTTTTTAAAAAAAATCTTACCATCATGTGCCTTGGCACTCCAAAGCAATGCAAGAGACTCCTATCCCAAAGGTGCTTTTCAAGAGGCACCTGGACTTTCTGGAAACCAAGAAAGTCCAGTTGCCTCTTGTAGAAAGTTAGCACCCCCACCAAAAGTGGTTCCTACCAGTTCTAACCGGTTCTTTAGAACCGTTAATAAACCGGCGATGATGTCACGGAACTGGTTCTTTTGGTGTCTCCATGGGTGCCGCCATCTTGGATTTTGCTTCTCCGCATGCGCAGAAGCGAATTTTTTGATTGCTGCAGGGGGGGGGCGCACAGCACGACCCTGAGCGAACCGGCAGCAAAAGGATCCAGAACTCCCCCCTGACCCCCCCTGAAGAATGAAATATTTTGAGAAATATTAAAAAGGCAGAAAATTATATTTCCCTAAATGAGAAATAGAGAAACATGCTCTTAAAAGGCAAGAAACAGACTCAGTCTTTCTTAATAGCCCCAAAGAAACTGAGAAGGTCACCTTTTAAAAATGCAGATTTGGTAATTCATTCAAAACCCCAAGGAAGCCAGCATCTAGGATTAATTACATTGTTAAACAAGATTAAAAACCCCAACTCATTGCCGGCCTTCGCTAGACAAACTAATTAAAATCAAATAACAAAATACACAAAACAAGCCTCTAAATTACAAAATGCTGTAGAACAAACTATAAAAATCCATGTACTCATCAAACCAATTGGTCAGCTGCCCAGGACCTCAAACCCATGTGGTCCTGTTCACCAATAAACCATCTTTCCAATCAGCCTCCATGTTTCCAGTGTCTTTCTCTGAACCAGATGGATATTTCTTCCAACACTCTTGAAAAAAGCACCTTCGGGACAACCATGACCTGGACGACTGAAGAATCCCCACAGACAAGAAATTCCTGTGCTCAGTGAACTGACTGAAGGGAGGCCCCCTCCCCAGATAGAGGAAGAAGACATGAGACAGCAAATAATCCAAACACAATGCAAATAATTAAATCACAAACAGTTTAAATCCTTTTTTACTAAAACACAAGGGAAGAAAAAAAACCTGTCTGGCTCATTGCCAGAGCTTACAGCAGCTGCCCTTGTTAAACCAATTACCAGAACAAATAGACACAGGAATTAGCCAGATTTCTCAACTCTGCTTCTTTTCAGGAACAGAGATTAACCTTTTCCTTCCAAACAAAACTGAATAGGGGAAATTATCCCATCAATAAACACAGGAAAAACATCACCAAGCACAGAATTAAACATCACCAAAAACCAGTTTTAGACCAAAAACTCAGAAAGAGTATATAAACTCACGTTTGAATGTCAATCTTTCTAGCTAGTCAAGAAGCCTTGCTGAATGTCACTCATCTTGGTTCCTTGTCATTAAAAGCTTCTTTCCGGCAGCTATGCTTCGTTATTCTTTTTTTTTAATATATGTTTTATTGATACATTTTTTTTATAAACATAAAAAGTTCCATATCTATCTGAACCGCGTGTTGTCTGGGCAGTTAATTTTAAGTAGAAATACAACAATAATCATAATAATAATCATGATAAACATGTCAATATTAATCACAAAGTAATAATATAATTAGTTTATCCATCTTGCAAAATTTTCAATACAATTTTTTTAAATTTTTATCTTTTTAATCTTTTTAGTTTCTAACCTCTGTTTCTGTTAGTTAGCCATTGGTAAAACAAGACCCATGTTAAAAAGTATTCTGTTTCTTCCTTCTTTTTTATTTTAAATGTTAATCTATCCATCTCAGCACATTCTAATATTTTTTTTATAACACTTTCCTCTGTAGGGATCTCTTCATTTTTCCATTGTTCTGCAAACACAATTCTTGCTGCCGTTAATACATGTAAAATTAAGTATGTATTTCCTCTATCATACTGTTCTGGTAATATACCCAACAGAAATATTTCTGGTTTCAAATCTATGTGTTGCTTTATCATTTTTTGATTTCGCCGAACTGCTCAGAAAGTTAACAAACGGTTCTCCCGAATGGGTGCGAACCGGCTGAATACCACCACTGACTGCCCTGTTATAAAAAGGGGGTTGTTTTACTCGCGAGCAAACATCCTATCACTACTGCTGGGTCAAAACAATCAAGAACTTCTGAATAACACAAATAACCATACATTATTGAGGGACTACTTATTTTTTAAGGATTTCAAACAAGATAGAGACCAGGTATGTAAGCTTAAATTAGCTAAGTGGTAAAATTCTTTAAAGAAGACCATATTATTTACACTTGCTTATATCACATTGCTTGGGATTAGCTTTTACAGACATTTACTTTCAAATGATGCCAACAGCTTATTTGGATGGAAAATATAAAAGCTTACCAATTGCATTATGTTTATCCATCTGTAATAATTTACAGGTGTAAAATCTGACCCATTACTTACTATATTGCAAACTCTATGGAAATTACACTCTTGTTAATCTGAGTGAGTGAATCAATCTAGTCCAAAAGGAAAAAAAATCTTGGTTTTTTTTTTGTCTGATGAAGACAAACATGTATTGAAACAAGTTGCATTGTTTGCAAAGGCAGCAAGGAAGATACAAAAACACATCCTGATAAATGGTACTGTTAATATTAGAGAGGATGTATTGAATTGATATGATTGCTGTATTTTAATGGTTATATTTTACTCAAGGCTATGGTTGCAGATAAATATTTTACTACTACTACTACTACTACTACTACTACTACTACTACTACTACTACTACTACTACTACAAAAGACAAACTAATAGCCAAATTTCACTTTATTAGGCCATCAATTCACCTTTGTCTGGGATTATTCAAGATTATTGTCTAAATAAAATATGTGCTCTCATCACCAAAATCTTGCTACCCTTTGTTGTTAAGAAAGTCAGAATTTGGTTATGGCCATCTTCATAAAAAATTACAAGAAATCGTTCCTCCCGAAGATGGCTGCTTGTAGGGACTTTTCTTTTTCCTGCTGATAATCTACCGATTTTGTTCCCTGGATTTTAATGGGAGCACTTAAGAATGACGAAAGAGGGTTTTCGGACAGCTATGGACCCACCTGGGAAGTGAAGTGTTGAAGATTCAGTTCCCTCTGGGAGCAGTCAGAAAGTCTTGAGTATACTTCTTTTTTCTTAGCAGTTGTTTTCTTAAGCATGCCTGGGTTTTAACTTCACTTTTTGAAGCTTTTGTTTTGTTTTGCTTTTTATTTTTAAAAGCTGACTGTTGATTTATTTTAACCCCCTGCTAGACTTTATTTACCGCCCCCCTTTCCCTTTTATTTATGTTGTTGTTCTGGATAACTTTTGCCTTTTTGTAAGGAAAACATGGCATCTTCTGGGGTAATGAAAATGTTTTCATTTGATTTACATTTATATTGGAATCTTACTAAAAGGTTTTTGCATTTTACTAATTTGTAAAATGTTTGGAGCTTATTTTTAAATTCTTTTAATCTTGGATCAAAATATCCAGAAAACATCTTCCCTGCTTTTTAAGCTATTTTTTTCATTTTGAGGATTCTTGTGTTCTTTTATCTATCTTTGTCAAGTTACACAGAGCAATAATGTATCAGATTGCAGACAAGCAAATGTGGCTGACATTTGAAAAAAAGACTGTTTGGTAATATGTAATACTTATTTGAAAGCTTTTTTAAAAAGTCTGATGTAGTGATAATAGTGGAAAATATTCAGATGCATCTAGTTATTGGTACATTAGACTCATAAAAGGAATGTGATCTGAAGCAGTAGATTCACTGGAAAGAAATATGACCCCTACAGACTCAGAATTCACAAACTTAGAACTGAGTTGATCCTACATAACTCTCTGAAGTCCAAGTCTACACTTTTTTACAACAGCAGAATCTTGACATGTGATACATTAGCTTTCCTAAGAAGATTGAAGAAGATTGGGGAATGGATTTATCACATTTAACTGCAAAACTATTCTACCTGGACTTTTTGGGGGAAGATATACCAACTTGATTGGATTTATTATATCTAACCAGAGAACAATTGAAATGAGATGGTATTGTGGGAAGCTCCCACCCTACCCCAGAAGAATGAAATATTTTGGGGAATATTAAAAAGGCAAGATAGAATATTTCCCCTAAAGGAGAAATGGGGAAAAATCTTAAGGGAGGCAGAAACCAGCACCAGTCTCCCTGCCCCAAGCAGAAACTGAGGAGGCCAGCTTTTAGAAATGCAGATTTGGTAATTCATTCAAGACAGAATATTTCAAAACTCCTTGGCAGAATGGTAGGATTAGAAAGCAGCCCCTCACCCAAGATCCAACACAGGACGAAAGCCATTAGCCACAATAGGAATTGCCCAACACCCTTTCAGAACAGAAGCCCCTTCATTGCACCACCCCCAGAACAGTCCAAACTTTAAAGTCACAGAAACCTATAAAGATCCATCCACTCATTCAACCATTTTGTCAGCTGCCCAGAATCACATGTGGTTGGGGTTCTGCTTCATCAATAAAGAGAACCTTTCTTTCCAATCAGCCTCCAGCTCCATTTTATCTCCAGTGCCTTTCTGACAGCTTGGAACTGGACCTGGATATTTCTTCCAACAGTATTAAGAAACATACATAGATATTTGATCCATGATGAATCACAGTTATCTCTTGGGCCAAGTTGGAATAGATAAGATGGTGTGGTAATTTTTCTATGAGTTGATTACACTAACACTTTGTTAGCAGAGGATTTTTAAACTTCATTATTGCCATTTTTAATAATATTGTTCTTATTATCTATTTGGTCATTAATATAGTATATATAAAGTCTGGCTAATAAATTGCAAATAGATTTAGTAGTTTAATTTTTGGGGGGCTGTTTTGCAAGGGGTGGTAAATTAATATTGTTGTAATATATTATTCAGTATTCAGCTAGAGGGGATAATATGCGTGTATGGGTTAGTTTTTTTAATGTACTTCTTTTTTAGTGTCTTGTTTATTTGTGGGTTTTTTGATCTGTTTTCTTTTTGGAAGAAAATTTTTTGAAGTTTAGTATTTGAATTTTGTATTTTAACATTTTTGAATAGAATAAAAATAGAATAAAAAAGAAATAACAAGAAATAAATATCATTGATTTGTACTAGTTACATTTTTGCAAAAAGACATGTCTCCTCTAATGAATCATATAACCATATAGAAATATGCAATTAAGTTTACAGCTTTTAATGTCAAACATTTGGAAAGCATGTGATTTTGAATAACTGAGATTTAATCTATTTTATCATCTTCCATATGTGATCACTCTATAGGAACATTATCATTACATCTTTATTCATGTCTCACAGTATGTTGCATTTTGTATCTGAAAACTCATATATTTTATTCAGCTACTTTAAACAATTCTCACTACTCTTTCAATCCAATTTTTCCTTAGTAAAATAAAAAAAAACCCGATATAGGTCCTACAACCTTAAGTGTTACGTTCTATAGTATCTGTGTTCCTTTGTGATGACCCGGGGCTGGGCATGGAAACAACACAGCCAGAATGAAGACTTAATTCCCCTTTATTGTTCCAACTTTCCCCTAAAAGTTCCACCATTCACTGCAAGTCCAGGAGCAAAGCTCTAAACACGCACCTCCAATAATTTCTGGCTGCTATTAGTCCAGAGGAGCAGCACAGTTCTGAGAGTTTGGTTTCAGAGACTCCTTGTCACAAAAAGAGTTCCCTGGGACTGCAGCACCACCCGGAACTGTGTCATTGCGACCTCACACATAGCCAAGCCAGCATGGCAAACAAGGCAAACTAGACAAAGCACAGCAAAGTATCCAGACGTCGATCACAGCACGTGAGGCTGGAAAAAGCAACACTTGTTCCTGACAAATGCCCCTCCCAACAGCATCTCTTTAAATTTCATTTCCCAGGTGAGCCTTGTGAAGAGGGGCGGGGTGGCCTCCTCCCGAGTCATCGGGTTGCCCTGTACTGATCCCGCCTTCTCTCCATTCTTCGTGCTCAGGGATCGGGGGGGTCTACCATATTTTTTGCACTATAAGACGCACTGGACCATAAGACGCACATTAGCTTTAGAGGAGGGGAAAAAAATCTGCCTCTGCCTCCCAGCATCCATCTGGTATTCATCTGGCTAGCAGCAAACAGCAAACAGCCTGGTCAGCTTCAACACGTTATCACAGTCCCAGCACGTGGCTCGTCAGGGCTCCACTCCGTTGCGCCTACACCGGTAAACTGAGCTGAGCTGCTGCCGCTACCGGGGAATGCTGGAGCCTTTGCTGCCGAGCAGCTGATTGGCAGTTGGATCGGCCTCCCAGAATACCACTGATCAGCTGTTCTACGCAGCGGGGATTGCCGCCGTCGCTGCTCACTGCCGCTCACCACCGCCTATTGCCGCTGATGCCTATCGCCGTTCGCCGCTGTTCGCCACCGTTTGCCGCTGCCACTTCAGTGCCGGCAATCGGCAGCGGTGATCCCCACCACCTAGAACAGCTGATATTCTGAGAGGCCAATCCAACGCCGATCAGCTGCTCTGCAGTGAAAGTTCCAGCGTTCCCCGCCGGCGGTGAGCAGCGGCCGTGGTGACAGGCGGCGGCAGCGGTGACAGATGGCAGCGGTGATAGGCGGCAGCAGCTAACACTGCTGCCGCACCAACCCTTCTTCCCCGCCGCAAAATTCGCTCTATAAGACGCACAGACATTTCCACCCACTTTTTTGGAGGGGGAAGTGCGTCTTATAGTGTGAAAAATACGGTAATTGCTCATTGCCAGAAATCTGTCGCTCCTCTGCTCCACTGCCTGCCCTGTCCTCCCCCCTCACCGGGTCCTCCTGCACCCCCTCTCCCTTGCTTGCAACCCTTCCCAGGTCCGAGGGACCCTGGACTGCCTTGTCCTGCTCCTCCAGTCATTCCTCCATTGGCCCTAGCTCTGTCTCGTCCTCCTCCTCAGACCCAGGATTCGACGGGGCCGTGACATCCTTCTTTTCCTAACATATTAGCTTTTAGTGCATATATCTATGGTATAAAACCAAATGTATCAGTAATGGAGGTTACTTTCATAGTTGTACTCCTTTAAATCAGGAAATTTATGCTGACATTTCCTGAAATAAATTGCAAATATTCTGCAGTATAATTTGCAATACTCAAATATTAATACTGAATGCTCTTCTATCATTTTGAATGCAATTAGCTTAGCTTTGGGTATAGATCAGTTGCATGCTATCTCTGAAGCAACTGAAGGACCTCTCCTGGAATTATATGGCATCTAGCCACTGTCTCTAGCTGGGGTAGGCTGAATCTAAGGCTTTATAATTACATAAAGTGACTAACTTCCTCCAAAACAACCCTAAGGAGTAGAAAGGTTGGGTTTTTTTGTTTTGTTTTTGTTTTGGAGTACCCATTTTGGGTTGACACAAGGGTAGCGCCGCCGAAAAAACCGGTTCGGGGGCGTGGCAGACCTTGGTCACTGCTGGTTCCAACGACCCAGGCCGCCAAGTTACTACCGGTTCTAAAGAACCAGTCCGAACCGGGAGGAACCCACCTCTGCATTGCAGGATTTTAAAAATGCAATTGTAATATTAAATCCTTCACAAATAATCCAATTTAGTGCTTAATTTTACTAAATCAAGTCTTTGTTCAATAACATATAAACATGGATTGAATTTCATTTGGAAAAAGGAAGAATTCTATTTAATATATTTGTCTTGTTCAGAAATTAGTCAGTCTCTGGGAGGCAGGGGTGAAATGCAGCCAGCTCTAATTGGCTCGCGCGGGCTGGTAGGGCTGACTGCGCAAAGCCCCGCCCACCCATGCTGATGTCATCCCTTTTTTGGGACGGTTTTCACGTTCTGTGCATTCATGTTCTTCGTTCTGCGGCGCGTGCACATTTGCGAGCCAGTAGGGAAGGTAAGTGGATTTCACCCCTGCTGGGAGGCAAATATTTTGTACTTGGTATAATCTTTGCTGCCTAACAGTGGTCTATACAAGAAACAAAGTAAATAAATGGAAATGGAATTTTACAATATTTGGAAATAAAAATGTAGTTAAATCCATATGTGCAGTGGTATGCCTCCCATCCTTTGATGAAGGAGACTGGGGTTTGAATCCTAAGTGATGCCTACCTTACCAGAAGGGGCCCTTGGGCAAAGATCCCTTAACACTTTATTTGCCTATATCACAACATGCCAGTTACACTAAAGTTTCATGGCAGTTTGTATACTGCACTGATTAACAAGCTCGGCACCAGATATTGGGGAACCAGTACAATTTGGTAATAGGTGGTCTGCTGGAACAAACCATGCATACATGGAGAGAAGTGGAGCTAGAATTGATGCAATTATATTATGACAGTGGACCCAATGAGAGACAATACTGTATATGAAAAAGAGAAAACTATGGATGGACAGAAGACTTACATTTACACTCAGCTAGTCACCCAACACTTCAATATAATGAAGAGGAACATGCTGTCACTACTTGTAATAGACCAGCTATACATTATATCTCAAACTCAAGAAGACCCAGAATAACAATTGGATGTATAGCCAACACTTGAAGCTAGAACGTCACTGCCACCATTATATAGCATAGCAGCTGATATGAGGCACAGAATAAACTAGCTACAGTCAATCCTTGAGACCAATTACCAAGCTCAATAGAAAAGTACCATTAGATTTGGCATCATGTCAAGTGGTCTGGGTGTCCCTATTTTTGGCATTTTTACAAAAAAAATGTCAATTTACACTCAATTGTAAACTATTGGAAAGCAGTAGATGAATGAAATTTTATATTCAAAAACCTTGTGTTGCTAAGTTATTATGCACAAAGTTTCACGTTTCTCATACCTTTCCTTCCAGAGATATAAAAAGCCAAACTTTAACCTTTTTTCGAGCCGCAATATTTTCGGACAACGTTGCTCCAAATTATCTAGATGGAGATTGGTCATGAGTATGTTTTTATTATTTTGTTTAATAGAGCACAAAAAGTTGTTTCAAGATGGCCAAGTTTTGTTTCTCTCAACAAAATATTGCCGGAAATATTATGTCTTAAAGTTGCTGAAACCTCAGAGTCATACTGTAGAAGGCTGCGGTATGGGGTCACACAAATGACTATATCTCCGCAAGTATTGCATCGGCACACATAACACTTTACCAATGTTCATTGGGGACATGTGTGCATGTTCACACAAAATTTCATCGAAATCCGTGATGGTCAAGTGGGCACTTTTCTGAAATCAGACCACTTGACATGGAAGGAACCAATGGTCTGAATTCACCTAAAGCCTTTGAGACTACTAAACAAAGGTTCACAGCACTGGCTATCAGTCTCAGGAGATACACTAGAATGAACATTGGCTTACCTGAACGTTCGTTCTATGTGCGCTGCGGGAGAGTCCACATATGGGTTATTTCCTCATCTGATTGGCCAGGGACTGAGTTGCAAATTCTTTGGCCACGCCTCTTCCTCCGGCCGAGGGCCAGTTTTTTCAACGAAGACCCAGATCTGGAGAAGACATAGACCATTCGATACACCGACCACTCCTGGACCCTGGACTGTACCAGAACCAGGGTGGGATTGGACTCTCCCGCAGCGCACATAGAACGAACGTTCAGGTAAGCCAACGTTCATTCTCCTGTGCGCTGCTATGGAGAGTCCACATATGGGATATACCCAAGCTAAGTAAATGTCGGGCGGGAAACAGAGTGGTCCGGGGTCCCCTCGGCCGGTAGAACCCGTTGCAACACTCGTCTCCCAAACGCCGGCTCCGCCGGGGCGAACATGTCCAGTTTGTAATTCCTCACAAACAGTGATGGCGAAGACCATGTGGCAGCTCTGCAAATCTCGAGGATAGAGGCCTGTGTAGCCCATGCCGCCGTGGTGGCCGCACTCCTGGTTGAGTGCGCTGTGATGTGGCGAGGAGCCGGCCTGGCCTGACGCTCATAGGCCAACGCAATGCAGGCCTTCAACCAGCGACCGATGGTAGATGATGATACTTTCATGCCCATCGACTCGGGTTGGAAAGAAACAAAGAGCGCTTCAGATCGCCTAAATCGTTCTGTTCGCCTGACATATTTGCGTAACGCTCTGCGAACGTCCAACGTATGCCAACGTCTCTCACTCGGATGTCTAGGATTCGGGCAGAAGTCTGGCAGGATAACTTCCTGAGTCCTGTGAAACAAGGTATTGACCTTCGGCACAAACGTAGGATCTAAGCGAAGGACCACCCTGTCGGCATGAAAAATACGTAAGTCCTGGTGGACGGACAGGGCAGCAAGTTCTGAAATCCGGCACACCGACGTTATTGCGACCAGAAAGGCAACCTTGAAAGTCAACAGCCTAATACTAGCGTCCCGGAGAGGCTCAAACGGCGATATCGTGAGCGCTTGCAGAACAACTGACAGGTCCCAGGTAGGGTACCTGTGAACAGGTGGCAGTTGTAAGTTGTAAACTCCTTTCAAGAAACTATGCACGTTTGGGTGATGCGAGAGTGGGATGGCGCCCTCACCCTGAAGGACAGTGGCTAGGGCGGCCACTTGTCTGCGAAGGGTATTGGTAGATAGTCCTTTGACCAACCCCACCTGTAGAAAATCCAAGACTCGTGGTACTGTCGCAGTCGTAGGTAACAGATTCTGAGTGGCACACCAACGACTAAAGGTCCTCCAGGTAGCCTCGTATATCCTGGTCGTTCCCGAATAGTGTCCTGTTCTGAGCGCTTCCCGCTCAATCTCCACATGGCTAACTTGAGCCACTGTGGCTCCGGATGCCGCACGGCTCCTTGGCGAAGGGAGATCTCGTGAGGGGAAATCCTCCAAGGGTGTGCAACAGACAACGTCAGGAGGTCCGCGAACCATGGCCTCCTCGGCCAATAAGGAGCCACCAGGATCACCTCTGCTTCCTCCTCCATGATCTTCCGGATGACCTGCGGAATCAGAGGAGTAGGAGGGAAGGCGTACAACAGGTCCACCGGCCAAGGAAGTCGTAGTGCGTCAGTCCCCTCTGCCGCCGAATTGTAGAATCGGGAAAAGAAACGTGGGAGTTGCGCATTTTGAGGGCTGGCGAACAAGTCTAGAGACGGCCGGCCGAATCTGTCCACAAGCTGATTGAAGAGGACCGGGTGGAGTTGCCATTTGGACTGGTCAAGCGTTGTTCTGCTCAACCAATCTGCTTGGGTGTTGGCCACACCCGAAATATGGTCCGCTCGTAAGGAGCTCAGGTGAGACTCTGCCCAGGTGCACAAGTTGTGAGCCTCTCACATCAGCGCTCTGGAGCGGGTGCCCCCCCCGTCTGTTCACATGTGCCTTTGTCGTGACATTGTCCGTTAGTAGAAGTACGTGTCGGTCTGAAAGATCCTTTTGGAAGTGACGGAGCGCCAGATGGGCCGCTCTCAGCTCCAGCCAGTTGATGTCGTTGAGGAGGTCCCGTCGTGACCAACGGCCCTGGGCGACCTTGTTGTTGAAGTGGGAGCCCCAACCAAATAAGCTGGCGTCTGGCGTCAGGACGAGTCGCGCCGGCTCCCGAAATAACGAACCCTTCTCCATGGCGGGCGATACCCACCAGTCCAAGGAGCGCAGGACCTGTCTGGGCACTTTGATGTGGGATAATGAATTGCTGCGACCTGACCTCTGGCTGGGCAGGAGTAACCATTGCAAGGCTCTGGAATGGAGCCGAGCCCAGGGCAAGATGGAAAGGCACGATATCATTTTGCCTAACAACTGGGAGAGGAGCAGGATTGGCACCCTGTCCAAGTATCGCACCTGTTGGACCATGCCCCTTATACTGTCCTTGCAGTCCTGCGAGAGAAAAACTAGGGAGGACTGGGTGTCTATTACTGCCCCCAAATGGGGCAGCCTGGTTGACGGGGTACAGTGGACCTGTCCTCTGGCTGGGCAGGAGTAACCATTGCGAGGGTCTGGAATGGAGCCGACCCCAGGGCAAGATGGAAAGGCACAATATTATTTTGCCTGACAACTGGGAGAGGAGCAGGATTGGCACCCTGTCCAAGTATCGCACCTGTTGGACCATGTCCCTTATACTGTCCTTGCGGTCCTGCGAGAGAAAAACTAGGGAGGACTGGGTGTCTATTACTGCCCCCAAATGGGTCAGCCTGGTTGACGGGGTACAGTGGCTTTTCTCCCAATTTACAGAGAAGCCATGTTCCTGAAGTCTGGAGCGTGACACTGAGATCCCTTTCCGCCTGCATCGACGACGACGCCTGAATTAACACGTCGTCCAAGTAACACTGCAGACGGATGGGCTTGGAGCAAAGGTGCGCCACTATCATGTCCAGCAACTTCGTGAACACCCTTGGGCCGGAGGACAGTCCAAATGGAAGGGCTCTGTACTGGCAATGGTGGCCTGCGTAAGCGAACCTGAGAAACTTCCAGTGGGAGGGTCTGATGGGCACGTGTAGGTATGCCTCCTTCAGCTCTATGGAGGTCAGAAAGTCCCCTTCCTGGATGCAACCCAGGATAGTGAGCAGGGATTGCATTTTGAACCTCCTGTATTTTATGTACAAGTTGAGGTCCTTCAAATTCAAAATGGCCCTCTGACCCCCTGAGCTCTTGGGAACCAGGAAGAGGACCGAATAAAACCCCCTGCCTTCCTGGTCCTTTGGGACCTCTTCTATGGCCCTGATATCCCTCAAGTGGTGGATCTCGGCCAGCATGAGGTCCCTTTTCGTGGTCTCCCTGGAGATAAGGCATTGAATAAACCGATGCGGAGGGCTGGATAAAAATTCCAGAGTGAGCCCGAGCCTCACAGTTTGTAGCGCCCACGCATCGGTAGTTGTCTCCCGCCATTGGTCGGCAAACTCCTGTAACCTGCCTCCAATGGGGATGAACGGCCTCAAGTCACTTGTTGCGTCTGAACGGGCGGTTACTGTTCCCACGGAAGGGTTTCCTAAACTGAGGTTGACGAGCTCTGTCCCGAAAGGACGACCTGTCCTGGAACCTGTCCTGGTAAGAGGAATATTGACGTTGATAGGGCTGCCCCAGGTCATTGCCACGAAAGGACTGCCTTCTGGAGAAGGCGGAAGGTCGTCTCTCCACCTGTCTATACGATTGAGGCCAAACCTTCCTTTTGTCCTTCCCCTCTACTAAGATTGGATCTAAAACTTCCCCAAAAAGGTTACGACCCTTGAACGGGGCCGAAGCCAGACGCCATTTGGACTTCACGTCGGCTTGCCACTGGCGAAGCCACAGAAGCCGCCTGGAGGTAACATTCGAGGCCAGAGCCCTGGATGCAAATCTCACTGCGTTAATAGTTGCATCCGCCGTGTATTCAGCTGCAGCTATTAATTTGCGAATGTCCTGTTGTAACCGGACATCATCCGGGGAAGCCCTGTCTTGCATTTGATGGAGCCACAAAAGTGAGGTCCTGGTAATAAAAGAAGCTGCCGTGGCAGATCTAATAGCCCAAGCGGCTGCCTGATGAGTTTTACGAGCAGACAGTTCCGCCTTCCTATCCTCAGCCTTAAGACCGTCAGCTGAGTCAGAGGGAAAAAGGGCCGAAGATGCCAAACTGACCAGAGGAGGATCTATGACTGGAAGTTCTAAAAGTTCCTCCATCAGCTGCTCAGTGGAATACAGGCGCGTATGCAAGCCACTAGGAGCTGGTATAGAGCCAGGGTGGTCCCACTGCCCCGTAATAGCATCCACAAAATATTGTGGTGATGGAACCACCTCCTGCTCCGACATCTGTTCTGAAAACAGGCTGGCAGCGAGGTCCTGAGTGGCCACAGGCCTATCCTTCGTGGCACTAGATCCACTAATGTTAGCAGTGGCCTTGGCCTTAAACAATAATGTGCTAAACTGGGCCGGATTGAAGAGACCTGAATATGCAGGTCTACCTGGAGAAGTGCCTTCATCCTCAGAAAAATAAAAGTCCTCCAAATTTTCCTTCAATTCCTCATCCTCTTCTCTTTGGGATGCAACACTATGCTCAGATGGAGTTAGGGAACGAGCTTCTCTAATAAAATCCCTACTCTGAGAGTAATTCTGAGGAGAAACCCTGGACCCTTGGCCTAACAAGCCCCGTGGGGCCAGAGCAGCAGCAATTCC